>CM063501.1:6746997-6784497 GCA_032207245.1 Pardosa pseudoannulata
TTATGTTTTGATAAGGGTTATAGTAAATATGTCGAAAACTATATAGAGTTCCTAAGACAGCATTTTTTTCGTTATTTTTCACCTAGGACGCACCGTTTTCGAGATATTTGCAATTTTATGTATTTATTAAATTTTCCTGTGTTCTGAAAAATTCGCTGGTTAATGTGTCCAAGATTTGGAGGAATTTTACAATCTTTTCCAATTCATGTTTTGATAAGGTTATAGTAAATATGTCGAAAACTATATAGAGTTCCTAAGACAGCATTTTTTTCGTTATTTTTCACCTAGGACGCACCGTTTTCGAGATATTTGCAATTTTATGTATTTATTAAATTTTCCTGTGTTCTGAAAAATTCGCTGGTTAATGTGTATGATTTAGAGGAATTTTACAAATCTTTTCCAATTTATGTTTTGATAAGGGTTATAGTAAATATGTCGAAAACTATATAGAGTTCCTAAGACAGCATTTTTTTCGTTATTTTTCACCTAGGACGCACCGTTTTCGAGATATTTGCAATTTTATGTATTTATTAAATTTTCCTGTGTTCTGAAAAATTCGCTGGTTAATGTGTATGATTTAGAGGAATTTTACAATCTTTTCCAATTTATGTTTTGATAAGGGTTATAGTAAATATGTCGAAAACTATATAGAGTTCCTAAGACAGCATTTTTTTCGTTATTTTTCACCTAGGACGCACCGTTTTCGAGATATTTGCAATTTTATGTATTTATTAAATTTTCCTGTGTTCTGAAAATTCGCTGGTTAATGTGTATGATTTAGAGGAATTTTACAATCTTTTCCAATTTATGTTTTGATAAGGGTTATAGTAAATATGTCGAAAACTATATAGAGTTCCTAAGACAGCATTTTTTTCGTTATTTTTCACCTAGGACGCACCGTTTTCGAGATATTTGCAATTTTATGTATTTATTAAATTTTCCTGTGTTCTGAAAATTCGCTGGTTAATGTGTATGATTTAGAGGAATTTTACAATCTTTTCCAATTTATGTTTTGATAAGGGTTATAGTAAATATGTCGAAAACTATATAGAGTTCCTAAGACAGCATTTTTTTCGTTATTTTTCACCTAGGACGCACCGTTTTCGAGATATTTGCAATTTTATGTATTTATTAAATTTTCCTGTGTTCTGAAAAATTCGCTGGTTAATGTGTATGATTTAGAGGAATTTTACAATCTTTTCCAATTTATGTTTTGATAAGGGTTATAGTAAATATGTCGAAAACTATATAGAGTTCCTAAGACAGCATTTTTTTCGTTATTTTTCACCTAGGACGCACCGTTTTCGAGATATTTGCAATTTTATGTATTTATTAAATTTTCCTGTGTTCTGAAAAATTCGCTGGTTAATGTGTATGATTTAGAGGAATTTTACAAATCTTTTCCAATTTATGTTTTGATAAGGGTTATAGTAAATATGTCGAAAACTATATAGAGTTCCTAAGACAGCATTTTTTTCGTTATTTTTCACCTAGGACGCACCGTTTTCGAGATATTTGCAATTTTATGTATTTATTAAATTTTCCTGTGTTCTGAAAATTCGCTGGTTAATGTGTATGATTTAGAGGAATTTTACAATCTTTTCCAATTTATGTTTAGATAAGGGTTATAGTAAATATATCGAAAACTATATAGAGTTCCTAAGACAGCATTTTTTTCGTTATTTTTCACCTAGGACGCACCGTTTTCGAGATATTTGCAATTTTATGTATTTATTAAATTTTCCTGTGTTCTGAAAAATTCGCTGGTTAATGTGTATGATTTAGAGGAATTTTACAATCTTTTCCAATTTATGTTTTGATAAGGGTTATAGTAAATATGTCGAAAACTATATAGAGTTCCTAAGACAGCATTTTTTTCGTTATTTTTCACCTAGGACGCACCGTTTTCGAGATATTTGCAATTTTATGTATTTATTAAATTTTCCTGTGTTCTGAAAAATTCGCTGGTTAATGTGTCCATGATTTGGAGGATTTATAAAATCTTTTCCAATTTATGATTAGTTAAGGGTTATAGTAAACATATCGAAAACTATATAGAGTTCCTAAGACAGCATTTTTTTCGTTATTTTTCACCTAGGACGCACCGTTTTCGAGATATTTGCAATTTTATGTATTTATTAAATTTTCCTGTGTTCTGAAAAATTCGCTGGTTAATGTGTATGATTTAGAGGAATTTTACAATCTTTTCCAATTTATGTTTTGATAATGGTTGTAGTAAATATAACGAAAACTATATAGAGTTCCTAAGACAGCATTTTTTTCGTTATTTTTCACCTAGGACGCACCGTTTTCGAGATATTTGCAATTTTATGTATTTATTAAATTTTCCTGTGTTCTGAAAAATTCGCTGGTTAATGTGTATGATTTAGAGGAATTTTACAATCTTTTCCAATTTATGTTTTGATAAGGGTTATAGTAAATATGTCGAAAACTATATAGAGTTCCTAAGACAGCATTTTTTTCGTTATTTTTCACCTAGGACGCACCGTTTTCGAGATATTTGCAATTTTATGTATTTATTAAATTTTCCTGTGTTCTGAAAATTCGCTGGTTAATGTGTATGATTTAGAGGAATTTTACAATCTTTTCCAATTTATGTTTTGATAAGGGTTATAGTAAATATGTCGAAAACTATATAGAGTTCCTAAGACAGCATTTTTTTCGTTATTTTTCACCTAGGACGCACCGTTTTCGAGATATTTGCAATTTTATGTATTTATTAAATTTTCCTGTGTTCTGAAAAATTCGCTGGTTAATGTGTATGATTTAGAGGAATTTTACAATCTTTTCCAATTTATGTTTTGATAAGGGTTATAGTAAATATGTCGAAAACTATATAGAGTTCCTAAGACAGCATTTTTTTCGTTATTTTTCACCTAGGACGCACCGTTTTCGAGATATTTGCAATTTTATGTATTTATTAAATTTTCCTGTGTTCTGAAAAATTCGCTGGTTAATGTGTATGATTTTGAGGAATTTTACAATCTATTCCAAATTATGTTTTGATAACTGTTATAGTAAATTTGTCGAAAACTATATAGAGTTCCTAAGACAGCATTTTTTTCGTTATTTTTCACCTAGGACGCACCGTTTTCGAGATATTTGCAATTTTATGTATTTATTGAGTTTTCCTGTGTTCTGAAAATTCGCTGGTTAATGTGTATGATTTAGAGGAATTTTACAATCTTTTCCAATTTATGTTTTGATAAGGGTTATAGTAAATATGTCGAAAACTATATAGAGTTCCTAAGACAGCATTTTTTTCGTTATTTTTCACCTAGGACGCACCGTTTTCGAGATATTTGCAATTTTATGTATTTATTAAATTTTCCTGTGTTCTGAAAATTCGCTGGTTAATGTGTATGATTTGGAGGAATTTTACAATCTTTTCTAATTTATGTTTTGATGAGGGTTATAGTAAATATGTCGAAAACTATATAGAGTTCCTAAGACAGCATTTTTTTCGTTATTTTTCACCTAGGACGCACCGTTTTCGAGATATTTGCAATTTTATGTATTTATTAAATTTTCCTGTGTTCTGAAAATTTCGGTGGTTAATGTGTATGATTTGGAGGAATTTTACAATCTTTTCCAATTTATGTTTTGATAAGGGTTATAGTAAATATGTCGAAAACTATATAGAGTTCCTAAGACAGCATTTTTTTCGTTATTTTTCACCTAGGACGCACCGTTTTCGAGATATTTGCAATTTTATGTATTTATTAAATTTTCCTGTGTTCTGAAAATTCGCTGGTTAATGTGTATGATTTAGAGGAATTTTACAATCTTTTCCAATTTATGTTTTGATAAGGGTTATAGTAAATATGTCGAAAACTATATAGAGTTCCTAAGACAGCATTTTTTTCGTTATTTTTCACCTAGGACGCACCGTTTTCGAGATATTTGCAATTTTATGTATTTATTAAATTTTCCTGTGTTCTGAAAAATTCGCTGGTTAATGTGTATGATTTAGAGGAATTTTACAATCTTTTCCAATTTATGTTTTGATAAGGGTTATAGTAAATATGTCGAAAACTATATAGAGTTCCTAAGACAGCATTTTTTTCGTTATTTTTCACCTAGGACGCACCGTTTTCGAGATATTTGCAATTTTATGTATTTATTAAATTTTCCTGTGTTCTGAAAAATTCGCTGGTTAATGTGTATGATTTAGAGGAATTTTACAATCTTTTCCAATTTATGTTTTGATAAGGGTTATAGTAAATATGTCGAAAACTATATAGAGTTCCTAAGACAGCATTTTTTTCGTTATTTTTCACCTAGGACGCACCGTTTTCGAGATATTTGCAATTTTATGTATTTATTAAATTTTCCTGTGTTCTGAAAAATTCGCTGGTTAATGTGTATGATTTAGAGGAATTTTACAATCTTTTCCAATTTATGTTTTGATAAGGGTTATAGTAAATATGTCGAAAACTATATAGAGTTCCTAAGACAGCATTTTTTTCGTTATTTTTCACCTAGGACGCACCGTTTTCGAGATATTTGCAATTTTATGTATTTATTAAATTTTCCTGTGTTCTGAAAAATTCGCTGGTTAATGTTATGATTTAGAGGAATTTTACAATCTTTTCCAATTTATGTTTTGATAAGGGTTATAGTAAATATGTCGAAAACTATATAGAGTTCCTAAGACAGCATTTTTTTCGTTATTTTTCACCTAGGACGCACCGTTTTCGAGATATTTGCAATTTTATGTATTTATTAAATTTTCCTGTGTTCTGAAAAATTCGCTGGTTAATGTGTATGATTTAGAGGAATTTTACAATCTTTTCCAATTTATGTTTTGATAAGGGTTATAGTAAATATGTCGAAAACTATATAGAGTTCCTAAGACAGCATTTTTTTTCGTTATTTTTCACCTAGGACGCACCGTTTTCGAGATATTTGCAATTTTATGTATTTATTAAATTTTCCTGTGTTTTGAAAATTCGCTGGTTAATGTGTATGATTTAGAGGAATTTTACAATCTTTTCCAATTTATGTTTTGATAATGGTTATAGTAAATATGTCGAAAACCATATAGAGTTCCTAAGACAGCATTTTTTTCGTTATTTTTCACCTAGGACGCACCGTTTTCGAGATATTTGCAATTTTATGTATTTATTAAATATTCCTGTGTTCTAAAAATTTCGCTGGTTAATGTGTCCATGATTTGGAGGATTTATAAAATCTTTTCCAATTCATGATTAGTTAACGGATATAGTAAACATATCGAAAACTATATAGAGTTCCTAAGACAGCATTTTTTTCGTTATTTTTCACCTAGGACGCACCGTTTTCGAGATATTTGCAATTTTATGTATTTATTAAATTTTCCTGTGTTCTGAAAATTCGCTGGTTAATGTGTATGATTTAGAGGAATTTTACAATCTTTTCCAAATTATGTTTTGATAATGGTTGTAGTAAATATAACGAAAACTATATAGAGTTCCTAAGACAGCATTTTTTTCGTTATTTTTCACCTAGGACGCACCGTTTTCGAGATATTTGCAATTTTATGTATTTATTAAATTTTCCTGTGTTCTGAAAAATTCGCTGGTTAATGTGTATGATTTAGAGGAATTTTACAATCTTTTCCAATTTATGTTTTGATAAGGGTTATAGTAAATATGTCGAAAACTATATAGAGTTCCTAAGACAGCATTTTTTTCGTTATTTTTCACCTAGGACGCACCGTTTTCGAGATATTTGCAATTTTATGTATTTATTAAATTTTCCTGTGTTCTGAAAATTCGCTGGTTAATGTGTATGATTTAGAGGAATTTTACAATCTTTTCCAAATTATGTTTTGATAAGGGTTATAGTAAATATGTCGAAAACTATATAGAGTTCCTAAGACAGCATTTTTTTCGTTATTTTTCACCTAGGACGCACCGTTTTCGAGATATTTGCAATTTTATGTATTTATTAAATTTTCCTGTGTTCTGAAAAATTCGCTGGTTAATGTGTATGATTTAGAGGAATTTTACAATCTTTTCCAATTTATGTTTTGATAAGGGTTATAGTAAATATGTCGAAAACTATATAGAGTTCCTAAGACAGCATTTTTTTCGTTATTTTTCACCTAGGACGCACCGTTTTCGAGATATTTGCAATTTTATGTATTTATTAAATTTTCCTGTGTTCTGAAAAATTCGCTGGTTAATGTGTCCATGATTTGGAGGATTTATAAAATCTTTTCTAATTTATGTTTTGATAAGGGTTATAGTAAACATGTCGAAAACTATATAGAGTTCCTAAGACAGCATTTTTTTCGTTATTTTTCACCTAGGACGCACCGTTTTCGAGATATTTGCAATTTTATGTATTTATTAAATTTTCCTGTGTTCTGAAAATTCGCTGGTTAATGTGTATGATTTAGAGGAATTTTACAATCTTTTCCAATTTATGTTTTGATAAGGGTTATAGTAAATATGTCGAAAACTATATATAGAGTTCCTAAGACAGCATTTTTTTCGTTATTTTTCACCTAGGACGCACCGTTTTCGAGATATTTGCAATTTTATGTATTTATTAAATTTTCCTGTGTTCTGAAAATTCGCTGGTTAATGTGTCCATGATTTGGAGGAATTTTACAATCTTTTCCAATTTATGTTTTGATAAGGGTTATAGTAAACATGTCGAAAACTATATAGAGTTCCTAAGACAGCATTTTTTTCGTTATTTTTCACCTAGGACGCACCGTTTTCGAGATATTTGCAATTTTATGTATTTATTAAATTTTCCTGTGTTCTGAAAAATTCGCTGGTTAATGTGTATGATTTAGAGGAATTTTACAATCTTTTCCAATTTATGTTTTGATAAGGGTTATAGTAAATATGTCGAAAACTATATAGAGTTCCTAAGACAGCATTTTTTTCGTTATTTTTCACCTAGGACGCACCGTTTTCGAGATATTTGCAATTTTATGTATTTATTAAATTTTCCTGTGTTCTGAAAATTCGCTGGTTAATCTGTGCATGATTTGGAGGAATATTACAATCTTTTCCAATTTATGTTTTGATAACGGTTATAGTAAATATCGAAAACTATATAGAGTTCCTAAGACAGCATTTTTTTCGTTATTTTTCACCTAGGACGCACCGTTTTCGAGATATTTGCAATTTTATGTATTTATTAAATTTTCCTGTGTTCTGAAAATTCGCTGGTTAATGTGTATGATTTAGAGGAATTTTACAATCTTTTCCAATTTATGTTTTGATAAGGGTTATAGTAAATATGTCGAAAACTATATAGAGTTCCTAAGACAGCATTTTTTTTCGTTATTTTTCACCTAGGACGCACCGTTTTCGAGATATTTGCAATTTTATGTATTTATTAAATTTTCCTGTGTTCTGAAAAATTCGCTGGTTAACGTGTATGATTTAGAGGAATTTTACAATCTTTTCCAATTTATGTTTTGATAAGGGTTATAGTAAATATGTCGAAAACTATATAGAGTTCCTAAGACAGCATTTTTTTCGTTATTTTTCACCTAGGACGCACCGTTTTCGAGATATTTGCAATTTTATGTATTTATTAAATTTTCCTGTGTTCTGAAAAATTCGCTGGTTAAATGTGTCCATGATTTGGAGGAATTTATAAAATCTTTTCCAATTCATGATTTTGATTAACGGTTATAGTAAATATCGAAAACTATATAGAGTTCCTAAGACAGCATTTTTTTTCGTTATTTTTCACCTAGGACGCACCGTTTTCGAGATATTTGCAATTTTATGTATTTATTAAATTTTCCTGTGTTCTGAAAATTCGCTGGTTAATGTGTCCATGATTTGGAGGAATTTTACAATCTTTTCCAATTTATGTTTTGATAAGGGTTATAGTAAATATGTCGAAAACTATATAGAGTTCCTAAGACAGCATTTTTTTCGTTATTTTTCACCTAGGACGCACCGTTTTCGAGATATTTGCAATTTTATGTATTTATTAAATTTTCCTGTGTTCTGAAAATTCGCTGGTTAATGTGTATGATTTAGAGGAATTTTACAATCTTTTCCAATTTATGTTTTGATAATGGCTATAGTAAATATGTCGAAAACTATATAGAGTTCCTAAGACAGCATTTTTTTCGTTATTTTTCACCTAGGACGCACCGTTTTCGAGATATTTGCAATTTTATGTATTTATTAAATTTTCCTGTGTTCTGAAAATTCGCTGGTTAATGTGTATGATTTTGAGGAATTTTACAATCTTTTCCAATTTATGTTTTGATAAGGGTTATAGTAAATATGTCGAAAACTATATAGAGTTCCTAAGACAGCATTTTTTTCGTTATTTTTCACCTAGGACGCACCGTTTTCGAGATATTTGCAATTTTATGTATTTATTAAATTTTCCTGTGTTCTGAAAAATTTCCTGGTTAATGTGTATGATTTAGAGGAATTTTACAATCTTTTATAATTTATGTTTTGATAAGGGTTATAGTAAATATGTCGAAAACTATATAGAGTTCCTAAGACAGCATTTTTTTTCGTTATTTTTCACCTAGGACGCACCGTTTTCGAGATATTTGCAATTTTATGTATTTATTAAATTTTCCTGTGTTCTGAAAATTCGCTGGTTAATGTGTCCATGATTTGGAGGATTTATAAAATCTTTTCCAATTCATGATTAGTTAACGGTTATAGTAAACATATCGAAAACTATATAGAGTTCCTAAGACAGCATTTTTTTCGTTATTTTTCACCTAGGACGCACCGTTTTCGAGATATTTGCAATTTTATGTATTTATTAAATTTTCCTGTGTTCTGAAAAATTCGCTGGTTAATGTGTATGATTTAGAGGAATTTTACAATCTTTTCCAATTTATGTTTTGATAAGGGTTATAGTAAATATGTCGAAAACTATATAGAGTTCCTAAGACAGCATTTTTTTTCGTTATTTTTCACCTAGGACGCACCGTTTTCGAGATATTTGCAATTTTATGTATTTATTAAATTTTCCTGTGTTTTGAAAATTTCGCTGGTTAATGTGTCCATGATTTGGAGGATTTATAAAATCTTTTCCAATTCATGATTAGTTAACGGTTATAGTAAACATATCGAAAACTATATAGAGTTCCTAAGACAGCATTTTTTTCGTTATTTTTCACCTAGGACGCACCGTTTTCGAGATATTTGCAATTTTATGTATTTATTAAATTTTCCTGTGTTCTGAAAAATTCGCTGGTTAATGTGTATGATTTAGAGGAATTTTACAATCTTTTCCAAATTATGTTTTGATAATGGTTGTAGTAAATATAACGAAAACTATATAGAGTTCCTAAGACAGCATTTTTTTCGTTATTTTTCACCTAGGACGCACCGTTTTCGAGATATTTGCAATTTTATGTATTTATTAAATTTTCCTGTGTTTAGAAATTTCGCTGGTAAATGTGTCCATGATTTGGAGGATTTATAAAATCTTTTCCAATTCATGATTAGTTAACGGTTATAGTAAACATATCGAAAACTATATAGAGTTCCTAAGACAGCATTTTTTTCGTTATTTTTCACCTAGGACGCACCGTTTTTGAGATATTTGCAATTTTATGTATTTATTAAATTTTCCTGTGTTCTAAAAAATCGATGGTTAATTTGTATGATTTAGACTAATTTTACAATCTTTTAAAATTTATGTTTTGATAAGGGTTATAGTAAATATGTCGAAAACTATATAGAGTTCCTAAGACAGCATTTTTTTCGTTATTTTTCACCTAGGACGCACCGTTTTCGAGATATTTGCAATTTTATGTATTTATTAAATTTTCCAGTGTTCTGAAAAATTCGCTGGTTAATGTGTATGATTTAGAGGAATTTTACAATCTTTTCCAATTTATGTTTTGATAATGGTTGTAGTAAATATGTCAAAAACTATATAGAGTTCCTAAGACAGCATTTTTTTCGTTATTTTTCACCTAGGACGCACCGTTTTCGAGATATTTGCAATTTTATGTATTTATTAAATTTTCCTGTGTTCTGAAAATTCGCTGGTTAATGTGTATGATTTAGAGGAATTTTACAATCTTTTCCAATTTATGTTTTGATAAGGGTTATAGTAAATATGTCGAAAACTATATAGAGTTCCTAAGACAGCATTTTTTTCGTTATTTTTCACCTAGGACGCACCGTTTTCGAGATATTTGCAATTTTATGTATTTATTAAATTTTCCTGTGTTCTGAAAAATTCGCTGGTTAATGTGTATGATTTAGAGGAATTTTACAATCTTTTCCAATTTATGTTTTGATAAGGGTTATAGTAAATATGTCGAAAACTATATAGAGTTCCTAAGACAGCATTTTTTTCGTTATTTTTCACCTAGGACGCACCGTTTTCGAGATATTTGCAATTTTATGTATTTATTAAATTTTCCTGTGTTCTGAAAATTTCGCTGGTTAATGTGTCCATGATTTGGAGGATTTATAAAATCTTTTCCAATTCATGATTAGTTAACGGTTATAGTAAACATATCGAAAACTATATAGAGTTCCTAAGACAGCATTTTTTTTCGTTATTTTTCACCTAGGACGCACCGTTTTCGAGATATTTGCAATTTTATGTATTTATTAAATTTTCCTGTGTTCTGAAAAATTCGCTGGTTAATGTGTATGATTTAGAGGAATTTCACAATCTTTTCCAAATTATGTTTTGATAATGGTTGTAGTAAATATAACGAAAACTATATAGAGTTCCTAAGACAGCATTTTTTTCGTTATTTTTCACCTAGGACGCACCGTTTTCGAGATATTTGCAATTTTATGTATTTATTAAATTTTCCTGTGTTTAGAAATTTCGCTGGTAAATGTGTCCATGATTTGGAGGATTTATAAAATCTTTTCCAATTCATGATTAGTTAACGGTTATAGTAAACATATCGAAAACTATATAGAGTTCCTAAGACAGCATTTTTTTCGTTATTTTTCACCTAGGACGCACCGTTTTCGAGATATTTGCAATTTTATGTATTTATTAAATTTTCCTGTGTTCTGAAAATTCGCTGGTTAATGTGTATGATTTAGAGGAATTTTACAATCTTTTCCAATTTATGTTTTGATAAGGGTTATAGTAAATATGTCGAAAACTATATAGAGTTCCTAAGACAGCATTTTTTTCGTTATTTTTCACCTAGGACGCACCGTTTTCGAGATATTTGCAATTTTATGTATTTATTAAATTTTCCTGTGTTCTGAAAAATTCGCTGGTTAATGTGTATGATTTAGAGGAATTTTACAATCTTTTCCAATTTATGTTTTGATAATGGTTGTAGTAAATGTGTCAAAAACTATATAGAGTTCCTAAGACAGCATTTTTTTCGTTATTTTTCACCTAGGACGCACCGTTTTCGAGATATTTGCAATTTTATGTATTTATTAAATTTTCCTGTGTTCTGAAAAATTCGCTGGTTAATGTGTATGATTTAGAGGAATTTTACAATCTTTTCCAATTTATGTTTTGATAATGGTTATAGTGTGTAAAACTATATAGAGTTCCTAGATTTTTTTCGTTATTTTTCACCTACCGTTTCGAGATTTTGCATTATGTATTTTTAAACCTGTGTTAATTAATTTTGTAAATTTGCAAATTTATCAATTTATTGACATTTTGAAAACTATATAGCATGAAAACAATAGTCCTATCCTTTTTTTGTTTTTATGTCGGGATTTTCAATTTAAATTTCGATGTCTGAATTTGTCGTCGTTAATTAGAAAGACAATGTTTCCATAAGAAAGTTTCTTAAATTTTTCCAGACAATTTTCGAGTATTTTTATCGCTATTGAATATTTTAATTTATGTTTTATTAAATTTTCCTAATTGAATTCGCGGTTAATATTCCATATTATAGATTATAAATTTTAATATTCGATAGAAACTCAACAAGTACACAGACGATTCCGTATGAAAATTTTCGTTATTTTTGTCACTAGGACGTTCGAGATATTTATATTTGTAATTTTATGTTTTTAAACGACATTTTTATTGTGTAATAGAGGAATTTTCAATTATTTAAAATCATATCAATCATTGTTTTAAAAAAATTTGTCTGTAATGACAGCTTTATTTTTTATAAAATTTATTAAAACCAGATGTAGTATTAATGTTATTCAATTTTAGAAATTATGTTTATATTTTCACTTCTACCGTTTTCAAAATATTTGCAATTTTATGTATATTAATTATTTTTCGAAATCGTGACAAATGTTTTCCATGATTCGATGAGGATTTTAAATCTTTTTCATTCATTTAGATTTATGTTATAGTAAAATATTTTCGAAAACTATATAGAGTTCCTAAGACAGCATTTTTTTCGTGATTTTTCACCTAGGCACCGTTTTCGAGATATGCAATTTTTTTATTATTAAATTTTCCTTGTGAAACAATTCGTGGTCTGAAATTGTATACAGAGAATTTTAAAAAATCTTTGAATATTTTATAGTTGTAGTATTATATAAAAAACTATAAGAATTTTCCTAAAGACAGCATTTTTTCGTATTTTCACCTAGGACGCACCGTTTTCGAGATATTTGCAATTTTATGTATTAAAATTTTTCTGAAAAAAATTCGCTGGAATGAGATTTTGCATTTTATTTGTATAAATACTTGTAAATTCAGTTTATTGAATTTATAGCAAAGCAAATACACTATTATGAGTTTTTTTTTCGTTATTTTTCACGTAGGACGCACCGTTTTCGAGATATTTGCAATTTTATATATTTATTAAATTTTCCTGAAGCTGTTGTTTTTGCCATTGATATTTGCAGTGGAATTTTAACAATCTTTTTGTCAAAATATTGATGTTTAATATTTCAAAATATAATTCCTAAGAGGAAGATTTTTTTCGTTATTTTTCAAAAGCGCGAACCGTTTAGTAATATATATTTTGAATTTTTTTATTTTTCAATTTCGATTTACTAATTTTCAAAATTTACCTATGTTAAACTATTTTCTGTGGCTTCTTTGAAAAAATTTTCAGCTAATTCAGATTATGTATTTTATATTAAAATTTCGAATTTTAGAGCCCAAGGAAGCACTATTTTTAAATTTGTTTTTTTTTAGTAGGGTTTTAATTTAATATTATTATTAAATTTCGATTATTTTTATTTTTGTGCTGTTGTGTGTCTTTATATTTCAATTTTTTTATAAATTTTCTCTATGTATTAGTTTAATTATAGGTTATAGTAAATATGTCGAAAACTATATAGAGTTCCTAAGACAGCATTTTTTTCGTTATTTTTCACCTAGGACGCACCGTTTTCGAGATATTTGCAATTTTATGTATTTATTAAATTTTCCTGTGTTCTGAAAAATTCGCTGGTTAATGTGTATGATTTAGAGGAATTTTACAATCTTTTCCAATTTATATTTTGATAAGGGTTATAGTAAATATGTCGAAAACTATATAGAGTTCCTAAGACAGCATTTTTTTCGTTATTTTTCACCTAGGACGCACCGTTTTCGAGATATTTGCAATTTTATGTATTTATTAAATTTTCCTGTGTTCTGAAAATTCGGTGGTTAATGTGTCCATGATTTGGAGGAATTTTACAATCTTTTCCAATTTATGTTTTGATAAGGGTTATAGTAAATATGTCGAAAACTATATAGAGTTCCTAAGACAGCATTTTTTTCGTTATTTTTCACCTAGGACGCACCGTTTTCGAGATATTTGCAATTTTATGTATTTATTAAATTTTCCTGTGTTCTGAAAAATTCGCTGGTTAATGTGTATGATTTAGAGGAATTTTACAATCTTTTCCAATTTATGTTTTGATGGTTGTAGTAAATATCGAAAACTATATAGAGTTCCTAAGACAGCATTTTTTTCGTTATTTTTCACCTAGGACGCACCGTTTTCGAGATATTTGCAATTTTATGTATTTATTAAATTTTCCTGTGTTCTGAAAATTCCCTGGTTAATGTGTCCATGATTTGGAGGAATTTTACAATCTTTTCCAATTCATGATTAGTTAACGGTTATAATAAACATATCGAAAACTATACAGAGTTCCTAAGACAGCATTTTTTTCGTTATTTTTCACCTAGGACGCACCGTTTTCGAGATATTTGCAATTTTATGTATTTATTAAATTTTCCTGTGTTCTGAAAATTCGCTGGTTAATGTGTCCATGATTTGGAGGAATTTTACAATCTTTTCCAATTTATGTTTTGATAAGGGTTATAGTAAATATGTCGAAAACTATATAGAGTTCCTAAGACAGCATTTTTTTCGTTATTTTTCACCTAGGACGCACCGTTTTCGAGATATTTGCAATTTTATGTATTTATTAAATTTTCCTGTGTTCTGAAAAATTCGCTGGTTAATGTGTATGATTTAGAGGAATTTTACAATCTTTTCCAATTTATGTTTTGATAATGGTTGTAGTAAATATGTCAAAAACTATATAGAGTTCCTAAGACAGCATTTTTTTCGTTATTTTTCACCTAGGACGCACCGTTTTCGAGATATTTGCAATTTTATGTATTTATTAAATTTTCCTGTGTTCTGAAAAATTCGCTGGTTAATGTGTATGATTTTGAGGAATTTTACAATCTATTCCAAATTATGTTTTGATAACTGTTATAGTAAATTTGTCGAAAACTATATAGAGTTCCTAAGACAGCATTTTTTTCGTTATTTTTCACCTAGGACGCACCGTTTTCGAGATATTTGCAATTTTATGTATTTATTAAATTTTCCTGTGTTCTGAAAAATTCGCTGGTTAATGTGTATGATTTAGAGGAATTTTACAATCTTTTCCAATTTATGTTTTGATAAGGGTTATAGTAAATATGTCGAAAACTATATAGAGTTCCTAAGACAGCATTTTTTTCGTTATTTTTCACCTAGGACGCACCGTTTTCGAGATATTTGCAATTTTATGTATTTATTAAATATTCCTGTGTTCTGAAAATTTCGCTGGTTAATGTGTCCATGATTTGGAGGATTTATAAAATCTTTTCCAATTCATGATTAGTTAACGGATATAGTAAACATATCGAAAACTACATAGAGTTCCTAAGACAGCATTTTTTTCGTTATTTTTCACCTAGGACGCACCGTTTTCGAGATATTTGCAATTTTATGTATTTATTAAATTTTCCTATGTTCTGAAAAATTCGCTGGTTAATGTGTATGATTTAGAGGAATTTCACAATCTTTTCCAAATTATGTTTTGATAATGGTTGTAGTAAATATAACGAAAACTATATAGAGTTCCTAAGACAGCATTTTTTTCGTTATTTTTCACCTAGGACGCACCGTTTTCGAGATATTTGCAATTTTATGTATTTATTAAATTTTCCTGTGTTCTGAAAATTCGCTGGTTAATGTGTCCATGATTTGGAGGATTTATAAAATCTTTTCCAATTCATGATTAGTTAACGGTTATAGTAAACATATCGAAAACTATATAGAGTTCCTAAGACAGCATTTTTTTCGTTATTTTTCACCTAGGACGCACCGTTTTCGAGATATTTGCAATTTTATGTATTTATTAAATTTTCCTGTGTTCTGAAAAATTCGCTGGTTAATGTGTATGATTTAGAGGAATTTTACAATCTTTTCCAATTTATGTTTTGATAAGGGTTATAGTAAATATGTCGAAAACTATATAGAGTTCCTAAGACAGCATTTTTTTCGTTATTTTTCACCTAGGACGCACCGTTTTCGAGATATTTGCAATTTTATGTATTTATTAAATTTTCCTGTGTTCTGAAAAATTCGCTGGTTAATGTGTATGATTTAGAGGAATTTTACAATCTTTTCCAATTTATGTTTTGATAATGGTTGTAGTAAATGTGTCAAAAACTATATAGAGTTCCTAAGACAGCATTTTTTTCGTTATTTTTCACCTAGGACGCACCGTTTTCAAAATATTTGCAATTTTATGTATTTATTAAATTTTCCTGTGTTCTGAAAATTCGCTGGTTAATGTGTCCATAATTTTGAGGAATTTTACAATGTTTTCCAATTTATGTTTTGATATGGGTTATAGTAAATATGTCGAAAACTATATAGAGTTCCTAAGACAGCATTTTTTTCGTTATTTTTCACCTAGGACGCACCGTTTTCGAGATATTTGCAATTTTATGTATTTATTAAATTTTCCTGTGTTCTGAAAAATTCGCTGGTTAATGTGTATGATTTAGAGGAATTTTACAATCTTTTCCAATTTATGTTTTGATAAGGGTTATAGTAAATATGTCGAAAACTATATAGAGTTCCTAAGACAGCATTTTTTTCGTTATTTTTCACCTAGGACGCACCGTTTTCGAGATATTTGCAATTTTATGTATTTATTAAATTTTCCTGTGTTCTGAAAATTCGCTGGTTAATGTGTCCATGATTTGGAGGAATTTTACAATCTTTTCCAATTCATGATTAGTTAACGGTTATAGTAAACATATCGAAAACTATATAGAGTTCCTAAGACAGCATTTTTTTTCGTTATTTTTCACCTAGGACGCACCGTTTTCGAGATATTTGCAATTTTATGTATTTATTAAATTGTCCTATGTTCTGAAAAATTCGCTGGTCAATGTGTATGATTTAGAGGAATTTCACAATCTTTTAAAAATTATGTTTTGATAATGGTTGTAGTAAATATGTCGAAAACTATATAGAGTTCCTAAGACAGCATTTTTTTCGTTATTTTTCACCTAGGACGCACCGTTTTCGAGATATTTGCAATTTTATGTATTTATTAAATTTTCCTGTGTTCTGAAAATTCGCTGGTTAATGTGTCCATGATTTGGAGGAATTTTACAATCTTTTCCAATTCATGATTAGTTAACGGTTATAGTAAACATATCGAAAACTATATAGAGTTCCTAAGACAGCATTTTTTTCGTTATTTTTCACCTAGGACGCACCGTTTTCGAGATATTTGCAATTTTATGTATTTATTAAATTTTCCTGTGTTCTGAAAAATTCGCTGGTTAATGTGTATGATTTAGAGGAATTTTACAATCTTTTCCAATTTATGTTTTGATAATGGTTATAGTAAATATGTCGAAAACTATATAGAGTTCCTAAGACAGCATTTTTTTCGTTATTTTTCACCTAGGACGCACCGTTTTCGAGATATTTGCAATTTTATGTATTTATTAAATTTTCCTGTGTTCTGAAAATTTCCTGGTTAATGTGTCCATGATTTGGAGGAATTTTACAATCTTTTCCAATTCATGATTAGTTAACGGTTATAATAAACATATCGAAAACTATACAGAGTTCCTAAGACAGCATTTTTTTCGTTATTTTTCACCTAGGACGCACCGTTTTCGAGATATTTGCAATTTTATGTATTTATTAAATTTTCCTGTGTTCTGAAAATTCGCTGGTTAATGTGTCCATGATTTGGAGGAATTTTACAATCTTTTCCAATTTATGTTTTGATAAGGGTTATAGTAAATATGTCGAAAACTATATAGAGTTCCTAAGACAGCATTTTTTTTCGTTATTTTTCACCTAGGACGCACCGTTTTCGAGATATTTGCAATTTTATGTATTTATTAAATTTTCCTGTGTTCTGAAAAATTCGCTGGTTAATGTGTATGATTTAGAGGAATTTTACAATCTTTTCCAATTTATGTTTTGATAATGGTTGTAGTAAATGTGTCAAAAACTATATAGAGTTCCTAAGACAGCATTTTTTTCGTTATTTTTCACCTAGGACGCACCGTTTTCGAGATATTTGCAATTTTATGTATTTATTAAATTTTCCTGTGTTCTGAAAAATTCGCTGGTTAATGTGTATGATTTAGAGGAATTTTACAATCTTTTCCAATTTATGTTTTGATAAGGGTTATAGTAAATATGTCGAAAACTATATAGAGTTCCTAAGACAGCATTTTTTTTCGTTATTTTTCACCTAGGACGCACCGTTTTCGAGATATTTGCAATTTTATGTATTTATTAAATTTTCCTGTGTTCTGAAAAATTCGCTGGTTAATGTGTATGATTTAGAGGAATTTTACAATCTTTTCCAATTTATATTTTGATAAGGGTTATAGTAAATATGTTCAAAACTATATAGAGTTCCTAAGACAGCATTTTTTTCGTTATTTTTCACCTAGGACGCACCGTTTTCGAGATATTTGCAATTTTATGTATTTATTAAATTTTCCTGTGTTCTGAAAATTCGCTGGTTAATGTGTCCATGATTTGGAGGAATTTTACAATCTTTTCCAATTTATGATTAGTTAACGGTTATAATAAACATATCGAAAACTATATAGAGTTCCTAAGACAGCATTTTTTTCGTTATTTTTCACCTAGGACGCACCGTTTTCGAGATATTTGCAATTTTATGTATTTATTAAATTTTCCTGTGTTCTGAAAAATTCGCTGGTTAATGTGTATGATTTAGAGGAATTTTACAATCTTTTCCAATTTATATTTTGATAAGGATTATAGTAAATATGTCGAAAACTATATAGAGTTCCTAAGACAGCATTTTTTTCGTTATTTTTCACCTAGGACGCACCGTTTTCGAGATATTTGCAATTTTATGTATTTATTAAATTTTCCTGTGTTCTGAAAATTTCGCTGGTTAATGTGTCCATGATTTGGAGGATTTATAAAATCTTTTCCAATTCATGATTAGTTAACGGTTATAGTAAACATATCGAAAACTATATAGAGTTCCTAAGACAGCATTTTTTTCGTTATTTTTCACCTAGGACGCACCGTTTTCGAGATATTTGCAATTTTATGTATTTATTAAATTTTCCTGTGTTCTGAAAATTCGCTGGTTAATGTGTATGATTTAGAGGAATTTTACAATCTTTTCCAATTTATGTTTTGATAAGGGTTATAGTAAATATGTCGAAAACTATATAGAGTTCCTAAGACAGCATTTTTTTCGTTATTTTTCACCTAGGACGCACCGTTTTCGAGATATTTGCAATTTTATGTATTTATTAAATTTTCCTGTGTTCTGAAAAATTCGCTGGTTAATGTGTATGATTTAGAGGAATTTTACAATCTTTTCCAATTTATGTTTTGATAAGGGTTATAGTAAATATGTCAAAAACTATATAGAGTTCCTAAGACAGCATTTTTTTCGTTATTTTTCACCTAGGACGCACCGTTTTCGAGATATTTGCAATTTTATGTATTTATTAAATTTTCCTGTGTTCTGAAAAATTCGCTGGTTAATGTGTATGATTTAGAGGAATTTTACAATCTTTTCCAATTTATGTTTTGATAAGGGTTATAGTAAATATGTCGAAAACTATATAGAGTTCCTAAGACAGCATTTTTTTCGTTATTTTTCACCTAGGACGCACCGTTTTCGAGATATTTGCAATTTTATGTATTTATTAAATTTTCCTGTGTTCTGAAAAATTCGCTGGTTAATGTGTATGATTTAGAGGAATTTTACAATCTTTTCCAATTTATGTTTTGATAATGGCTATAGCAAATATGTCGAAAACTATATAGAGTTCCTAAGACAGCATTTTTTTCGTTATTTTTCACCTAGGACGCACCGTTTTCGAGATATTTGCAATTTTATGTATTTATTAAATTTTCCTGTGTTCTGAAAAATTCGCTGGTTAATGTGTATGATTTAGAGGAATTTTACAATCTTTTCCAATTTATATTTTGATAAGGGTTATAGTAAATCTGTCGAAAACTATATAGAGTTCCTAAGACAGCATTTTTTTCGTTATTTTTCACCTAGGACGCACCGTTTTCGAGATATTTGCAATTTTATGTATTTATTAAATTTTCCTGTGTTCTGAAAATTCGCTGGTTAATGTGTCCATGATTTGGAGGAATTTTACAATCTTTTCCAATTTATGTTTTGATAAGGGTTATAGTAAATATGTCGAAAACTATATAGAGTTCCTAAGACAGCATTTTTTTCGTTATTTTTCACCTAGGACGCACCGTTTTCGAGATATTTGCAATTTTATGTATTTATTAAATTTTCCTGTGTTCTGAAAATTCGCTGGTTAATGTGTCCATGATTTGGAGGAATTTTACAATCTTTTCCAATTTATGTTTTGATAAGGGTTATAGTAAATATGTCGAAAACTATATAGAGTTCCTAAGACAGCATTTTTTTCGTTATTTTTCACCTAGGACGCACCGTTTTCGAGATATTTGCAATTTTATGTATTTATTAAATTTTCCTGTGTTCTGAAAAATTCGCTGGTTAATGTGTATGATTTAGAGGAATTTTACAATCTTTTCCAATTTATGTTTTGATAAGGGTTATAGTAAATATGTCGAAAACTATATAGAGTTCCTAAGACAGCATTTTTTTCGTTATTTTTCACCTAGGACGCACCGTTTTCGAGATATTTGCAATTTTATGTATTTATTAAATTTTCCTGTGTTCTGAAAATTCGCTGGTTAATGTGTATGATTTAGAGGAATTTTACAATCTTTTCCAATTTATGTTTTGATAAGGGTTATAGTAAATATGTCGAAAACTATATAGAGTTCCTAAGACAGCATTTTTTTCGTTATTTTTCACCTAGGACGCACCGTTTTCGAGATATTTGCAATTTTATGTATTTATTAAATTTTCCTGTGTTCTGAAAAATTCGCTGGTTAATGTGTATGATTTAGAGGAATTTTACAATCTTTTCCAATTTATGTTTTGATAAGGGTTATAGTAAATATGTCGAAAACTATATAGAGTTCCTAAGACAGCATTTTTTTCGTTATTTTTCACCTAGGACGCACCGTTTTCGAGATATTTGCAATTTTATGTATTTATTAAATATTCCTGTGTTCTGAAAATTTCGCTGGTTAATGTGTCCATGATTTGGAGGATTTATAAAATCTTTTCCAATTCATGATTAGTTAACGGTTATAGTAAACATATCGAAAACTATATAGAGTTCCTAAGACAGCATTTTTTTCGTTATTTTTCACCTAGGACGCACCGTTTTCGAGATATTTGCAATTTTATGTATTTATTAAATTTTCCTGTGTTCTGAAAAATTCGCTGGTTAATGTGTATGATTTAGAGGAATTTTACAATCTTTTATAATTTATGTTTTGATAAGGGTTATAGTAAATATGTCGAAAACTATATAGAGTTCCTAAGACAGCATTTTTTTCGTTATTTTTCACCTAGGACGCACCGTTTTCGAGATATTTGCAATTTTATGTATTTATTAAATTTTCCTGTGTTCTGAAAAATTCGCTGGTTAATGTGTATGATTTAGAGGAATTTTACAATCTTTTCCAATTTATGTTTTGATAATGGTTGTAGTAAATATCGAAAAACTATATAGAGTTCCTAAGACAGCATTTTTTTCGTTATTTTTCACCTAGGACGCACCGTTTTCGAGATATTTGCAATTTTATGTATTTATTAAATTTTCCTGTGTTCTGAAAATTCGCTGGTTAATGTGTATGATTTAGAGGAATTTTACAATCTTTTCCAATTTATGTTTTGATAAGGGTTATAGTAAATATGTCGAAAACTATATAGAGTTCCTAAGACAGCATTTTTTTCGTTATTTTTCACCTAGGACGCACCGTTTTCGAGATATTTGCAATTTTATGTATTTATTAAATTTTCCTGTGTTCTGAAAATTCGCTGGTTAATGTGTCCATGATTTGGAGGAATTTTACAATCTTTTCCAATTTATGTTTTGATAAGGGTTATAGTAAATATGTCGAAAACTATATAGAGTTCCTAAGACAGCATTTTTTTCGTTATTTTTCACCTAGGACGCACCGTTTTCGAGATATTTGCAATTTTATGTATTTATTAAATTTTCCTGTGTTCTGAAAATTCGCTGGTTAATGTGTCCATGATTTGGAGGATTTATAAAATCTTTTCCAATTCATGATTAGTTAACGGTTATAATAAACATATCGAAAACTATACAGAGTTCCTAAGACAGCATTTTTTTCGTTATTTTTCACCTAGGACGCACCGTTTTCGAGATATTTGCAATTTTATGTATTTATTAAATTTTCCTGTGTTCTGAAAATTCGCTGGTTAATGTGTCCATGATTTGGAGGAATTTTACAATCTTTTCCAATTTATGTTTTGATAAGGGTTATAGTAAATATGTCGAAAACTATATAGAGTTCCTAAGACAGCATTTTTTTCGTTATTTTTCACCTAGGACGCACCGTTTTCGAGATATTTGCAATTTTATGTATTTATTAAATTTTCCTGTGTTCTGAAAATTCGCTGGTTAATGTGTATGATTTAGAGGAATTTTACAATCTTTTCCAATTTATGTTTTGATAAGGGTTATAGTAAATATGTCGAAAACTATATAGAGTTCCTAAGACAGCATTTTTTTCGTTATTTTTCACCTAGGACGCACCGTTTTCGAGATATTTGCAATTTTATGTATTTATTAAATTTTCCTGTGTTCTAAAAATTCCCTGGTTAATGTGTCCATGATTTATGGGATTTATAAAATCTTTTCCAATTCATGATTATTTAACGGTTGTAATAAACATATCGAAAACTATATAGAGTTCCTAAGACAGCATTTTTTTCGTTATTTTTCACCTAGGACGCACCGTTTTTGAGATATTTGCAATTTTATGTATTTATTAAATTTTCCTGTGTTCTAAAAAAATCGCTGGTTAATTTGTATGATTTAGACTAATTTTACAATCTTTTAAAATTTATGTTTTGATAAGGGTTATAGTAAATATGTCGAAAACTATATAGAGTTCCTAAGACAGCATTTTTTCGTTATTTTTCACCTAGGACGCACCGTTTTCGAGATATTTGCAATTTTATGTATTTATTAAATTTTCCAGTGTTCTGAAAAGTTCGCTGGTTAATGTGTATGATTTAGAGGAATTTTACAATCTTTTCCAATTTATGTTTTGATAAGGGTTATAGTAAATATGTCGAAAACTATATAGAGTTCCTAAGACAGCATTTTTTTCGTTATTTTTCACCTAGGACGCACCGTTTTCGAGATATTTGCAATTTTATGTATTTATTAAATTTTCCTGTGTTCTGAAAAATTCGCTGGTTAATGTGTCCATGATTTGGAGGATTTATAAAATCTTTTCCAATTCATGATTAGTTAACGGTTATAGTAAACATATCGAAAACTATATAGAGTTCCTAAGACAGCATTTTTTTCGTTATTTTTCACCTAGGACGCACCGTTTTCGAGATATTTGCAATTTTATGTATTTATTAAATTTTCCTGTGTTCTGAAAATTCGCTGGTTAATGTGTATGATTTGGAGGAATTTTAAAATCTTTTCCAATTTATGTTTTGATAAGGGTTATAGTAAATATGTCGAAAACTATATAGAGTTCCTAAGACAGCATTTTTTTTCGTTATTTTTCACCTAGGACGCACCGTTTTCGAGATATTTGCAATTTTATGTATTTATTAAATTTTCCTGTGTTCTGAAAATTCGCTGGTTAATGTGTATGATTTAGAGGAATTTTACAATCTTTTCCAATTTATGTTTTGATAAGGGTTATAGTAAATATGTCGAAAACTATATAGAGTTCCTAAGACAGCATTTTTTTCGTTATTTTTCACCTAGGACGCACCGTTTTCGAGATATTTGCAATTTTATGTATTTATTAAATTTTCCTGTGTTCTGAAAATTCGTTGGTTAATGTGTCCATGCTTTGGAGGATTTATAAAATCTTTTCCAATTTATATTTTGATAAGGGTTATAGTAAAAATGTCGAAAACTATATAAAGTTCCTAAGACAGCATTTTTTTCGTTATTTTTCACCTAGGACGCACCGTTTTCGAGATATTTGCAATTTTATGTATTTATTAAATTTTCCTGTGTTCTGAAAATTTCGGTGGTTAATGTGTATGATTTAGAGGAATTTTACAATCTTTTCCAATTTATGTTTTGATAAGGGTTAAAAAATATGTCGAAAACTATATAGAGTTCCTAAGACAGCATTTTTTTCGTTTTTTTTCACCTAGGACGCACCGTTTTCGAGATATTTGCAATTTTATGTATTTATTAAATTTTCCTGTGTTCTGAAAATTCCCTGGTTAATGTGTCCATGATTTGGGGGATTTATAAAATCTTTTCCAATTCATGATTATTTAACGGTTATAATAAACATATCGAAAAAAACATATCGAAAACTATATAGAGTTCCTAAGACAGCATTTTTTTCGTTATTTTTCACCTAGGACGCACCGTTTTCGAGATATTTGCAATTTTATGTATTTATTAAATTTTCCTGTGTTCTGAAATATTCGCTGGTTAATGTGTATGATTTAGAGGAATTTTACAATCTTTTCCAATTTATGTTTCGATAAGGGTTATAGTAAATATGTCGAAAACTATATAGAGTTCCTAAGACAGCATTTTTTTCGTTATTTTTCACCTAGGACGCACCGTTTTCGAGATATTTGCAATTTTATGTATTTATTAAATTTTCCTGTGTTCTGAAAATTTCGCTGGTTAATGTGTCCATGATTTGGAGGATTTATAAAATCTTTTCCAATTCATGATTAGTTAACGGTTATAGTAAACATATCGAAAACTATATAGAGTTCCTAAGACAGCATTTTTTTCGTTATTTTTCACCTAGGACGCACCGTTTTCGAGATATTTGCAATTTTATGTATTTATTAAATTTTCCTGTGTTCTGAAAATTCCCTGGTTAATGTGTCCATGATTTGGAGGATTTATGAGAGCTTTTCCAATTCATGATTAGTCAACGGTTATAGTAAAAATATCGAAAACTATATAGAGTTCCTAAGACAGCATTTTTTTCGTTATTTTTCACCTAGGACGCACCGTTTTCGAGATATTTGCAATTTTATGTATTTATTAAATTTTCCTGTGTTCTGAAAATTCGCTGGTTAATGTGTCCATGATTTGGAGGAATTTTACAATCTTTTCCAATTTATGTTTTGATAAGGGTTATAGTAAATATGTCGAAAACTATATAGAGTTCCTAAGACAGCATTTTTTTCGTTATTTTTCACCTAGGACACACCGTTTTCGAGATATTTGCAATTTTATGTATTTATTAAATTTTCCTGTGTTCTGAAAATTCGCTGGTTAATGTGTCCATGATTTGGAGGATTTATAAAATTTTTCCAATTCATGATTAGTTAACGGTTATAGTAAACATATCGAAAACTATATAGAGTTCCTAAGACAGCATTTCTTTCGTTATTTTTCACTTAAGACGCACTGTTTTTGAGATAATTGCAATTTTGTTTATTCATTAAACATTCCTGTGTTCTGATATATTCGCTGGTTAATACCTCCGTTTTTTGCACGTGGTATGTCGTCGATTCGGTTTATTTTTAAATTTTTTCCACTCCCTGATTTGATAAGTATTATTTAAAATATATCGAAAATTATATAGAGTTATTCAATTATTATTTGTTTCGTTATTCTTCAGCTAGGCCGAACAATTTTTGATATATTTACAATGTTCTATATTCATTAAACTTTCCTGTGTTCGGATAAATTCCCTGGTTAAAGATACTGCGCCTGAGTAGGAGTCCCACTGATTGTAAATTCAAAAAATGTGGTATATGCGTGTTCTTCTTGAAGAGACCTACAAGCCCATATATAATATTTAATGGGTTTCTATAAATAGATGTCAGTTATGATTGTCCCTATATGACAGTTTCGGAAAAAATTAGAATAAAATAGAAGGCAAGCAATACATGGGATTTACTTATATTGGAGTCAAACAAAAGTGTTAGGTACGTGTTCTTGTTGAACATACCTGCACACCCATATATAATATTTAATGATTTTGTAATAATACATTTCAGTTATGGGTGTCCCCATGTGACAGTATCGGAAGAAAAACACGAAAAAATATAAGAAAATGGTAGACAAGCTTTAAAAGTTTTTTACTTATAGTGAAGTCAAACAAATGTGGTATGTATGTGATCATCTTGAACAGAGCCGCAAGATCCGTTATAATATTTAATGGGTTTCTATAAATAGATGTCAGTTATGAGTGTCCCCATATGACAGTATTGGAAAAAATACACGATAAAATACAATAAAAGTTAAGGAACGTATGGTAAATGAATAAAATATAAAAAAGTCAAACAAATGTGGTATACACATGTTCGTCTTTAACACAACTGCATGATCATGAATAACATATAATGATTTTGAATAAATATATGTCAGTCATTATTTTCACAATGTGACAATATTCAAAAAATTTAAATAAAAGAGAAGGCACGTATGGTAAATGACTGAGCTATGGTAAATTTAAATCAAAGTGGTATATACGTGTTCCTCTTAAATAGACCTACACGCCCATATATAATATTTAATGGTTTTGAATGAATAGATGTCAGTTATTTCTGTCTACATGTGAAGGTATTGGAAAAAATACACGATAAAATACAATAAAAGTTAAGGAACGTATGGTAAATGATATTTATGATAAGTCAAACAAATGTGGTATGTACGTGTTCGTCTTTAACACAACGCTTATATAAATTTTTTAATGGTTTTGATGAATAAATATATGTCAGTCATTATTTTCACAATGTGACAATATTCAAAAAATTTAAATAAAAGAGAAGGCACGTATGGTAAATGACTATGCTATATTAAAGCCAAACAAATGTTGTATGTACGTGTTCCTCTGTAACAGACCTACATGTCCATATATCATATTTAATGGTTTTGAATGAATAGATGTCAGTTATGCTTATCCCCATGTAACAGTATCCGAAAATATACACAAAAAACTACAATAAAAAAGAAGGTGTATATGGTAAGTGAAATATGATAAGTGAGACAAATGTGGTATTACGTTTTCCTCTTTTAAAGACCTATACGCTTATATATATTTTTTAATGGTTTTGAATGAATAGATGTCAGTTATGGGTGTCTTCAAGTGACAGTATCGGAAAAAATACACGAAAAATTACAATAAAATAGAAGGCAATCATTAAAATTTATTTACTTATGGTAAAGTTAAACAATTGTTGTATTACGTACTCCTCTTAAACAGACCTACATGTCCATATATCATATTTAATGGTTTTGAATGAATAGATGTTAGTTATGATTGTCTCCATGTGACAGTATCGGAAAAAATACACGAAAAATTATAATAAAAGACAAGGCCCGTATTGTAAGTAACTCAGCTATGGTAAAGTTAAATTAATGTGGTATGTACGTGTTCCTCTTAAATAAGCCTATACGCACATTTATAATATTCAATGGTTTTGAATAAATGCATTTCATCCATGGGCGTACCCATGTGTCAGTATCGGAAAAAATACAATAAAATAGATGGCATGCATTAAAAGTGGTTTACTTATGGTGAA
Source organism: Pardosa pseudoannulata (assembly GCA_032207245.1). Taxonomy (NCBI): domain Eukaryota; kingdom Metazoa; phylum Arthropoda; class Arachnida; order Araneae; family Lycosidae; genus Pardosa; species Pardosa pseudoannulata. The sequence goes on from CM063501.1 coordinate 6,774,282, forward strand.
GTCAAACAAATGTGGTATGTACGTGTTCCTCTTTATCAGACCTATACGATCGTATATAATTTTTAATGGTTTTGAATGAATAGACGTCAGTTATGATTATCCACATGTCACAGTATCGGAAAAAATACAAGAAAAAATACAATAAAATAGAAGGCAAGCATTAAAAGTGTTTTACTTATGGTAAAGTGAAACAAATGTGGTATGTTCGTGTTCCTCTTCAATAGACTTATACGCTCATATATAATATTTAATGGTTTTGAATGAATAGATGTCAGTTATGCGTGTCCCCATGTCAATGTATCTGAAAAAATACACGAAAAAATAGAATGGTAATTGTCTAAGCTATATTAAAGTCAAACAAATGTGGTATGTACGTGTTCCTCTGTAACAGACCTATACGCCCATATATCATATTTAATGGTTTTGAATGAATAGATGTTAGTTACGCTTGTCCCCATGTGACAGTACAGGAAAAAATACACGAAAAAATACAATAAAATAGAAGGCAAGATTTAAAAGTGATTTACTTCTGGTAAAGTCAAACAAATGTGGTATGTACGTGTTCCTCTTGAACCGACTTACACGTCCATATATAATATTTAATGGTTTTGAATGAATAGATGTCAGTTATGCGTGTCCCCATGTCAATGTATCTGAAAAAATACACGAAAAAATAGAATGGTAATTGTCTAAGCTATATTAAAGTCAAACAAATGTGGTATGTACGTGTTCCTCTGTAACAGACCTATACGCCCATATATCATATTTAATGGTTTTGAATAAATAGATGTTAGTTACGCTTGTCCCCATGTGACAGTACAGGAAAAAATACACGAAAAAATACAATAAAATAGAAGGCAAGATTTAAAAGTGATTTACTTCTGGTAAAGTCAAACAAATGTGGTATGTACGTGTTCCTCTTGAACCGACTTACACGTCCATATATAATATTTAATTGTTTTGAAAATTAAATGTCAGTTATAGGTGTCCCCATGTGACAGTATCGGAAAACGTACACAAAAAATTTACATTAAAAGAGATGGCAGGAATGGTAAGTGACTAACTTTTGGTAAAGTCAAACAAATTTCGTATGTACGTATTCCTCTAGAACAAACGTCCAAGCTCATTTATGAATAAATGGTTAAGGTGAATAGGTGTTATGTGAGAGATAGAAAAATATATTGGTCACAATAAAACAGAACATATCGAAACATTCACAGCTTACTAATGTAATATTAAAATTAAAATTTATAAAAATAAATTTGGTATGTTTCGCGCAAGAATTACCTTTAAAAATAAAATGGTCAGATTTTTGGACCTAAAATCCCTAAAACTTAAATTTGTTATGTTCCTCTCTTTACGGAGGTTAATTTAAGATATGCGTTTTATAATTATTCAATTAAATGCGTATTTGACAAATCGAAAAGCAGCCCGATCATACTTAATTACTGTCAGGCCCTTTGCCTCCGGTTGATAACATACATAACATCAAATAAATTAATTATCTCTCGGTTTCTTTCGAAACTTACAAAACCACAGGAATAGAACAATGCTATTGGTTTCAAAATTATGGACATTCTTCTCTAAACTGCAATTTATCTCCGAGGTTCTTAACCTTTTAACTGTCATGCCCGAGATAATCTCGGGCACAGCACTGGTGTTCGAAAATGTCAGGCCCGAGTATTACTCGAGGTAGTTTTTTTTTAATGCATCGAATTTTTATACCCGAATATATATCAGGAGACGTTTATTTCGGCTTCATCTCTTTGTCAAACCAGACTATATCTCGGGAAAAAGTGTGCGATCAATTCAACTTTGAAATCTTTAGTAAAGTGCTGACATGTATTGAATATAGATGTCAGCACTTTACTGAAGATCAAAATTAAGGTTAGAATTCTTTTTCAAAATGCGCGATTTTTGTTGTAAACGAGTTCTTAAATTATATAGATTTAGCTTCTTCAACCGATGAAGATTTTGATCATCGATACGGACACTGAAACTGAGGAGAGTCTTGAACCTTTAACGGATAGCCGATGATATATAGGGCACAGCACTGGTGTGAAATATGTTCTGGCCAATCGAATCCTCGTTTTTTTATAGGTACTGCATCGACTTTCGAATATATCAGATATTTATTTCTGGATTTCATGTATCTTTGTCAAACGAAAAACTATGCAGGGAAAAGTCCAATTCAATCTCAGTAAAAGTGGCTACATGACAGAGAAATGAAGATTCTTTAATAATTCTGAAGATTTCAAAATTAATAGGTATTTTCTGGTTCATCGCACTTTTTGTTGTAAAATGGCGCCAACTTTGCTTTTTCGATATTTACATTTTTGAATATTGAAGTGAGATGATTTTAAATCCAAAGATGAACTGATTTTGATACATTTGAAATGCAGTGATACTTTAAAAATAGCATGATGATATTTTTTAAATGCGAGAGAATTTATTTTGTATAAACTGATTTTGAAATCATTCGGTTCCCTTTTAAAATAACTGACAGTTAAACTTTTCTGTAAACATAAAAATTCAATTTTAGATAAATTTAGAACTTCTAAATATGCCTTGGATAAAAAAAAAACGAAAAGACAGAAAAAAATCGAACTCGGGGTAAAAAAGTGGATCCCTAAAATAAAAAGAAGAAATGCGATTTCTCTGGGCTAAAAACTCAAGAATGTTTGTAAATTATCAATTATACATACTCAAATTTAATGCCCGAAACAAAATCTATTTTATTTTGGCTCATAGAAACATATGATTCCAAAAAAAATTTGACGATTTTTTTTGAAAACATTCACAGTGCATTTAAGGAAAAAATATGATTTTTCAAATCATACTGTGTTTCAAAATCAATTTTTCATGCCTTCGAAGTAGAAATTTGACAAACATTGATTTTGAAATAGAAAATTGACAATTGTGTAACTAATATCAAAAAATAAATTGATTGATTTAAAATCATAAAAACTTTGCTAAGTTTAAAAAATTGAAAAAAATTCATTTCCAGTTCTAAAAATTGATTATTTGCACCCTAACAATCGAAAAGCACAGAAAAATACTAAAAGTAGAGCCGTTCACCCTCCCTCCCCCAATTCTTGGGACGTGAGAGCTAAATCGAACGAAATTGAAAATTCCTCGCAATCTCTGGAGTCTTCTCCACAGTTCGATGTGGATGCAAGCTTCCCAGTCACCTCTGGAGTTTCTAAGAAACTCAAAAAAACCTCAGTAACCACTAAAAATAAGACATTAAACCTCAATTCAGATAAAAATTCTGGTACTTATAGGAATAAATCCCATAATTCTAATAAAAAATCTTCTAGTACTAATGTAATTTCCGATGCGGCATTCTTCTTTGAAGTCAATTAAGGAATTAACGGCCGAATTTAATATTTCTGATATTATCATTTCTTTAAAAATACATCTTCAATTATGAAATTTTCGAAAGACACATTTTCAAAGATGTACGAAATATTTAATCTCATTTCTAATACCTTCAACGCTGATGAGTCGATATCAGAGCAACAACTTACTTAGTGTTTTTCATTTATTTACATAATTTTTCACATTAATTTTTAAATTTTATATTTTATTTCTTTTATTTTGCATTAATATTTTCTTTTTTATATAAAACAGATGGCACGCATTGAAGACATACTTAAAACATATTTGAAAGGCAAAGAAATTGGGTATATACACGTTCGTCTTGAAGAGACCTACACGCTCATATATAATATTAAACGGTTTAGATGCAAAAGATGTGGGTTATGGGTGTCCACATGTGAAAGATACGGGAAAAAATATTAAAAAAATTTACAATAAAACAGAAGGCACGCATGGAAATGGATTAAATTAATTTAAATTCAAACAAACTTGGTATATACGCATTCCATTTGACCAAATATACATGCCCACTTTATCCACTCCCATGCGTGACTTCTGTTTTATTGTGATTTTCATTATATTTTTCTCATATCTTTCACATGGGGACACCCATAAAGTACACCATTTTCACCTAAACCGTTTAATATTATATATGGGCGTGTAGGACTCATGAAGACGAACGCGTACATACCAAATTTGTTTGACTTTAAAATAATTTAAACCACTTATATGCGTACCTTACGCTATTAGACCTACACAATGGTATACGATGATCCATATTTCTACAGAAATAAAGTTCTGATACTGGACTCAATTTGAGAATTATGAAGAAAAACTGAAAAACTGAAATTTCAAAAAACGGAGGGGGGACAATTGTGTTCTTATAAATCTAATGAAATATTATAAATATAGTACGAATATCTTCCTCGTCAGTAGACCTACATGTTGATCTACAATGATCCATAATACTAAAGAAATACACTGTTGATACCGGACTCCGTTTGAGGAATATGAAGAAAAATTAAAAAAAATGAAATTTCAAACAAAGGTGAGGGCGCAATTCTATTTTTATAAATAGAACGAAATATAAGAAATATAGTATGAATATGTTCCTTTTGAGCCTACAAGTTGATATACAATGATCTATAATTCAAAAGAAATAAATAAAGTGTTGATGATGGGGTCCGTTTTAGAAATATGAAGAAAACTTAATTAAAATTTCATAAAACGGAGGGGAAACAATACTGTTCCCAAATACATAATGAAATATAATAAATATAACATGTTTGTATTCCCCGTGAGTATACACGTTGATGTAAGTGTGATGTACGATCCTTACTTCTAAAGAAATAAAGTGTTGATACTGGGATCCGTCTAAAAATATAAAAAAATCTGAAAAAACCCGAAATTTATTAAAAAAAGAAGGGCTCGAGTCTGTTCTTATATATCTAAAGAAATAGAATAAATATAACATGAATGTATTCCTTCTTAGTAGACCTACACGATGATATACGATGATCCATATTTCTAAAGAAATAAAGTATTGATGCTCGGGTCCATTTCACAAATATGAAGAAAATCTGAAAAAAAAAATGAAATTTCAAAACACGGAGGGGCCTCCATTCTGTTTATATAAATATCATGAAATATAACAAATGTAATATGAATGTGTTCCTCGTGAGTCTACCTACACATTGATATACAATGATACGTACTTCTAAATCATTTGCTCCTTAAAGATTCAATATATATTTTTTGGTTTAAAAGGAATTCTTTAAATTATTCGATATTTAAATGATAGATTTAAATCATTCGTTTTAAAAATTAGATTTTCGTATTTGAATTTTCAAAGAATCGATTTATATCATTCGTTTTAATAGAATCGATTGACATAATTATTTTTCAAAGTATCGAAGTAAATCTTCCGTCTTTTAAGAAAATCCATTTATGTCCTTTGGATTTCATAGAACGATGAAAATCATTCTTTTTCGAAGAATTGATTTAACTATTTCGATTTTTAAAGAAGACATTTAAATCATTCTGTTTCGACAGTGTTCATTTGAAATATTTGTTTTTTAAGAATTGATTTAAATCATCCGTTTTGAAAATGTTGAATTAAACCATCCGGTTTTTAAAAAATTGACTAAAATTATTCGGTTTTCAAAAAATCTACTAAATATTTCTTTTTGTATAAAATCTATTTAATATCATTCGTTTTTTTGATTTAAATTATTTGGGTTTTAAAGAATTAAAATAAATCATTTTATCTTTAAAAAATCCATTGAAATCATTCTTTATCAAAGAATTGTGTAAAATCGTTTACTTTTAGAAGAATCATATAAAAAAATTTATTTTTCAAATATCGATTCAGATCAGTCGTTTTCAAAGAATCCTTTTAAATCATTCTGTTTTGTAAAATATGATCTAAATCCTTTGTTTTAATTTAATCGATTTATATCATTCGGTCAATTTACATCACTCAGTCCTTAAAAATTCGATTTAAATTATTAGGTTTTCTAAGAAATGATTTAAATCATTCGCTTTTCAAAGAATCGTTTTATACCATTTGCTTTTGTAGAAACAATTTAAATCATTAAGTTATTTAAGAATCAAAGTAAGTCATTTGGCTTTTAAACAATCCATTTAAATCATTATGTTTTCATAGAACGAAATAAATCATTCGGTTTCAAATTATCGAATGAAATCATATGGTTTTTAAAGAAAAGATTTTCTAAGAGATCGATCTAATTCATTCGGTTTTGAAAGAATCTAATTTAGTTATTTTTTAAACAATTGATTAAAATAATCTAGTTTTTAAAAATTCAAAATAAATCATTAGGTTTAAAAAAAATCGATTAAAATAATTTGTTTTGAAATAATCGATAGATATCAATTGATTTTTCAAAAACAAAAAATCGATTTAAATCATTTATTTTCAACGAATCGGTTTAAATTATTCGGTTTTCATAGAATGCAGCTAAATGATTCGGTTTTCAAATAATTAATTTGAATCGAAATATTGTTTTAAATTTTTAGTTTTTAGTTTTCAAACAATGGATTTAAATTATTGAGTTTTTAAAGGATCGTATTAAATTATTTGGTTTTCACAGTCTAGATTTAAATCATTTGATTTAAAAAAATCATTTATACTATTTAGTTTTTATAAAATGGATTCCAATTATTTCTTTTTAAAAAAATCGATATAAATTTTTCAGTTTTAAAAGAATTGATTAAAATAATCTGGGTTTTTTAAATATCAATTTAAATCATTCATTCTTAAAGAATCGATTTAAATAATTCCATTCTAAAATTAGATTTAAATCATTCGGTTTCTAGTAATCGATTTAATTTATTCTCGTTTTATAGAATCGATCTGAATTATTAGTTTATAAAGAATCGATTTAAATCATCCGATTTTCAAAAAAAATATAATTAAATCATACGATTTTGAAAGTTTTCACGAAAATTATTCGGTCTTCAATGAATCGATTTTTTTCATTTGGTTTTCAAAAATTCTATAAAAGTTTTCTCTTTTAAAGAATCGATATAATATCATTTGTTTTTTAAGATTCAATTTAAATCATTCAGTTTTCAATGAATCGAAGTAATTTATTCTCTTTAAAAACAGAGAATCGAAATCATTCGGTTATTAAACTTTTGAGTTAAATAATTTGTATTATCAGATTCATTTTAAAAAATTTGATTTTAAAGAAATCGATTAAAATTATTCGTTTCATAGAATCCATTTAAATCATTGGGTTTTGTAAATTTCGATTTAAATCACTTATTTTCAATGAATCTATTTAAATCATTCGATCCTTAAAGATTCGATTTATATTTTTTGGTTCAAAAGGAATTTTTTAAATTATTCGATATTTAAATAACATTTCAATCATTCGTTTAAAAAAAATAGATCGATATTTTCGATTTTCAAAGAATCAATTTATATCATTCGTTTTTATAGAATTGAGTGACATCATTAATTTTCAAAGAGTCGAAGTAAATCATTCGTCTTTTAAGCAATCCATCTATATCCTTCGGATTTCGCATAAAAATATCATTCTTTTCAAAGAATCGATTTAAATATTTCGGTTTTCAAAGAATGAATTTATATCACTGTGTTTCCAAAGAGTCAATTTCAAACATTCGTTTTCAAGATTCAATTTAAATTTTTCGGTTTCAAAGAATCGAATTTTTCTTTCCCAAATATGATTCAGTGATATAATTCTTGAATTTTAGATCTCTTAGTTATTTTTAAGTTTCAGTAAAACAACGTCGTTAAAAAAGTAAATATAGTTTAACTAATTATTGAAAAACGATCAAAAATCTATCCCAGATTACATATTTTGATACAAATCTAGAAACATTTCTTTGGTCGGAAATTCTACTCAAAATCATAAAATTTATAATTCTTAAACCCCCAAGGTATTTTCGAGTTTTAGTAACGTTATGCCGCTTAAAGTGAACTTTAATTTTTTTAATGGATTATAGAAAAGCAAAGCAGAGACTACTGTAGAATATGTATTTCGATACAATGCTATAATCTTTATTTTTCGGTCTAAAATTAAAATTAAAGAAGTCATGATTTTCAGATATTTAGTGAATTTTAAGAAATAATTTCAGACAGTCCTGGGAACTGTTGAGGAAAGATACTTGTTTAGTAAATTAAAGAGATAATTTAAAAATACTTTTTTCTTTTATAAATAGTAATTAACTATATTTTTTATAAATAGTATTTAATTTAAGTATCTTAAATTTTATATTATTAAGGAAATTAGAAACCAGATTTTAACAATTTTTTTAAAATTCCACCTTATTTCCTTTCTAAACATTTGATAATTTTCTGTTATTTCCCCTTCAAATTCTGCTCACTTAAAAATTCTTACAAAATTTTTTTTATACTTTTCATTGCCGTATTGATTAGTTTCTACTTTGTGATTCTTAATATAGAAAGTAACAAATGATTTAAGTATATAAAAATGCAAGAATCTGTTAATATTTGGTATAATTATCTTTAATAGAAGAGCATGTATTATAATGTTTTTCTTGTAAAGGGAACGGTGGACAAAAAACGTTTGGGAACATTTGATTTATAACAGAGATAACAGTTCCATACTTACATAAAGGCCTCTAATCACAAACAGGTATTTTTGTTTATCTCCAGTTCACTTCCACTAAAGACATAGCAGTTCTAGCTATTATTTCTTCAAGGTGGTCTAAAATGTATCAATTAAATGCAACAATACTTCAGTATTAGGTATAATCATATTTTGAGAAGAGGATAAGTTATAGTTTACTAATTATTTTATAAGACTAAAACCAGAGAATTGAAAATCAGCAGGCCTGATACTAATATACAACTATTATGTTATTACAGTGTCGTGTAGTCCTCGTTTATATTTGAGTATTAACCTGTGATAAAATGTATAGTGGTGATTTTATTTTGATTGAGTTGTGTAAAAGTATTTTTGTACTAAATTTACCACAGGTTCTGAGAAACTACAGACATAAATATGAAGATAAACTAAAAGCAAAATTAACAGCATCCGAAACTAGCTTAATATAAAAAGTAAATTTATTATAATATACATACATCTATGTACATACAAAACTGATACTAATTTTCATAAAATAAGCTTTGTCAACATCTTCTAAATTAGTTCTGACAATTTTTTAATACTTAAGTAATTTTGTAAATAGAGAGAGGACCTAATCTCAATTTCAAAATGTGTGTAAAAGGGGGTACCTTTGGGGAGCTAAAATGGTGTGCCCGGAACACTGCTGGTTGATGGGTACCTATGGATCTATCGTCGGTCTGGTCAGGGGCTTCCTTCTCAGTGTTTGGGGTGCGACCGTGCTATTTGATGAAGGAACCCTTCCTGTCGGACTTCGCTGGACTCTCGAACTCGTTCCGTCGGACTACTCTTTTCGTCTGGACTACCGAACACCTTCTCTCGGACTTCCGAACCTCTTCTGTCGGACTCCTCTCTTCGTCTCGACTATCGAACACTTTCTGCCGGACTCTCCTCTAGTCTCGACTATCGAACACCTTTTTTTTTAGACTTCCGAACATCTTCTCAATTTTTTAGATTTTTCTTATTTTATTAATTTCAACCTTGTCCCCTCTTCCTACTTATCGTCCAATCGGGATAGTTGTAAGAATCTCATTGGTTTGCTTAAACCCCGCCTTGAGACAGCCAACGTGGAAAACCTTATCCCTTCTAATTGGGCACTGTCCCTTAGGGACTTTCTAATTGGGCACTGTCCTTTAGGGATAAATACCCCACAAAGGTACATTCTTATTTAATGTCAAGTACGGAGACATGATTCTAATCTGGGACTGGGAACAGAACCGTTCCCGAGACCACCGTACAAGACAACAATATCAGTAAAATACAAATTTATGGTCCTCTATTTTTTTTACAAAGATGTGATGAGGTCAGATTTAGGTCCCGAGCATTTTACTTCTTGTATGAATGAATCAATTATATTACTGATCTAAATCGCCTCATCACATACAGCACTATTCTAAAACGCAACAATAAAATATATCATGTTAATTAAATATATTTATAATGGTTTTGTATACTGTAAATATATTATTAATACAATTAATTAATTAATTATAAATCATATCATTATATTCAAACAATTATATAATAAATAAGTTATAAATCTAAATTATAAATGTAAATTATAAATACATTAATACATTGTTAATGTAAATTTATTATTAAAATTGTATGTCATTATTGGTTTTTCTGACTCTAAAGTGTAAAAGGTACAGAAAAGTTTAGAAATCTTAAATGAAAAAACATCAGACAGTAAAAATCAA
>CM063501.1:6804497-6806997 GCA_032207245.1 Pardosa pseudoannulata
TAAATGGACGAAAACGCGACAGCGTCAATATATAACTTCCGAACCTATCGATAATAGAAAATTATAATCCTGCAGGAAAGCCTGTCATTTTCGGGTGATTTGGTGTTGAAGATATAGGCGACACTGACCTCGGAGAGTGAGGAGTGAGGAGAAATGATACTGAAATTAATAACAAGGAAAAGAAACAGAGAGTAATAATATATCTCCGTAGAACCCTCGGATAAATTTTATTTTCGAAGGAAAGAAACGTGTGCTATACTCAGTATTCAGAAAAATTTATTTACGTTTAGAAATTGTTCCATGCTGAGAAACTCGAAGGAATGATTTGGGTATATATATATATATATATATATATATATATATATATATTTAGTATATATATATATAATATTATATATACATATATTACATATATATAGATATACATATATATAAATATATACATAATTATATATATATATATATATATATCTTTATATATATATATATATATATATATATATACATATATATATACATTTATATATATATATATATATATATATATATATATATATATACATATACATATATATATACATATATATAATATATATATATATATATATATATATATATATATATATATATATATATACTCATGTATAATTACACACATATATACACATATACATACACACATATACACACACACACACACACACATATATATATATATATATATATATATATATATATATGTGTGTGTGTGTGTGTGTGTGTGTGTGTGTGTGTGCGTGTGTGTGTGTGTCAGGTTTAAAAATGGGGATTAAGAATTAAGCGAGTTATAGTTAAAAATAGTTAGAACTCATTAACGACAGCATAATAGGAGAAAGACACACTCTCGAACGGAACTATCCAGATTAAAAGAGCTGACGTGGAAGTAGACTTAAGAATTTTGCTTAAGTAGTAACGTCACAAAAAAAGTTTTGAGACGGAACACTGGCTGATAACATCCTCCACGCCTGTCATGGCAAGTATAAGAACAAATGATATCTAAATGGCATAACCATGGACAAAAGGATCACAATAAAGAAGTTTTTATATATGAAATAAAATGTGTCTTTTATGCCTTAACCACTTGTCCATGCAACATATATATAACTGGATTTCATACAACCAGCTAATGATATTTCTCAATTTATCTGTATACAGATACACTGGAACATAGAACAAGAATAAAAAAAGAAATATTGCGAGATCTACACGTATACTAATTGTAATAAACGGGTACACATACACAAAAAATACAGCAAGGAATACACATAAACATGGTCTTATATGATTATTTTCTAATACACAAAATCATAAATATATCGATAAATTATAACTGATTTCGTACATAAACTCGACAATTTCTTATATATGCTAAACGACCCGACAAACTTTGTCCTGTTTTTACGGTGTAAATCCAAAAATTGTAAAATGTTTGTAAATAATTTATAATTTAGACCGTTTGGATGGAAAAGAGAGGAAAAAAATATTTTAAAACTACTTGACGCCACCACGTGTAGAGTCATCACAAAACTAATTAGATTAAATTAAAATTCTCACATCACCTGTAGGGGGATTCGATACTTGGAATTTTCGTAGCACCTTGGAATTCTCGGTACACCGACCACCGTGCCACAGATACGTTGGCAGCAAAAGTGTTTCGAGAGGCATTATAATAATAATCTCAATAAGCACGCCATTCTGCATTTTTAATAAAAAAATATTTTCTATCGGATCCAGTTGTGAACGTAAACCATTCTCGAATGAACTTAGTTATATACACAAAATATCATCCAAATCAGTCCAGCCGTTTAGGTGGAGTTCTATTACAAACACACGGACAGAAGAATTAAAATAATTTATATGAAATAATACGGTCAAAGCATGCACATCTGCATTATATTTCACCAGTATAGTTAGTTAACACATATCAGCATAAAAATATGAGCTAATAAAACCGAATTGAAAAAATAACTTTCACATCAATTAAATTTACTTATTTTGTGAAGAAACATAGCTACAGGACTCAACTACGTTGAAACATAAAAAGAATCAATTACGCCAAGTCTACAAAATTGAAGAAATAAATGTCACCATAGCATTATTTTTTTCTGCTTAGTATACATGTATATACATATACATATGTATATACATATACATATATATACATATACATATATATATACATATACATATACATATATATACATATACATATACATATACATATATATACATATACATATACATTTACATATATATACATACACATATACATATATATACATATCCATATACATATATATATACATATACATATACATATACCAGTGGCATGCGGTCCACCCTGCAAAACCTGGCAAAATTACGAGAGATAATAATTTTCTGCACAAATGTCTACCTATCGTTATATGGTATATAATAAATATTATTTATAATATCATCAAATATTCTGTTGATTTGCTTG
>CM063501.1:6824497-6874497 GCA_032207245.1 Pardosa pseudoannulata
GCCCGAGTTAACTGGGGAAAAAACGGGAAGGGTTTAAAAGAACAAATATGTAGCACAGTTGTTTGATCGTTTACGGCTGCTACAATGGTATGTTATCAAGGTTTTAAACATGGCGTTATAAGTCGCAGCATTAGAGATGGGGCATACTATCTACGATGCGGCGATGAAATTTGGGTTTTCCCGAACGACCCTTAAACGAGTGTACCGTGAATATTGAGAATTCGATAAAAAAACCCAATCTCATATGGTGTTGCCAGCGTACAAAATCTTGCAAAACGGGACCAACGACAACTGAGGAGAATCACCAAACGTGACGGAAGTGCAACCCTTCTGCTAATTGATGCAGATTTCAATGATGGACCATCAAGTGTCAGCGCGCGAACCATTCACAGAAACATCATCGATATGGAATTTTACTGCCGAAGGCCCACTCTTGTACTTTTGATAACAGCACGACACAAAGATTTAAGCCTCGCCTGGGACTGGTGATTGACTGTTGATGAGTGGAAACACGTTGCTTAACCTGACGCGTCTCGTTTCAAATAACATCGAACGGATGGACTCGTACGGGTATCGAGAAAACCTTATGTGAAATGTTAAGAATTAGTGGAATGTATAATTAAATATATAAACTAAATAAACAAGACTTTTAGATTGAGAAATGACCAAAGGGAAGGGATTTGATAAAAGTTTATTGTAGATTAGAATTTGATATTACAAAGCAAATATATTACTATTAATAGAGAATTAATTACTACTAAAATTTAAGACTTTAACATAGTACAATAGATATAAATAATATGAACGAGAGGGATACATAACACATAAACACAATCAAATAGAATTAAATGTATATAGATTGGATCAGCGTTGGGAAAATAAAAACCCAATAAGATTGAATATTAAAGGAATGAAGAATTTGCTTACTACAATGACTTCGAATACTTTCACTCCAAACGTCTTTCAAACCATCCAATTTAAAGAAACACGATAAGCCTAATTAATATGCAGTTATGACTGAATGGCAAGAAAGCGACACGTCCAACGTGGAAAAATGTTTCCCAGAAAAGAGCAGAGCAGTGAATAATACCTGAAAATACTTTTTCTATTACAAGTCGTACTTATATCGAGATGACGCGTAGATATTCCCCCCCCCAAAAAAAAAACATCTTAGTCAGCGCTATTAACCGTCAGACAAGAACTTAGATCATTGGAAAAGTTAACCATTCTGTTGAGGTAGCTGGAAAATTGGAGGGGGGACAGAAAATGAGCAAAGTCTCAAAGTTAGCTTTGGGAAACGGGTAGAAATAATTTTAAGTCAGTGTACACTCCTTTAAATAAAATATTAAGCGTCAGAGAAAATAGATATGGAATTATGAGAATTTATAGAGTATTTTAAGTGTAATAGCTTTGATATATATATATATATATATATATATATATATACAGAGAGAGGTAGACAGGTAGATAGATATAAGTATATAGATATACGTGTTTGTCTATCAGTGCACTTAATTTTAGAGTTCACCACATATTTAAAATTATAACCTGGGCGCCATGATTCTTTATTTGAATTCTATTAAAATTACATCTTACAATGGTTAACTATAAAACATAACAACAGCAACTAAAATTACGCTTACATGTTTTGGCCATCCTTCTGACTTATTTTCAAAGTCCGTTTGAGGACGTTGTTAGTGATGCGGTTAAAAACTCAATTTACAAAAATTGTAGTGTTATAGCCACAACATAGTAGTCTTCGTTGAGACCAGTACATGCTACTTAAAGCCGATTCCGACATCAAGCAACAGCATCTAGCTCATTCATGACTCGACAGTTAAAGAAGAACAGTTAATTTCTTCGGAACAGATGCATTATAGACGTCGGTCCCGTCCGCCATGTTTTTTTTTTTGGAGACGAAAAGAAAAACGAATGTTTTTAAAAGTCGCCAAGTAGAAAAACATGGCTGCAGTACGCGTTTTCTGAAAGATCAGAAAAAAAACCACTTCACCTGTCATAACTAAATGAACTAAATCCCAGAAAAAGAAGAACAAAAACAAAACGTTCTAAACCAAAGCATCATGTTTGATTTAGAATATCCTGCTACTTTTTGACAATTTCAAAAATAGTAAGAACCGAAATAATTACACCCACCATAGCTAAATTACTAAATCCCAGAAAATTAAAAGAACAAAAAAAAAACTGTTCCAAACCAAAGCATCTTGTTTGATTTAGAATATCGAGATAATTTTTAACAATTTCAAAAATAGTAAAAACCGAAATAACTTCACCCGCCAAAATTAAATTAACTAAATCCCAGAAAATCATAAAAAAACATATATATAACCTGATCTAGGCACCTGTAAACCAAAAGAACAGCTAAGATAAAAATTTTTGGAACAGTGCCGAGTACTGACGTCAGAAATCACCTGCACCAATGGGGTGCAAGAACACATAAGAGCTGTCATACTCCACCACCAAAATCAGGGCAAACACACCAACCCACCCACCGCCCCGTAAAATCGCCAAATTTGGCGACAAAAAAACACGGCGTCTATAATGCATTTTTAGATTTTCGTCCAATAAACCACCGCATTGTCCCCAGAAATTTCAATAGTTATATTAAACGGTCGTAAGTAGTTTTTCGATACACATGCAGTTTTAAAAAATATTTTTCAAATGCATTGTTCTGTAATAAAAGGATATATATGGTAGACGTGTCTACAATACTCAAAATAATACTCATCAATTTAATTAATGCTCATCAGTTTAAAGCAAAAAATGACTGAAAATCGTAAAATGCACCACGCGATAAAATATAAAGATCGACCTTCTAGATTTGACACAAAAAGTCCTTCTCCAAATTAGTACCCTAGATTCTTTTCAATTTCCAGGAGAAAAATCCCAGACTGGAAAATTCCCCATATTCGGCGACTTTCCCTTCCCCATCAAATTTCACTTTAGAGGATTTGCGAGTCCCTCGGGGAAGAATGTGAATCTTGTTTTATCTCAGTCCTACTCTCTCCGTAATTACTAGGGATTTAACGAAATACGACTCTTCCGGGAAGCATCCCTACCTTGCAGGAATTCCACACTCCACTCCACCATCTCTGATATTTCTTCTAATTGTTCAAAAAGTTTGGTGTCCCGAATAAAGTCAAAAGTGGTGGGAATAAATGAGGATGAATAGTCAAAATAAAATTTAATTTTGAACAGTGATTGGGATCAGAAATGCTTCAGCTTTACTCCCTCGCTGAGGGAAGTATTCAAAATGATTCTTGGGGAGATACAGTAGTCAAATATATTCCATAATAAAGTCTAAAGTCTATTGTTATTGTAATTAAAGACATCAAACATGAAATGCCTATGCCAATCAATCCAACAATATATATATATATATATATATATATATATATATATATATATATATGCATTCATATACAAATATATACACAGAGACACCGACTCACACACACACACACACACACACACACCACACACACATATATATATATATATATATATATATATATATATATATATATATATATATATATATATATATATATATATTCATATATATACATATTTATGTATATAAACACACGCAAATACACACATACACACACTGTAGTGTTTTAATTTGTTGTGGCAACCGAATAGAATATTCCGGTCTGTCAGATATTGCCATTCCAGGAATATCTATGTTTTCAATCTAAAATATATATTCTGTTTTAAATAGAGTTCAACTTACTGCGAGGTAGCTGAGGATTTAATGAAATAATATTCTTTGGAAATATCACCACCCTGCAAAGGTCCTCACTTTTCTGACGGACTTTGTTTATAATTATTCGAGAACGACAGCTCCTTTTTCCGAATGAGGTGAAAAGTAACGACGTAGGGAAATAAGTGCGGAATGTGTAGAGATAAAATTCTTAATGGGAATAAAAGTTAATTCAAACGGGAATGAAGCTTAAAAATGTCCATTTGCTCGTGCATAACTTTGAAATCGAGGGGGGTGGGAGAAGTTAGCTTGAAGGTAGAGATGGAAGTTGAAGAGAATCCGCTAGCGGTTATTAAGTCTCTTCATCGCTTTTCAGAGCTTTATAAGGCAGGATTTTAAACATAAATTTTACAAATTATCAGCCAAATGTGTGTGTATCAATAAAAAGTACTTTTCTGCAACTTGAAATTGCGCAGTTAATTAATCTTTTTCTCCTTCTTCGGTTACACACACAATTTTAATGAAACATATTATTCAACAATCTTTTGAAAAAGTATATGATTTTATATATAAAGGTAGATAAGCTTTATATAGATAGATGTGTGTGTATATATATATATATATACATAGACATATATATATTAATATTTATATATATGTATATGTATATGTATATATATATATTATATATATATATATATATATATATATATATATATATGTATATATATATATATATGTATATATATATATATATATATATATATATATATATATATATATATATATATATATATATATATATATATATATATGTATATATATATATATATATATATATATATATATATATATATATTTATATATATATATATATATATATATATATATATATATATGTATATATATATATATATATATATATATATGTATATATATGTATATATATATATATATATATATATATATATATATATATATATATATATATAACTTTAGTCCGTGTGTTTATAATCGAACTCCTCCTTGGACAGATTCTGATTATATTTTGAGTATGCAATTATGTTGATTCTACGAGGCGCATCCCAAAAGTCAGTTTCCCGATATTTTCCCCTTTACAGTAAACTGAATTAGCCGTTTCAATTGCGTATGCATAACATATCTATGACGTATTAATCATATACGAGCTGGACAAATCCCGATTCGTGCCAGTAGCGTGGTAACAATAGTTTGAAATGAAAACTCTAATTCTTTCTCCCACCGCGTGCAAGGATGTGTCAGTGATCTTGAATGAACAAAACATTGAGCCAATTGAAATTCATCCTCAGCTCTATCAGGTCTATGAAAACGAAACTAACACCTGAACACAAAATTTAACGCATAAGAGCAGAACTGACATTTCTGCCACAGTTTCACGATCACGACGAGTTCCTCAACAGAATCATTTCTGGCAATGAGACTTAAATTTCGCACTTTACCCCAGAAACCAAGCAGCTGTCAATGCATTGATATTATAGTGGATGTTTGGTCAGGATGCAATTCAAACAGACGCTGTCGTTACGGAAAGGGATGTGCACAGTGATCTGGGACAAGAAATCTGGTTCCATTCTCAGGCGGCAGTTTTCTACGACAGAGGTGGATCCCACAGTACGACAAGTGTCTCAATTCTGGTGGTGGCTATGTCGAAAAATAGCCTAAATATTGCTGTACTTGTTGCCAATAAATATGTCCTTGAAAGCTTGATTTTTTTTCTTTTAAATAGGGAAACTCACTTTCTAGATGCGCCTTGTAGTATGGTTTAGATTCAAAATTGGAACCGATAGAAAATGTTTTTTTTTTAAGAATCTAGAATTTCCTTACCTATTGAGATTATTATGATATCGCTGGAAACGTTGCACTGCTGACATATTTGGGGCGCAGTGGTCGGCGCGACGGGCTCGTATAGCCAAAATTGTCTTTTACAATAGTTCGAGTAAGGTTTATTATAGCTGTCACGCCATCTTGTGGCACAGCTGTTCAAAATGTGCACTAGTAAAACAACCTTTATCTATTATTTTAAAATAGTTTCAGTTATTTTCCATTTTTATATTATTGAATAAACATAGGAATAAGTTTACATTTTATTTACATGCAATGCTGTTGGTTATGTATTATTCCTTCAGAATTTGGAATTTGGTGAGAATTTTTTTTTATTTTATAGATGGTTTAGATTGGAGTGCTACGGTCTACTTTTTGTAACACGAGGTCTAATGAGAACGGGACCTACAGCTTAAACCCGATTCCGAACGGCTACGAACATCCGTGCCACAGTGGGATTCGAACCTACGAACTCCGGTACCGAAAGCCAGTATACTAACCAATCGACCGATCGTTCGGCTTATTTTATAGAAGTACTTTAAGAATCTCTGATATCCAGTAATAAAACAGTTGAAAATACAATTTTAAATTGTAATTTATAGTCAACGTTTGATATTATTGTTTACCTAGCTAATTGTTTTTCACTTTTATAGCAATATTATTGCCAATCTTTACTTTCTTTACTACTTTAATACTTTCTTTTATATAATTTATAAATATTGAAATAAGGAGATTTATAGGTAAATAAAAGACATGCATCGGAAAGAAATAAGTAAACTAGGATTAGTTTGGTTTATTACATTACGGTCTACTGTTTTTCTACAGGAAGGCTAATGAGACCTCGAAGACTTCTAAAAGTCGATTTCGATCGGCTACGAACACCCATTCCAATAGCGTTATTCGAACCGGCGAACTCCGGTTTCGAAGAGCAGTACCCTATCATCCGTCGTTTGGCATCCATAAACTGGAATAAATAAACAAAATAAAGCTCTAAATTTATGAATTAAAGCTTTTTAATTGCAATCTCCGACTATAAATAAATTGTAAATGATGATATTTATGACTTTTAAACCACCGTCTGAATGTTTAGATAATATCACCCTTTTACAGTTTAATTAGAAATTACGAAAAACACGAATACCTCGTCTTTTACTATGAATAAAAAAATCCTCAATAAATTATGCACAATATTCATTACTGAAACATTCAAAAACATTCATTTTTCACCCCTCTTCTTTACAGAACTCTCGTTTACAAGTCTCATTTATCACTCCACACCCATTAAAGAAAACTTTTAGTTAAATGGAGAAGAAAAAGCAGAATAGATAACTACTGTATCTCCCACACTACTCCACCCACATTAAATTGAGCAATTTATCTGACAAATACGATGTTTGCTAACTAATTTTTTAAAGAGAAAAAGGGATCTTTTAAATATTTAATAACCGTCAGATTAAATATTCGACTGCGATAATGTTTCAGGAAAAATATGCAGTTTAATACGATTACGTATTTTCCATCTTTCTATCTTATTAGACCCATATGCATAGCTGAGACTCGATAGTTTTTCAAAGGGATACTAATGTAAAACGATGAATACGAGAAATGGGTGTAGAAATTCAATAAATTTTGTGACTATATAAATTAAATATTTCAGAAACTTATCGGAAGTATTTAACATTTCATAAGAATATGTTAAATAACGCTTAATGTTACAGCAAGTTTTTATCTTTATATGAATAGAAAATTATTTTAGCTCGTTTATGTTACATGATAAAAAATAAATTCTTGGCGTATTGTCATAACGTTCTATTTACCTAATTTTAATTCTGTTCCATTTCGTTCACTTTAACTCTGTAAGCTTCCCTTTAAATTCCATGCGTGTAACTTTCCTGCCATGCTCCCAATCATCACGTTAGTGAGTCGAAAAACCTATTTTTTTTTTATCGCATAAGCCGCTCTGGATATTCAATCAGATGACATCACGCCTACCAGGAGCGTCACTTGGCGTTCTCCTCTCCGAGCGCTGCGTTGCAATAGTTTTATAAATTCGCCCTTTTCATGATATGACATATCCCCACTCCACAAATTGGCCTGTTTTAGGCCTGCTCTTGGCGGTTTTCCACCGTATAACCAGGCCAATGGAATGTTGATGGGTTTTCTTGCCATCAGCGGTTGAAAGCCGTTTCAGCAGTGCAGACACAAGAGATACTCTTGACTTGACTTGACTTTCAGAGTTCCAGACTAGCGGTTCTCATCTGGACAGACAGGATGGAAGAGAGAGAGAGACCTGGATCCCGAAAAGAGAATAAGAGCTCGGAGTTCCGTCCTCCATAATTGTGTTATTTTTTTAGTCCATTTTTATTTTATTTTCTTTTTATTAATTTTTATCTTTAAAAAATAATCAATCAATTGGCTTCTATTATTTTTTTTAATTTCATTTTAATATCAATAAAATCCATTAATTAACTTATCTTCTCCTTTTTTAATGCTTATTGTGTTTTTACTTTAAGATTTAAACTTAAGTTGGCGAAAAGCCAAATTTCATTTGTATATTAAATATCGGGTTAAGGACATAGCGCGTATTTGCATTATACATCACCCACTCAAATAATATATTGTTTATTGTCTTTTCTATGGGTGACTTTTTCAGCTGGACGGAAGAATTCATTTCCAGCTGGAAAAACAGAGGCCATCTAAGGGTGCAATTGGTCCATAGTGATGTTCGGATACCTTCTAGCATTCATGGTCTGCTCTACCACAACTACGGGTCCTAGAGACGCCCAAGAGAACTTCCCCCAAAGCTTAATATCGCTACCACCGGCCTGTGTATGACCTACTGTACATTTAGGGAGCAACTGTTCGCCTGGACGACGGCGTATCCTGACACGGCCATCGGCATGATGAATGACAAACCGTGATTCATCTGACCAGGCAACTCTCTCACACTGATCCGTGGACCAGTCGCGATATTCCCAGGCGTTGTGTAGGCCCATATCCGACAGTGTCATACAGGAGAGAACATTTCAATATGTAGGGATGGTCATAATGTTTTGGCTTTTGAGTGTATAAACGTATAAAGCATTACGATATGTATTTCATACATGATATAAGGGACGGTCATATGGTTAAACTTTTCCCAGGGATTGATTTTAGATTACGCCCAGTAAATTCAGGCCTACATCTCCAGAATTTCTGGGCCCTCAAGCTAAAAAAAAAATGTTTTCAAAAATTTAGAATAAAATTCAAAATTTTACGAGCCCACTTTTTCACGAAATTATAAGCAAATTTAATTTTAGAACAATTAAAATATAATATTTCATTAAACTCCAAAATTATTCTAAGATATATATTCCCTAATATTATATTTTGGACATTAATTTCTAAAATATTTCATAATATAATTTGGAATTATTATTACAAAATACAAACTATTATATTTTATATTTTGGAATAATTGAAATATTATATTAATTAAAAATAGAAGACTAATGGCTCGTACACGTACATATTAGAAAACCCCAACCTTCTTCTACAAGACGTATTATTTTTATACAACGCAATGAATTGATAAAATTATAATAATATTACGAATGTCACACTTTATCAATTTATGCCTTTTCCTTTATTCTTACCAAATATTAATGTAACCTCTAACATTAAAAACGTTTTCGACCTCTAGTGTATGAATTGTTCTAATAGTAGGAAACAAAGTTATGAATTTGTTATAAGTCTTAATCAGTATCCTTTACTTTATCATTGCCTTCAAGCTGATCTCTTCCGAATCCTAAATAACACGTACTCTGCATACGAGGGTAGGTATTTTTCAGCTAAGTTCTTTTTCGAATTTTACTTTGATTATGTGTTTTATTTCTCTGCATCCTGAGAATTCTTTCCCCCTCAGCATTATTTTTGATTCGCTCTGAATAAGGAACTTCGAACATTTAGAACAGTTGTAAACAAACTCTAGACGGTTGAGGTGAAGGGGGAAGGGAGGAACTCGCTGCAGGGTGGTAATACATTCTTGATCTCTTTTATTTCGTTAAATCCGTAGTCATTACTGTGAAAGTTGAACTGAATTTAAAACAAAATCGCAATTTCTTCTCGAGGGTGTGCTCAACTCCTCTAAAGTGAAATTTGATTGTGGAGGGAAGAAGGGAAAGTACAGAGATCTTTTCAGCTTTGAAACTACAGGGTGAGTTCGTAAAAATTTTAAATATATGGATATTGAATCGGTGACTATCTCTTTCGAAAGGATTTGTAGAATAGAATACTGTTTTTTTTAAACGAATACAAAATGCTGTATAAATACAACAAGATTGTAGATTCAGATACTTTAATACTATCAAACTATAGCAGCTTGCGGACAGTATTAAGAAAGGTGATTCTTTTTTAATCTTTGTGTCAATATGAGAAAACAATTGTATGACGTATAATAGATATAAATCTGTAAGTTTCATACGTCTAACTAAAAAATATAACAGAATTTAAGACACTGAAACAGATTATTTTCCGCTAAAAAGTATAGTTCACTGTGTATTATATTCAGATGTAGAAAGCGAATTAGCGAACAAAAAACTATACATAACCACAATAAGATCGTAGATTCAGCAGCTTTACTACATCTCAAACTATTAGTAACGGAGAGTATTCCGAAAGTTCTTATTTCTTTTTAACTGTTTAGCGGTCTCCATAAGGGAAAACAATAATATAATGAATATTATATAAAAACTTTTAAATTTCATTTGTCTAAATAAAAATATAATTAAATTTCGGATTCTGCACCAGATTATTTTCTGCTTAAAATATAGTTAATTGTATGTTACATATGATATACACTCAAGAGCCAAAACATTATTACCACCTGTCAATAACGAGTTGGGCCCACTTTGGTGCTCAACACAGCTTCAACCAGCCTTGGCATGGATGTCACAAATCCTTGGTAGATGGCCGCAGACAGATTGTACCAGATGTTTAAGCAACGGTTACGCAAATCCGAGATATTGCGAATGGGTGGTCTCTGAACTCTGAGCTGGCGTCCCATGACATCCCAAATAGGTTCTATCGAATTCAGATCCTGTGAGTTAGGCAGTCAGGATATTAACTGGAATTTAGCATCATATTCCTGGAACCAGTCCAACTCAATTTTAGTGACACGAGAGTTGTCTTGTTGGAACATTCCATTTCCAGCTGGAAAAATATAGGCCATGTAAAGGTGCAATTAGTCTGTAATGATGTTCAGATATCGTGTAGCATGCATGGTCTGCTCTATCACAACTACGGGTCCCAGAGACACCAAAGAGGACGTACCCCAAATCATAATACCGCCACCACTGGCCTGTGTATGACCTACTGTACATTGAGGGAGTAACTGTTTGCCTGGAAGACGGCGTATCCTGACACAACCATCGGCTTGATGAATGACAAAGCGTGATGCATCTGGCCATGCAACTCTCTAAAACTGATCCATGGACCAGTAGCGATATTCCCAGGCCCAGCGTAGGCCCATACCTAACAGTGTCATCCAGGCGAGTTCATTTCAAAATGTAGGGGTGGTCATAATGTTTTGGCTCTTGAGTGTATAAACATATAAAGCATTACGATATGTATTTCATACATGATGTAAGGGACAGTCATATGGTTAAACATTTCCCAGGGATTCATTTTAGAGTACACACAGTAAACCCAGGCCTACAGCTCCAGAATTTCTGGGCCCTCAGGTAAAAAGAATGTTTTCAAAAATTTATAATAAAATTCAAAATTTTAATAACCCACTTTCTCACTTTCATTTTGGAATAATTAAAATATTATATTTCATTAAACCCAAAAATTATTCTAAAATATATATTTCATAACATTATATTTTAAAAATTAATTTCTAAAATATTCCATAATATAATTTGGAATTAAATACTATTACAAACTATTATATTTTATATTTTGGAATAATTGAAATATTATATTAATTAAAA
Source organism: Pardosa pseudoannulata (assembly GCA_032207245.1). Taxonomy (NCBI): domain Eukaryota; kingdom Metazoa; phylum Arthropoda; class Arachnida; order Araneae; family Lycosidae; genus Pardosa; species Pardosa pseudoannulata. The sequence continues at coordinate 6,836,051 of CM063501.1, forward strand.
ATAGAAGACTAATGACCTATTAAACCATACATTAATAACAATCAATTCAAGAAATCTTTCATTATATCAAAATGTTGACATACTTAGAAGTCTATGTTTCAAAAAGTTCACATTTTGTTCATAATTCAAATTTGAGAAAAATACATTAAAGGGGATACGTCTGTTAAATTAACAAATAATCGATTTTTTAGAAATAAAATATATGGTAAAAAGGAAGTGATGGTAAGTAAAGAAAGGATATAGTAAAAGTCAGTTCTCAATATTTTAAAACAATCAGTGTAAAAATTTCAATATTGAAAGAAGCTATGAATAAAAACGTGTCAGCTGTTTACTGTAAACAAATTTAAACTTACAAAACTTTAACTTGATTTTTCTCAATTTGTGTTTTCGTTTTCATGTAATGCACATATTATCGTAAAACCTTTTTAACATATTTTGATGAAATTTTTACAGATTGAATACAATATATTTTTCGATTGAATTTAAATTTTATTATATATTTCCGAAGATATGTTTTATTTGCAATGATAAATTTTTAATTTTTAAGGAAAAAGTTAACTTTTATTCCAAAGTTAAAAAATACATATATATGTATTTTAAAGAAAAACAAATTTAGGATGTAAGTTACGAGATATTGTAGGTTGTTTGAAATAAGTTTTTCTTAAACCTATTTATATTTTAGGGATGAAGAGCTTTAACCTCGATATCAATTTTGTTAAAAAAAGCCTCATATTATATAAAACTTTCTAATAATAATTTGTTTTATGTTTCAATAATGAATAAAATATGCGTGTATAGATAAGTTGTTCTAACAATTCAAAACAAATTATGTTTATTAAACTGGTAGTTTTCAAAGTAACAGAAGTAATATATATGTGGTAGCCTGAGTGACACGTAACACCAGGTTCGCTGCGCGCATCTGGCAACGAGGGGAGTCTTCCAGTAGACGCGAGGAACGACAGTCGTAGGATTGACCGAGGGAGACGCTCGTGGGTTTTGGAGAGGGCGGACGACGGCCCTAACGACGAACAGAGCGTGCAGACGGCAGCTCTCCCGGCAATTACAATTAACTGAAATTGTGCGACTAAACTTTTAACTGTTTATTAATGTCCGTTATTAAATGTTGTCTTCGTCAAATTAAATGAGTTGGTGTTTTTCTGAGTGAATTGAATGACGTTTACCCGGTATCCCGTTGTGGACGTACAAGGGGTACCACATATATATATATATATATATATATATATATATTTACATTTATTTAACTTTTAAGAGTCGTATTACCCCTTAAGAAATGTGTTGCTGTCTTGTAATATTTTAAAGTATATCAAATTTCCTTAAAAATTGGAATTTTAAATTTACAGTAATTACAAAATTTGGAATCAAACTTCAAATTTACACAAGTATAGTAAATACTAACATAAATCATGGTAGAGTACAGACTCCAAATATGTCAACTTTATGATCACTGTTGTAGAGGTTGGATGAAAAAAAAACGAAATTTATAAATACTTACAGGTGGTAGTTGGGGTAAAAAAATTCCATGCCTAGGTTCCCAAAAGACTTTAACCAGGACCTGAATGTTGCCATTCAAATAGGAAAAATATTATAAATATTTTAGTAAAAATTTAATTGTTAATTTCCAATGAACACTATCGAAAATAATAACCATAACAATAATGAAAGAAAGATAAATGACGGAAAAATGACATAAACAGTTCTACTGCGTAAAAGTATAAAAAAGGATATAATTTATTCCAATATCACTGAGCAATAGCTCTAAGTTTAAAATTGTATTCTTAATGCAAATTTATAAATTAAGATGCATAAATGCAGTAGTGTATTATAATAAAGAATTGGTGTTTCATGCGCAAACTGGAAGAACTATAATGTGAAATGAAAAAAGAGTACGAACATTGTTTTTATACATCGGAAATTTTATTCTTTGCATTTACAATTATTTAATAAAAGTGTGAAAGACTAAAAATAGAAGACTAATGAGACCGGGACCTACTGCTTAACCTTTACAGGCCGAATTCAAATCCAGATATATTTTAAATTATATTTTTCCATATCTTGCCTTTTAATGCTTCAGTTAAATTATGTTAGTCATTTAATTGTGGAAAAAAATTTTCTTTTACGATTTTCATGATGTTCCCAATTGGGAACATTGGCCACTTCTGACTATACACTGGATTCACAAATTGAGTAGAATGATGTATATATTAAATATTAAATAATAAGAAAAATAATTAGAATGAATTTAAAATTTATTTTTAAATTTAAGGAGAGATATCAATAAAGTTTAAAAGTTATAAATTTAAATGAAAACAACATTTTCTTAAACAAATATCATAAACATGAATTTATACCTTTATGCCGTAATATATTGGAAATCAATGGAGATGCCATTTTTTTCTTGCACTCATTGCAAGCTAATCTTGCATTTAAAGTGCACTGTGCGCATCTACCTTGTGTTGTTTGTACAAGATAAGGGCCATCCCTTTTTCTCTGTGATATAGGGCGGTAAACTTTGGGTCCAGGTTGAGGCTTAACTTTCCTTGGTGCAATTCTTAGAAAATCGGTTGTAACTTGTAGTTCACAGAAAAAATACATTTAACACTTTTCAAAATAATATCTGAGAAGTGAACCTCACTAGACTGCTTATAGAATTGAAATGGCCTTTATAAAATTAGGGAATTCCCCTTCACTTCCTACCCCTTTCAAGAAATGCTCTCCGCAGAGGAAATTATTTCGTCGAATATAGCGGCAACAGTCCATTGTTCTCAATTGGGAACATCAATAAATAAATTATTCCAGGTACGTTTCTGATTATTAATGTCGAATTTCATATTTTTAAATAAATTAAAGTTGTTTTAAGGATACCATTCGGATTTTAGAAGAATTAGATGTTTTTTTACATTTATGTAAATTTTTAATACGTGCTCTATAGAAAATGATGACAAGGGTCATTTTTATGATTTTTTATGCATTTTCCTATTAGTCATAGAAATATAGCTTTTATTTTAAAAAAATCGAGTAGTCCTTTTACTACATTTGCTAATTTTCTTTTGTATCAATATTGATGAAATTTAATTTTAAATAATTTTATTAATATTATATTCCCTTTTGGGAACAATGGACTGTAACAGGTTAATACCGATTCTGAAAGGCTGTCCTTTCGCCGTGATTCGAACCCACAAACTCCGCTACCGAAGAGAACTGATCGAAAAATTTGGCCCCCGCTCATCACATGGTGCAAATCTGACACATACACATACTTACCAACTGGGCAAAGATAAAAAACTGTGTACAAGTGATATCAAGAAATGCAAATCGCTTGAAATTTTATCCATTTCACTTCACTACACACAATCGTTTGAATCAAAACTTTCACAAAGACATTTTTCAGACAAATTCCTATTCGCATTTAAATTTCACTCCAATTATGAATTTTACTTCTTAGCTTTCCAAACTTATTTCCCCGCAGCGTTACTTCCGAACTCGATCTGGTCGGGAAACTCACTTTTCGAATAATTATAAACAAAGTTAAGTCGCACAAGTGAGGAGGAAAGGGAAAATGTACGGCAGTAATATGTCCCCCAAAAGGGTCTTAGATTCTTAAAGCAGCAGTCGTTATGGGGAGAGTTGGATGCATTTAAAACAAAACACATGTATCTCCCGGAGGAAAACCCGAATATTTTGAAATTTGTTACAGGGTAAAGAACTTGGAAAATGCTCTCGGATTTGTTTGTAACAGATAATTGAAAAAGAAAGTCATATTAGGACACAGAAGTGCGCAAGGTAGTTTTAACATAATATAATGATATTCTATATACGCTTTCAATAATGCTTTACATTCGTCTTCATATCTCTACTGCCTTAGTACTTTCCGACGAAAAGATCTCATAAATATTTATAGGAACTTGGAATAGATCATCAGTAAATGCTTCAGTAATTGTGTAATTATAATTGAAAAAAATTATTTATTTATACAGAATTACTTTTAATAATTGCATATTTTATATATATATATATATATATATATATATATATATATATATATATATATATATATATATATATATATATATATATATATATATATGCGTGTGTGTGTGTGTGTGTGAGTGCACAGATATATACATAATATACACAGATATATACACAACATGAAAAGTTAAAAAAAATCTGATATCATCTATATTGGGTGGGCACTCGAGAGCATGAAGAAGTGAATCAACCCTATGCAGCATGGACTCTAACAATATCTGAAGTAGTGCTGGAGGCAACATAATGAATCCTGCAGGGCTCTCCATTAATCCCTAACAGTTCAAGGTGAAGATCTCATTTGAATGGCACTTTGAAATTCATCCAATATATGTTCAATAATGTTAATTTCTGGTGATTTAGGTAGCAACCAGAAGTGTTTAAAACCAGAAGTGTGTTTTTGGAGCCACTCTGTAGCATTTCTGGACATGTGGGGCTTCGCATTGTCCTGCTGGAATTATACAAATCCATCGGAATGCATAATGAACATGAATGGATGGAGGTGATCAGACAAGATGCTTAAATACGTGTCATCTGTCCCAGTCGTAGTCAACTATCAGTGACCCAAATCACTCCAATAGAACGCCCACCATACCATTCAACATTTTCATGTTGACAAGCTAGTTCCATGGATTCATAAGGTTGTCTCCATAACCGTACACATCCATCCACTCGATAAATTTGAAATGAGACTCTTCAGACCAGGTAGTGTTTCCAGTCCAATGTATATGTTGACAGGCCCAGACGTAGTGTGAAGCTTTGTGTCGTGCAATTATCAAAGGTACACGAGTGGGCCTTCTGCTCCGAAAGCCCATATTGATGATGTATCGTTGAATAGTTCGAACACTGACACATGTTGATGGTTTATCTTCCTAAGCGAACTTCTAGATAAGTGTTAATGTGACCATCGTCTACTCTTGACGTCAACGTTAAATAACCAATCGTAGAAGATACGTGTCATCAGCAAATCTGCTGGACTATAAAGTTGGTTGTTGGTAACTTTGAGTCCTTGCACTCATGCAGAAATCGAGCGATTTATCCGACGTAAATGTGGGCATGATTATTGGATTTAGGGAATTATTTTCCCAAACGGTAAATTTTGTAAACTGTTTGCCGGCCACCGTGGTAAAAGTATACCGTGATTGGAGAAATGGCACTATCCAAAATCAGCGACTGGCAAATGTCGTGGCCAGAGAGGGCCATAGAAGGTAAACAACCACTGCGGTGATGCGTTAGTTCGATTAAACGTCCAACCGTCGAGTAACTGATTGTTCATCGGAACCAAGGGGCTAGAAACAGTGTCCCCACAACGACGGTTCATCGAACATGTTTGCGCATGAGGCTCCGCAGCAGATACCTGGTTAACACCTATTCTGACTGCTGTTCACGAAGGCTGGAATATGCACGTCACTACCCCAAATGGACCATTGAATGAATACAACTGGAGTTTTTGGGAGAATCCTTTCATGCTCAGTCGAAGAAATGCATGTTGGCGTATACTGTGTGAAACATCTGAAAGCAAACACTCTGCTACAACTGAGAGCAGAGTAGAAGCTAGTATTCCCTGGTCATTGTGGAAGGCACGATGAATCAATAAAAGAATGCTTCTATCCTTGCGGAACATGTTCACCCTTACACCCAAATTATTTTTCCTCGGGATGATAGTATCTACCAGTTGAACCATGGATCCTCACCCACGTAACCTAGCGAATCTGGACATGGAACTGGAGTCGGCATGGCTCAAGATCTCAGTGAACACCTTTAGGAACATAATGGATCCTCTTTCTGTGTGTCTTGCAGCGGTCCAATCTGCGAAAGGTGGTTTTTCCGGATTTGAGAAGTTGTCAAATTAATGTGACTGAATTGTATAATACAATTTTAATTACGTTGGTCAAATTGAATAAAAATATAGCAATTATCCTTTTCTTTTTATGCATATGCATAAAACATTCAATAGCTGAAGGATGGCTGAATGTAGAGAGCTGCTCATCAGAACTAGAGTTCTTTTTTCTGATCCCACAGCAAGCATAGATATTTTTACCTATTAAAAACTGGTTTTGAGTAGTAGCAACACTTTAGAGAGTAGTACTACAAACCAAATCAAAACAAATAATCAGCACACCCCTTTCTTAAATGATCACAGTGACACAACTTTTTGTAGATAAAAAACTGGTTTTTAATGCATAATATCCTAAAGTAATATATATATATATATATATATATATATATATATATATATATATATATATATATATATATATATATATATATATATATATATATATATATATATATATATATATTATACGGAATTTCAATATGCTACATTGAAACAAAGTAGTATTGCTATTTGAGAAAAAACATTAAACTAAGAATTTTTACCTAAAATTTCATTGATATAAAACAATCAAAGTTGTTTTGAATTTGAATTATATGTTTTCAAGAAAATACACATAAATAGTGACATATATACTTGTATATATACATATATTTGTGTGTATATATATATATATATATATATATATATATATATATATATATATATATATATATATAATATCACCTTGTATCAGTAAATATTTGACATAATCAGTTAGAGTTAAATTGAGTGACACACTCCTGCTGAACGAGAAAATAGTTTCATGTAAATTTTCTTCGAAATGGAATCGTATCTCAAACGGCCCACCCCCCTTTTCTGGATTGTGACACGGAAAAGTGTATTTTCCAAGAATCGCGAGGAAACTTTAATATGCGAAGTAACGTTATAGCAATCTCTACCGACGTGGGAATATTTAACTTTACGTAAAGTGATTTCAACTCGGAACATTTCTGTTCCAAATAGTCACCTAGCAGCCGGCTTTGAATTTAAAAGGGTGCATCCGATCTGCCTGGAAGAAGGTTTTGGAATCGAAATGGTTCGTGTATTTCGTGATACAGATACATATAAATGATAAGAGGTTATTTGCTAGAACAAAGAATCCAAATCTAGTCTGAATGAAACAAAGAGTTTCAATGGATATATATATATATATATATATATATATATATATATATATATATATATATATGGATTTTCTTTTGTATTGATTGCAGTGAAGAGTTTTTTTAAATCTTCCTTCACTCTAGGCGTGTATGACAACACTGAAGATTTAAAATTAATATATTATTAGAGTAGAGAATGGGGAGATGAACTAAATTTGTTAGACAAAAATCTTTAAAGTTAGACGAGAAATAAGAGTTATTTTAAATAACAGTATTTCGTAAACACATATGTATCTATCTATTTGTCTATGTATATATGTTACGGCCAAAGCCCGAATTGGCCGGCCAAATCGCACATTGGCTGGGGCGTATGGCCAATGTCCGATGTACTGGAAATGAATAGCGTACATGCGACTTTGGCCGGCCACTTCCCGAAGTGCCCGGAACTCCCTGACCAATGTTCGATGTGTTGAAGCAAGACTGTTCGGCAGGGGGCGCAACTGTATATTCCGGTGATGACGGCATGCACGTGGTAGCAAGGATAGTGTGTTATATTTTCAGTGTATCTATCATCCAAGTATCGAATCAAGAATTTGGCAACGCTTTATTGTTTACGAGCCCGTCAACTGAATAGTTTTGATTGCAGGTTAGTGTGGTTACTCCGAATAGCACTTTCAATATTCTTTTGTTTTTTGTTATACTATGGATAAAACTCAGTTTCAAGAATTTGTACATGCTTACAAACTTATATTTTAATACTATTATTACTATATTTATAGTATTAATACTTTATAATTTCACCTAAAACTTATACATATACATTAACTGCTAAACTACGAAAGGGATCGCCGCGTGATTTGAGAGTATCGAATTGTTTTCCTATAGATTTTTTACCATGGCTTCTCCTGACGAAACTAGTATGCTGGTCGAAGATAAAGCACATGCAAATGCGGAACCAACTTTTGCTATGAGAAAAGTGTTCTTAAGTAAATTGAATATATTGCTGAAAGGAAAAGCACATAATAGTTGGATTCTCAGCAGAGACAAGTACTTTACTTTCATAGAGGACGTTAAAAAGTCTAAATCAAAGAAGAAAAAAGAAAATGTTGACTATCGTCGACTAAGAAAATATAATGTTATTGTGGTTGATGGAAAAGAAAAACTTATTGTGGCAGTAACAGAAGACAATAGCGTTATTTTGTATTATGTGCACACAGAAGAGTTATTCGACTTGCTACATAATACTCACTTGAAAATTGAACACGGAGGTCGCACACGGATAGAGAAGGATCTGCAAACGGAGTATAAAAATGTCACCAAGAAAATCATTATATTGTATCTCCGCTTATGCAAACAGTGTCAGACCAAATTATCTAATCCTAAAAAAGATCTAGTTTCTATACCTTTGATATTTAAATAATTTAACTCAAAATGCCAGGTAGATCTTATCAACATGCAAAGTAACCCAGACAGAGAATTCAAGTTTATACTCAATCACCAAGATCATTTAACAAAGTTTATATTATTGCGAGTTCTGAAAAGCTCTTAAAAGTTTCCATTTTGCAAGAGAAACTACTTACATTGGCATACGTATGCACAGAGGAAAAATCATTACGAACCGTTGCGTCTTCACAATCGCTGACCGGCGGCCAAGGCTACACTCGATGTAATTGCACTACTAAGTGCTCAACAAATAGCTGCAGATGTAAAAATAACAAACTGCTGTGAAATTCGAAATGTCATAAAAGTTCATCTTGTTGTAACAAATGATGATACCTATAATTTTTCTGTAATAAACTAATTCAGTAGATAATGTGATTATATTTTTGTTTGTATGTTTTCTCCAAGGGAGAAGAAATTTTCATAACAGACCAGGAGGTTTCTGGTACTGTGAGATCCTTACTTACTGAAACTTCTAACTTTAGACTACAGCCCACCTAAGGCAACCGTAACTCCTTTGCCTTTGTTCCGAAGTAAGGTCCTAGGCGCCTAAGAGGGGTGGATTCGTCGGAAATCATCTCTGTGGCAGCTATAATGTGATTATCATTAGCATTACGGTATATTGGCTATTTCGCGTTTTGGCCGGCCAATTCGGGAACTGGCCAACTTCGGGCTTTGGCCGTAACATATATATATATATATATATATATATATATATATATATATATATATATATATATATATATATATATATATATATATATATATTCATGCATATATACCTAAATATACTCATATATAGACATAAACATTTACGTATATGTACGTACACACACACACACACACACACACACACACACACACACACACACACACATATATATATATATATATATATATATGTGTGTGTGTGTGTGTGTGTGTGTGTGTGTATGTGTGTGTTTAGAACCGACAATAAATTATCATCGTGATTACATGGGGTGTTTAGCTTTCATTTTCTATACGCATATAATTAAATTTCCTGAATTGAACTTGTTTCAAGAAAATAGAAACATTTTGTGTACGAAAATAATTAAGAGAATTTTTATAAAATTGTGAAATTTTTTCTGAGTTACTCTTCAGTCTTATAATAACACAAGTAGAGTTTCTTTAATAATGTTTGCCTTTTTATAAATAATAATTATTATGTACCATTATCCATGTCATTAAAGGTATAATTATTATATCAGGGTATTGCGAATATCCGATAAAGTTGAATAATATTTATAATATTTAAATATTCCATTTCAAATAAAGAATAAACTAAATAATCAACATAGTTAAAAATAGGCATAATCGTAAATGTATGATGCATTTACTGTGAAATTTTAAAATAAATGTTTGAAATAGTTTTTTATTTCCTCTGCACGGAACTTCAACAAACAGCATTCTTAGTATAAAGCTTTTAAAGTTTTTTATAACTTCCTTACAACTATGATATTAAATGCAAATATTGTACAGTTTTAAAAGTTCTAATTCGTATATCTGAAATGGGTTTGTTTTAACAAATTCAGAAACGTCCAGAAAGTGTTGAAAGGCAAAACCCCCAAACCGATCTTTCGATGGTCTTTTATTACTTTTACGATCTCACTTGTTGCAGGCATGGGTCGAAATTCTTCAGTTTTAATTCTCATACTGTCCTTCAGTTTTAAATTTAATAGAACTTACAGCTTTAGACAAAGAGAGTTCTATTTTTTTATGGTATTTATGACTTCAATACTGCCAACATTAAATATCACAGTAGCAACATTTGCAGCAATATCAGCAACTTGTTGAACAATATTTCCGTATCGTTGAGGTAAATGAGTCATTGGGATTTTTTCCTCCAAGTCAACGGTGAATTAAATTTGGTTTGCACAAATCTTTAAAAATAGTATTGATTGCATGCATCACTGGTTTTGAGACAATGGCAGAATGTTTAAATGTCTTTGTTTCTAAAAGAGTGAAATTACAAGATCACCATGTATGTTTACCTTTTGCACTAACTGTGACAGAATAATTATAAATTTAACCCTCTTTGTATGGCTCAGTTTTTCTACTTCCTGGTCCTAGAATACGGGGAAATTTCTTTTACATTTTCTTTATATACATATGTTACAATTCACATCTTCATCAGCTGTTTTAAAATAATACAAACAATTTAACACCTCTTACGTTTTCAAAAAATGTATAATATAACACCCAGTTTATATGTTAAAAATACATGACATACATGAGATATAATTATTTTTAGAATAAAATATATTAAAAATTTTGTCTCGAAAACTGTTACAGAAATTGTCTAATAAAACAGAAAATTTAAAAGAAAATAAGCATCAAAATATAATCTTTTAATCTACTTGGAGAAAAAGCGGGATAAGTGTAATAATAAGAAGAAAAAATTCTTCGCCCTCCATTTTCACTAAAACCATAGTCGGGGACCATACCCCACTCAAATCACGGAAGCCGTACGTGGAGGGTTATTCATTACTGGAGTTCTGTTTGAAATTACGAAATGAAGAATGGTACCAAAATGCACAGAAAAGATTGTGGTATAATGTACATAAGAATTGAAAAACAAAAGTCTTAAGAGTCGTGTGACCTTTTGTAAATGATATGTACACTTTTTATCCAAATATGAACTGAAAACGTCCTGAGAAGGAGTAGGAAATGTTACTTTTATTTGTTTTTTTTTATCAAAGTGTGCATCGCATCAGTCAAGCCATAAGTTTAGCCCATACATGAAAAAACATTCCTTCTCATGTTGTTGCGATGGTTTAACAAATGCATTACGCTTCAAACAATCCAAGAAAGAAACCTGATTTCTTATAAGCACAGTGTGGTTTACACACACACACACACACACACACACACACACACACACACATATATATATATATTATATATATATATATATATATATATATATATATATATATATATATATATATATATATATATATATATATATATATACTCTTTGCAAATAACTACTACAGATTCAATTGTAACCAACACGCTTTATTGACTCATAGCCTAATACTTAGCAATAATGATCAAAATTCAATCTACCTCTCAAAAAGTTTCGTCATCACAGACTTTGGAGTGGACAGAGGAGAAGCTTTTCAAAAACCGTTTAAAATAATATCCCATCACTCAGATCTTGTTTGTCTTAGACACTTTCCTATGAAGTAATGTACATTTAAGATTTTTGGTTTGAAACGTATATAAATTGAAATAACATTTGCATAGTTTTAAAAGTACACAATTTTATTCCCAGTGAATACATACATGTTGGAAAGGCAAGAAAGAAGGACTTGAGAACGGAACTTGTGGTTTTCAATATTCGAGACAATTCAACTTTTGTTTGACATTTACATTTTGATTTAATTCGTTGGGATACTGTTTACCATGTCCGTGCTTAATGAAAGGTGGTCAACAAAACTCATTAAAAATATATTCTATTTGAAAGTATGAAGGTATGTTGTAAAATTTCCCAGTATTATACACATAGTGTTATTTGTGTGATACAGCTACAGTTGTAAAATACATTGAGAGTGTCAAGGGTAAGTAATCCAATCCCTGTATACTTCTGTTTATGTTTGAGCGAATTCGGAGTCTATTCAAATGGTTCTTAACACATTCTATACCTATTATAACTACTCTTAACAACTTCTAAGGCTATTCTAACTTTTCTAAACAAACTAGATAACTTTTGAGCAGCCAAATTCATAGTTTGTAATACACTGAAAATGTCCAAAGAGCTGCACCTCTTCGACCCATTTTTTATTAGAAAATGTAAAAGAATATGCATAATGTTTTGCGAAACATAATTTATTGGAAACATGAAAATCTTTATTCGCGAGTGGATCCAGTCACCACGATCACCAGATCTGACTCCATTAGATTTTTTCCAGAAGCGCCCTTCGACGCAGTAGATTTATCGACACCCAATTACTTTAGAAATAATCTCAGATGCTCGTCTTCACGGTACATGCAGTAGTAATACGAAGGTGGAAAATATGCATGTATATAATTATATATATATGTATATATATATTATGTATATATGTATGTCTCTCTATATATGTATAGATATGCATGTATGTATATATATATATATATATATATATATATATATATATATATATATATATATATATATATATATGTGTGTGTGTGTGTGTGTGTGTGTGTGTGTGTGTGTGTGTGTGTGTCTCTCTCTCTATGCATGTATACATATATATGTACGTATATATATATATATATATATATATATATATATATATATATATATATATATGTGTGTGTGTGTGTGTGTGTGTGTGTGTGTGTGTGTGTATGTCTCTCTCTATGCATGTATACATATATATGTATGTATATGTATATATATATATATATATATATATATATATATATATATATATATATATATATATACATATATATATATATGTGTATATATACTATATATATATACATGTATACATATATATATGTATACATATATATATATATATATATATATATATATATACATATACATATATATATATATATATATATATATATATATATATATATATATATATATATGTATATATATGTGTGTGTTGTGTGTGTGTATGTATACAGGTGTAACATAGTGAGAGAGATGAAAACAGAAAAAATATGTGTATTATTCCACGACACGAACATACAAGCTGCCTTAAGCTTGGAGGTTATTTCGAACATATTCCTAAATAAAATTAAGAAATTACCGACGTTCGTTTTTCGAATAGGATTTTTTTTTCGTAAACCAGAAAGACATCATACAAATTTTCTCAAAAACTATGGGTCTTAGAAGTACAGCCTTTTTTGGGATTTTGTATTTATTCCATAAAACAAAGAGGTAATGACACAGGGACCTACTGCTTAAAGCCAATTCGGGATAGCTATTAGCCATGTCACAGTAGAATTTAAAATCAAGTACCGGAGGTCAGCAGTCTAACCATTCGAAAAACGATCGGTCGAATCAGAATGTGCAGAGTCTAACCGAATATTTTGGGACACCCTATAAAAGAATGCAACAAAATTTATTAACAGCCCCATTCTCGATTTTAACTGTGACTATTTTAAATACCGTTGTGATAGAAGCATTTACCAGCAATCACACGAATTTAACGTACAACATAAAACGGAAAATTGAAAATGTCAAATATTACTCGTGCTTAAAATCAACTTTCGCTATGAAATCTCATCATTTTGCATAACTCGTCGCGAAAATGTTAGCGTACTGCAATTTCCTGCTATTCTATATCACCGGCATAACAGAGATGAGATCGTCATTTCATCCCGGTTTCTCGAAAAAAGGTAAAGTTGAAACGAGACTCGAGTTTAAAATTTAATTACCGTCTCCAAAACCGCAGTCGGTCCCTCAGAAAATTCTCCGCCCTTTTGCTTACTTTCGGGAGAAGTTTCCGACCGCACGCGTGATCCTATGTGGAGGAAGCTAGGAATGATTTGCTCTCCTCTCTCCAGGGAATTCAATACTTCTCGCGTGAGGAAGTCGAGAGTTTAAAACGTATCCCTTTAAGTCGCGATGGGAAAAGTCTTACCTCCATTTCTTGATAGGACAGGATAGAAAAGTAATATATGTATATACATATATGATATTTACTTATTAGTATATAATAATGCATATATTTGTCTGTCTTCCTCTCTCTCAGTATATTACACATACATATACATACATACATATATATGTATACATATTTATATAGAGAGATACATACACACATATTATATGTGTATATATATGTATGTATATATATATATACGTATATGTATATATATATATATATATATATATATATATATATATATATATATATATATATATATATATATATATATAGAGAGAGAGAGAGAGAGAGAGAGAGAGAGAGGAGAGGGAGAGAGACATACATATATACATATTATATATACATGGATATAAACAAATAATTAATAAATAACTCAAATAATTTCACCCAGCTACATATATATATATATATATATATATATATATATATATATATATATATATATATATATATATATATGTAGCTGGGTGAAATTATTTGAGCCTCTATTAATTGGATTACCAGAGCTTACTGGATAATAAAAAATCTTAATTGATTTACAATCGTAGAAGCATTAAAAATGCGAAGTTCCATATTGTCGAATTTACTTTTAGGAACGCTAAGAATGAACGCCATTACAAGATCAGAGTTTTGCATTTAATAATCAAAAATATGCCCCTTTTTCACAATTCATCCTAAGTAGCGATGGATCACGTGAATTTCTTTTCTAAAACTAGAGATTATTCTGAGCTAATAGCATTCATAAATGAACTTTGGTCATTTAAGTGAGCTTACAAACTACATATGCAGTACTTCGACACTTAATAAAAAGACATTTTCTATGGGATCCAATGGTGAATCTAAACCATTCTTGAATCAACTTAATGACATACACAATGTTTCATCAAATTCAGTCCAGTAGTTGAAGAGGTGTTCTATTATAAATACACGGTTAGAAGAATTTTATATATAAAGATACTTACATACACATATATGTGTGTGTGCGAGTGATTTAGCGAGTGGTTGTATATGCAATTGCTTTTGCTCATACATATAATCATCAGTTAGGGAAAAAATTGCTAAATAAAAAATGTTGCTGAAAAGAGAGCTAAAAAGAAAATTGCTAAAAAGAAAAATGTTGCTAAGCATAAACCATAAACATCTATACAGATCTCTTGAGATCGGAAAGTGTTTTCAGAGCGTTTTTCGAAGAGGAGGGTTGAAAATTCCTCTTCCGCTGCCATCCGAACGACATAGTAACCAACCAACCCAATTCGACAAGTTGAGGATAAGAAAGCGAACTCTCGTCTCATTTGCATTCGAATAATCCGTCCTCGTCGACTGCCAGTTTCGGAGGAAGTTCTCATCCCTCATTACTAAAATGAGGAGACTTACACGATGCATTCGGCTCACAATCCGCGGTTTTAAACCCCAAAAGCTTATTCTCCGCATGTTTAGCATTAAATACTCTGCCTCAAAGATTTAAAAAGATTCTTCTTATTGCTTTGTAATCATGGAAAAGAGTGTTTATGCGAAAAACAAAAATGTTTCATATTTAGTAAATGGTACCTCACATGTTCCTGCTGATTGACCATATTCTGCTGTTCATCATTTATAGTTTATAACGATTAAAGATGAATATTTATGTCTCATTGCAATATAATAAGATATCTAATTTATAAAACCACGCCACGGTGTAAATATTTTTAAATAATCAAATCCTTAACTCAATGGATGATATTAAAATGGATTTTTATATTTTACATAATTTAGAACATAGGAAATTTGTAGATATACAAATGATCATAAAGGAATCACATTAATATAAAAAAAAAACTAAAATTTATGAATAGTTAATTATTTTATAGAATTTTTGTTAAATTTTAAAACGCCTCTTCTGTTTTCATATTCAATACATTCCTGCAAAATATTTAGCACACATTCTTAGTACACACACATAATATATATATATATATATATATATATATATATATATATATATATATATATATATATATGTATATATATATAAAGAAAAATTCTCATTGGTTTTCATAACTTAAATCAAGTGCTAAAAATTCCCGCGTCATTTTGCATTCCCCATCTTTAACCCTAACCTAAATGGACCACTGGGGCTACAGTTTACGCTCTCAGAGAAGGGGCCTGACCAATTTTAAACTTACATGCCCCTAGCGGATAATTTAGGAAATTTCCAAATAAAAAGGAGATACACGCTGTCGGAGACAGATTTTTCTAGAGATACTTTCCCACAGATGATGACCCAGGTGTTACGTGTCTTGTGCATAGAACTTCATGCTAGCTGACCCCTCAGTTTGTCCTGTCCCTATGATGAAGTTGGAACCCGTCCACCAACGTTATCATTTTTATGGCCATGACTGCAACCACCCTTCGAGAAGTCTGTCTCATTACACACACACACACACACACACACACACACACACACACACATATATATATATATATATATATATATATATATATATATATATATATATATATATATATATATATATATATATCTTTATATATAAAATTCTTCTATACGAGTGTTAGAAATACAACTCTTCCTAAACGGCTGGACTGATTTTGTGTATGAAATTAAGATGTTTCGATAATGGTTTAAATTTACAATTTGATCCGATAAAAAGTGTTTTTACCCTTCGCTGCCCACGTATCTGTGGCTCCGAGGTCGGCGAAACGGGCTTCTTCTACAAGCACATCCCCGAATCCCCGTAATGTGAGAATTTTAAATTTTATCTAATTACGCTTGTGTGATTTTACGCATTCTGGAGTCAAATAATTTAATTTTTTTCCTTACATTTCCAGCCAAATGGTCTAATCTATAATTTATTTTAAAACATTGTATAATTTCTGGATTTACAGCGTTAAAACAGGACAAAAGTCTACCGGGTCACGTATCTGTTATCGATAGACTGTGGCTTAGTGAGACAAGCAGTTACGTCATACACTACAAGCGATGAAATGTTACTCTAACTGCGTTGGGTGATTGTACGCGTGTGGAGTCAAGAATTTAATTTTTTTTCCTTACATTTCACCAAATGGTCTAATCTATAATTTTATTTTAAAACATTTTATAATTTCTGGATATTACAGCGTTAAACAGGACAACGTCTGCCTTTTTTTTTATATATAAGACTGTATAGAGATATTACCTTATTTTTATGAAAACTACTACAAACTTATGTGTGCATTTTTGTGGGAGAACGATCTGTGCCGAACCTGTGTGGACTTTCTAAATGGACACCAATTATTGTCTCAGTCAAACAATTTCGACCCCATTTGTTTATATATACGACTGGTATAAATATTACCTAACCTTTTTTAGCACTTTGATTTCAATACAGTTTTTAAGTTATAGAACTGTGTGGATTTTATTTTTATCAACTACGAAAACCTATTCTAGTTTATTTTGTAGTCGGGGGGCTCTATCCATTTACTCCCCCCCATATATATATATATATATATATATATATATATATATATATATATATATATATATATATATACAACTAAAACTATTCTCAGTATTCGTTTTAAATTTTCATGTTATTTAGATTATTAAAACTCACTTTAAGTTGGAAAGCCCGAGTGTTTCATGGAAACTTTATATAGAGACGTAAAAGTATATTCTTAAGAGATAACTATTCGTTCCATTTACAAAACGATAATTAATTATGTTGAAATATATATTTTTCAGTAAGAATAATAGAAAAGTAATAGAGATAATTGCACTCAAGAAGCATTTTAATAACCAATAAAATATTGATTATTTTGAAAATAAATAAAATTTTAATATTAAAATTATTTTAAAGGGGAATATTTCGGATAATTATAATAATTTCATTACAATTATGGCATTTAATTTATGATTCATTTAATTTTATACAAAGTTTAATAAATTCGAGTTAATGATTTTCATCAACTCTTTGTGAAGTTCCATTGAGTGGATATAGTAGCATTTAAGATGAAAAAAGTTAAATCTTAATATATCTTAATTACTATTCTACAGAAGTAAAAGAAGCAAAAAATCACATAAAAAATAACTGTAAATTAATGGCAAAAGTAACCTATTAGAAAGTGAAAAGCAAGGTTATGTTAAACACTGTTATATATAGGGAACAATGGAATATATTGGATTATTTTATTTTATGGTATTGAAAATAAAAATAAAAGATAATAAACTTTTCATTAACGTCATTTCACCTATAAGTTTACTTTATTATTTCCTTTTATTAATATGTTTACAT
This sequence comes from Pardosa pseudoannulata, assembly GCA_032207245.1. Taxonomy (NCBI): domain Eukaryota; kingdom Metazoa; phylum Arthropoda; class Arachnida; order Araneae; family Lycosidae; genus Pardosa; species Pardosa pseudoannulata. The sequence goes on from CM063501.1 coordinate 6,854,430, forward strand.
AATCTTATTAGTTTAAAATAGATTCCAGTTTAAAGTCTTAAAGTCTTCTATGCTTACAGAAACATAAAGTTATTAATTTAAACATTGTGAAAACTGGCATTAAAATAAATTATAAAAGCTTAGTTCCACGAGTTGAAATTTCATAACTTGAGAGCGAAAATAAAGCTTAGAATTTAAATAGAAATTTATTTTCTGAATTTAAACGGGGATGATGTTTGGAATCTTTGAAATCCACCGAGAATACAAGAGAGAATGATTGTTTTTGTTCATTTAGAAGGAAATTTTTCAATAAACTGATATAAGGAAGTAAAATAAAATAAAAAGCATTCATCAATCCTCAAAGGAAAATGTACAAAGAAGTATTTATTCTATAAATAAACTTATTATAATCAAAACTAAAATATATTTATTTTAAGATATTAACAACTATATTAAAATTTCAGAAAATTGTTTAATTTGCAGTAAGTATCCCCAGAATAATAAGTGATATGCGTCTTGAGTCTTATAATACTTGTTCATTTGAAGGTGTTTTTAATGACCACGCAACTTTTAGGTTTATCAGCATTAGGAAAATTAATGAAATATTTACCATTACCTGCATTAGAAAGAAGAAGAGGCTAGAATGGATGTTATTACTGTTTGTTCTTAAAAAGAAAGAGTAACAAAAATGTACCAGATTTATTATATATATATATATATATATATATATATATATCTATGAGGTTTGATTCATGAACTCTTGCTGAGTGAGATTCCTTTGTTAGAGTGTAGACGCTAAGTACACGCCGCCATATTTGATGGTTGGATAAATGTGTAATATACATGACTATAAACCTCATCAAGAAATAATTTCTGTGTGACTTTTCATATGGCTGCAAAATCATACATACATACATACATACATACATATATATATATATATATATATAATATATATATATATATATATATATATTATATATATATATATATATATATACATATATATATGCATTTATTTATAGGTAGATAGATATACGAATATATAAATTAAAGTTATCAATTTTCTTCAACGCATTTAAAATCTCATGCCCACTTAAGTGGAAATAGTAAAATTTGAGTTAAAATAATCTTAAATCTTAAATTATCTGGGAAGCTATTGTTTCTAATTAAAAGAAGTAAGTAATTATAAATAGTTAAATATATATATATATATATATATATATATATATATGTATATATATATATATATATATATATATATATATATATATATATATATATATATATATATATATATATATATATATATATATATATATATATATATATATATATATATATATATATATATATATATATATATATATGTATGTATGTATGTATACACGCATTAATATAGATATAAGTTATATATTTATTTATATGCATGAAAAATCAACCAAAATATTGCTGAAAATGACTCAAGGTCACAGGTAGAGCTATAGGCAAAACTTTTACTAATAGCCTTTGTGTAATTTACTTAAGTGTAATTTAACATGGCAAACAGACACAGAACTAATTTCTGTTAAAGAGAAAGGAAATCAATAAAAAATATCAGCGTTCAGCAGAAATATCCATCTGAGGAGATTTTACCATCGATGTGTGCCTCTAACATAAAGCTCCAGGAAAAAAAATATAATTTCGACGGAAACCAGAGTCATTTATCTGGATAAATAATGAGCTATCAGGGGCAGACATTTGAGTTCCAGATGAAGTTGGGAAAGAAAGGGGTTTTTTTTTTTACAGTAGTGATCTACTACTAAGTATTGAATGTATATTAACGATGCAGTAGTAAGTTCAAAAATATCGGTTGGCCCAATATTGTGGTAAAAAAAATATTGATTATTCTTAAGTAAATTGATTGATGCTTTAATTATTTTAAAATGTATAGCACTTTCTTGATTTGGCTCTTGTCCTTTTTTAAGCATTTTTAAATGTTTACACGTCTTAAATGTTATATAATTCTCTAACAGCACACATATTATGAAATAGAGTCATTCCTTTTAAATGCTTAGTATGAAATATATTTTCGGAAAGACATATATACACAGAGAGAGAGTTGTTGGGTACTATTTAATATATACGTTGCCAAGAATGCCCTGGGAGATAAAAATATAGGCTTTATCTCTAGTGATAATATTTATTGGTTACACATATGGATATACACACAGAAATCAAAATTACTATTACATCTGATAGAAATAAATAAAATTCTATATATGTAGGTAAATGCATATGTGCATATATACATATATATATATATAATATATAATATATATAATATATAATATATATATATATATATATATATATATATATATATATATATATATATATATATATATATATTATATATATATATATATATATATATATATATATATATATATATATATATATATATATATATATATATATACATATATATATATATATATATTATATATATATATATATATATATATATATATACATATATATTATATATATTATATATATATATATATTATATATATATATATATATATATATATATATATATATACATATATATATATATAATATATAATATATATAATATATAATATATATATATATATATATATATATATATATATAAGTTATTTCCAATAAAATAGATATCTAAATTTGTACTTTTTCCTTTTCTTATATTTAAAACCTAATTTCCCCAAAATTGTCAGATAAAGAGATGTTTGGAGATATTAATTATTTTTACCCGTTTCTCAATTCTAACGCTGGAATAATTGCTAAACGTCTTCCATTTAAGAACTGTATTAAATGATTATTGTTCACTCTTGCTTACTGAAATTGCTAAATAGTTTTAAGACTAATGGGCACAAAATGACAAGAATCACTCACTGTGGGATGTCATCACTGACAAAATGTATATTCCTAGGACATTCTATGCAGAGGTATTGCACTGAAAATATGTTCGTTTTATCGACACATTTTCTGTTAAATTTCGATATCAATATGGGAAATGGTTTTATTTGCAGTTTCTTAGCAAAAGCTATGATATTAAATCATAATATTGTACAGTTTTATTTAAGAACAGGGTATACCCTGGTGAATTTGGCGAAAATACTGGCGAGTTTACAAAACACATATTTATATATTAAATTTATTTGTAGATTTGACTACCAAACGCATTGGAATTGAACCGCAAGCCAGTAAGAAATCATATTTTAACGGAAATGGTTGAATACTAGTTTAACTGGCTTTAGAATTTTTATCAAAATCGCTGTTCCTTACCATGCATTTAGCCAATCAAGAGACTACTTAAGAATTGTGTTCCCCTTGGCGAATATGGCGAAAATATTGGTGATATTTACTAAAACACAAAGGTAACATTGTATTTCTTGCCTTTTTTTGAGACTTTAATGAATGCACAGTGCGCTATCGTAATAGAACTATAAACTCTTACATAATTAAAAAAAACTGCTTGAAAACCGAACATTTATATTTTTGGGCAATGAACAGATTACAAACGCAAGAGCTCCATATTATTAACAGTCAGCCATAGGTGAACCATTAATGATTTGTTATATCTAATTTTTTAGGAATTGCACACTTTAAGAAAAGAGTTACACAAGGAGAGTTAGATGCAAATATCATATAAATTATAATATAGATACATATTGTTTTGACACGGGGAGATCAATAGAAAATTTTAGGCGACCATACTTAAACCATTATCGCCAAGTTGGCAGGGGAACTCAGTTCTTTAGTCAAGCCGCCAATTAATTAAATTTCGTAAAATTAATAAGAGAATTAATTTACAGTAGAATTTGGCGCCTTTAATATACAACAAAAGAGTTGCATATAGGTAGACGGATACCAAAATAATATAAATAGACACGAATTCTTTGGGTACTGCAATATCAGGAGAAAACTTTTAGGTTGACATGATTAGAGCTTTATTGCCAATTTGGTGGGGTTGACGTGTTCTTATGTCAAGCATTTGATTTATATTATATTGATATTCTGTTCTCCTTGTGTAAACCTTCAATTATATACTACATGCTTGTAATGATTAGAAAAATTAAATCATTAATGATTCACTATGGTTAATTTTTAATATTTTGGATCTGTTCGCTTTGTAAGCTGTTGAATAATTAATTGTACATTAATATAAATAGCCGATTTCTAAATGGTTTGGGTTAATTAAATAAAAATACATAATTGTATTACAATGACGCAGTCTCTATCCATTAAAGTTGCCAAAAAAGCAAGGAATACAATGTTCGGGTGGAATACCTTTATGTTTTTAGTAAACATAGCCAAAAATTTCGCCAAATTTGACAAGGGGTACCTTATTCTAAAGAATTACCATAAAAACTATGGTGAAATTTTTTAACATTAACTTTTTTCTAAAAAAAATCAATCAACTGGTATAATATTTAATGGTGTGTCCAAAAGTGTTACAAATATTTATATACTATATACTCTCTATACAAATATATACTCTCCTTTTCACTGTATATAAATTGTTCCTTTAATATTAAAAAACATTTTAAGAACAGCTTTAATATAGAATTACAGTAGTGATTTTTTTCCTTTTTTGCATTAACTTATAATAAGGAGTATAAAGTAGTTAGAAGTCAAAATTTAAGTATAAATTTTTCTAGAAGTTTTCGATCTTTACATTACTTTTCCTATTGTAGTATTTTATATTTTAATTTTTAGAAAATTAAATCCGTATATTAAAAAAAATTAATTTAAAAGAGATATTTGGGTTGATGAAATATTGCTGATAAAAAATTTCGCCAATGTGACCTTATATCAATGCTGTTCTTAAAATAAATTGCAATTGAAAATTATACATATATAATATATATTATATTTAAATACCAATAACAAAAATAATTTTAAATTTATAAAGAATTAACTATTTTAATTTATGGAATCTTAAAGTTTCTTACCATAAATGTTAGGAAAAGAAAAGAAGAAATAGCATAAACACATCTTGAACTCTTCATCCGCCATTTTACTTTATTTTAAGTGAAATCAAATATTCTATTATAATTTTAATGCAAAAACGATTTTACATTGCCAAAGTTTTCAAGAAGTTTGCAAACGATTTTAGATATCATAAGTAGTTATAGTCATAGTTTACTTTGAGTTAAATTATGATTTCAGTGAAAAAGAAATGAATAATATCTATTAAACTATTAATAGAATCATGATCAAAGAACATTTATTGTATGTTATAAATAATTCAAAGAATAAATTTAAAATTAAAAAGAATTATATTTTTAAATATAAAATTACGATGTAATATATAAAAAATATTTATTTATATATTGAAGCGATTCTATAGAACACATTATTAACTGTTAAATTATGATTTTATTGTAAAAAATAGTATCTATTTACAAACTATTAATGGAATAATTGATTCAGATAATAATCATAGAACATTTATTGTGCAATAAAATTTAATCGATGAACAAATTCAAAATTTATAGGAAGTATATGTTTATATAATGTGAGAAAGTAAAATTTTTAAATGATACATTCAATGTACAATGTATAATAAATAGCTAAAAATATCAATTTGAAAAAAAAATATTTAAAAGTAATAAATCAGATACTTTAGAGTATAACCTCATAGTGTTAAAAGCCGTTAAAATAATGGTAAAACCATGGAGGTAATGTAGATCCATGACGTCATAGTGTTAAAAGCCTTTAAAATAATGATAAAACCATGGAGGTAATGTGAATCCATGACGTCATCTCTAATTTTATAAACTCGTTTGCTAGCTATTTTACGTAAGTTAAATTACGAAATGTGTCGTCTGTGGCTGATTTTGAGAGCCAAGTTTGAAATCAAAGAAAAATCAGTTAAAAATAAATAGCTTAAAAATAAGATACATAAGGAGTAATTGAAGTTTTAAAAAAGCTAATAAAAGTAGATTTGAAGATTAATATTAAGATCCCATAAACCAAATTCCATGCATGTAACTCTCTTCAGTTAAACGTAATCCTGACATAGAAATATTTATCTTTATTCAATTCCTACTATTAGCTCACACTCTCCCTTATATATATATATATACATATATATATATGTATATATATATGTATATATATATATATGTATGTATATATATATATATATATATATATATATATATATATATATATATATATATATGTAATAATATCAATATCTAAACCCTAAAGCGTATTCCAAAATTATCCCTTTTCCCCATTCATATTCTAGATCTTAATTTCTTCTCTTTATATTAACCACATTTCCCAGCCATCCAATTTAAACGAGGATGTTTTCATTCCTTCAGCCGAACCCCGAAATTCTTTCTATGATTCCCAAAACAGAAAATGATATAGCTGGCATTTTATAATGAGGATGCAATAACTCTCCCAGGAAAATTTGTAATGATCAGCAATAATGCTCCTCTGACACGCCACACTTTGCAGATGGCTCGAGTCAAAGGTTACTTTCTATAAGAACTAAAACACTTGATTCAGCATTTTCCCACACACGGGTTTTAGCCGTCTCTCGCAGAAGGTTGGCATTTACTTAGATATAGAGCGTTCTGACACCGTGTTGTTCAGACGTCTCTGGATTCTGTGCTATTTTTATAGGATGAAATAAAAGTTAAGTTCGGCCACGACGATTATGTGTTTATTTCGAACAGACGATTAGCGGACTCTTGGCAGCCCAGCATGCCCGGGCTGAGGGAAATAATAGGGGCAATTTTAAATGAGTTTTCAAGTGTAAAGTTCGGGGCTGGTTCGTCCCCTGGACGATTACATATATATATATATATATATATATATATATATATATATATATATATATATATATATATATATATATATATATATATATATATATATATATATATATATATATATATATATATATATATATATATATATATATATATATATATATGTATATATATATATGTATATATATATGTATATATATATATATGTATATATATATATATGTATATATATATATGTATATTATATATATATATATATATGTATATATATATATATATATATATGTATATATATATGTATATATATATATATATATATATATGTATATATATATATATGTATATATATATATATTTTATATATATATATATATATATATATATATATATATATATATATATATATATATATATATATATATATTATATATATATATATATATATATATATATATATATATATTTATATATATATATATTTATATATATATATATATATATATATATATCTTGCTCAAATGTTTAATTGTAAATGAAATAATTTTTATTTATTCACTCAAGTTCAAATACATTTCTGAAACTTCTAGTGAATGACATTGGATGTTAATACAGTTTTTTTCAAATGTTAATTCATTAATTAAATTTAATTAATTTCCATGAGTGACTGTGAATTTTGGCGATAATAGTGTTCACAGAATCGAGCCAATATCCATGCAAGTCCCAGCCAATCGCAGATACGGTACATCTAAAGGAAGAATGCTACCATAAATATTGTCATGGGCATCAATAGTACATAAGATGCAAGGTAGCGCTGTATATTATGCAGTATACATCTAGAACGAAATATTTTCTCAGCAGGCAAAGAATATGTCGTCTTGAGTCGAGTGAAATCATTAGATGGACTATTAATAAATCATTTTGTCTCAACGTTACGACCTACTGTAATGCCCTTCCCATTCGTTTTCATGTTTACAACAGCCAATAAACAAACAATAAACTGCCCTTCCGTTTGAAACTAAAGCCATAATTGTAATAATAGGAGAATTTGGCCTACTGCGTGAAATCGCCTTATTAAAGAATTGGACTGCTCGAAACTTAGTGGAAAGGTTTCTTAGTAGAAAGATTACAAAGGTCTAATAGAGAAGCATTTCATGAGATGAATAGAATGAGAAATTATAGACCACCATCAGCTTCTTAAATTAGAAACGAAAAAAAAATTAGAAAGCGAATAAATACTTTAGAGTATAACCTCATAATATTAAAAATCTTTAAAAATAAAGATAAATCCAGGGAGAATGTGGATCCATGATGCCATAGTGTTAGAAAAACTTTTAAAGTAATGATAAAACCATGGAGGTAGTGCTTACCCATGACGTCATTTCTAATAGTTCAATAACATATATAGAAAGGAAAAATGAAAAATTGAAAAGAAATTCGCTGTCTACTTTGCCACTTAAGTTTGTGGATCCATGACGTCATAATGTTAGAAAAACTTTTAAAATAATGATAAAACCATGGAGGTAGTGCATATCTATGACGTCATTTCTAATAGTTCAATACCATATATAGAAATCCAAAAATGGAAAATTACAAGGAAATTCGCTGTCTACTATGCTACTTAATTTTGTAATTCTGTCATATGTATATACATATTTTTATTAATTGTAATTATTTAATAGAAACGAACTAAAATATTTTTTTTCTTTTTTAACCTAAGCAGGAATAGACTTAATTTTTTTTTGTATATTATTTGATTAATACAGATAATTGTTTTTTAAACAGAAGTTTTACATTTTAAGAATGTATGAAAAACTCCAAATGTATTTTTCAAAGCTCATTCTTTTTGAAATTTATAATTTTAACTTGTCGCATATAAAATAAAAGATAATTAGCATTAATACTTTTTCCGAAAGTGTATTATCTATCCTTTTTTTAAAAGAACTGCTAGAGAGATCTTGTATAGAAAAATTGTAGTGTTCAAGGTTATTTCTTTCCTTGTTGTTAATAATAATTACATATGATTACATAATATAATTTATAATAAATAATTATAGTTATAATTATAATTAATAATTATAATTACATATGTTTCTAAGAATGAAAAAGAAAAAAATCAAATCATCACCTTGTAATGCAAATCCAAATAAAAATATACATATATAAAGCCACGATTACTTCCAATTCTAGAAAAAAGTTTAACTATTTTCACATTTGCAGATCAATAAGTACAGTTTCAGGAAATTCCGACGCGGCACCATTTTCGGACACTGTTTGCCTCCTCCCCATTGAATCGCTTCATAAAAGGTAGTTTTGCGGACATTGCGTTATTAAAAGATTATATTTACGCTGACAGTTGCGAATTTCTCTTTGTTGATGGAGGCATAGTTTCTAGAACAAATTCAATAGGTTTGCGTTCAAAAGTATTTCGAACATATCATTTTGTTTAAAACTTAATGTGCGGGGTAAAATGTAAAAGAAATGCAATAATTTACATATTAAGGTAACAACAGAATTGAGTAAATTACATTTAACACAATCTTTATTTAAGTCTATTCTTAAAATATTTATGATTGATAACAAGTTATTTTAGGATTAAAAAAACAAAAGATATCTAATATGAAATTGCTAAAATATCAATACATTTTAGTGTGGGCCTCACTTATAACAAAATTGTTAATGAATACAAACACCCATATATATATATATAGATATATATATATATATATATATATATATATATATATATATATATATATATATATGTGTGTGTGTGTGTGTGTGTGTGTGTGTGTACACACACATATTTATTCAATACAAACACACACACATATATATATATTTATTTATTTATAAATTCAAACATTCATATATGTAAGTTTGTCTGTAATAGATAAATATTTCTTGAGAGAAAGTTTTTTTAGTATGACATTTCAAAAAAACATTAAAGCAGATAAATGTCAAACGAAGCTCCCTGTTTTTTATACTCAGAGGTACATGTTCTTCTTTTTAACTTTTGGCTTGTGAGACTTTTTTTTCGGAGTGCTTTAATATTTTTTTTTCGGGAATAACTCCAGAAAACACACCCATCTTAAAATATGATAAATGACACACTCGAAAGTGGCAAGTTCGAAAGTCGTAAGGAATTCGGAATTTCTCCTGTGCAGATATATTCTGAAAAGAAACCAGGTGTACCACAGAAACCTGTTTAGCTTCCTACTCTTTATCCGTCTGCCGACCTGATATGCTCTCTCCCCACCCCCTAAGTTTTCTTTCTTCCACTTTGTGGCTCCGTGGTATATTCCTTATCTGCAATAAATGCTTGTATTTCTAGAAAAAATTAGTTTTTCTTCTTCGGTCACAAGTATGATACATTGCGTGTTCTTTTGTACGATGTAGTACAGGTGAGTATGAGTGTTTGAACAGTACGTCTCAAATACTTAAAGGTTGAAAAATTCATTTAAAGAAAAGTTTTCTCCCCTTTTGCAAAGCTTTTTCAATTTTTTCAAAAATCAAAATTTAAGATTAAATATTTTAATATTTTTAGGTTCAAAACATGCTAAAGCACAATTTATTTAATATTTCAAATAATAATTTTTATGTGCGTCTTGATCGTTTAATACTTTTCGTACTTTCCTTTCGTACATTTTTTTTTATCTTTCTTGTTTATTAATTTATACAGAAGCAAAAAAAAAAAAAAATCGACATCCAGAGAATTTCCAAGATCACTCTTCAGGTGACTCCCTATTTTAACTTTTATTCCTAACCTACAGTAACTATACTTTACAGAATAGTTACTGTTAGTTTCTTCCGTGAGAAATCTTTATTCCGTACTGAATTTTTCAAAAATGTGAAATAGACAAATATCGAATGTTCTTTTGTATGGGTATGTAGTGCAGGTGAGTACGAGAGTAGGAAAAGTAAATCTCATATACTCCAAAGTTGTAAATTTGAACAAAAAAGAATATTTTTATCTTTTCGCAAAATTTTTTCAATTTTTTCAAAAATTACAATTTAAAGCTAAAATATTTTGATACTAGCATGTAGCCTGTCATATAACGGGATCATTAAAATTTTTAATTTTCCTGAATTGAAAAGCACCTTATGAGGTAGGTAAAAAAATGGTTTATTTTTTGGCTGAGAATTATCTTTCAACAAATATAATCGATTAAAACCGTCACATATGGGCCTAATTTATTATTTAAGCCAAATTTAAAATAAAATTATTTACGTAATATCTAAGTTTAGTGATAAAACGTATGGGAATAATGCAGAAGATATTTAAATAATCTAAATTAAATGATTAAATGAGAGGGTTAAAGGAATGGCGTCATAATTCTAGAAAAAAATATTATTTTTACCTATTTATTATGTGATAAATTGATAAATTCAATCGCTTGCTCTTAAAATGGGGATTAATATAACGGCATTCAACGCTCAAAAAGCGGGACGGGATAGATTTGGAATGTTTTAAAGATGACAAGTTTTCGCTGCTATACAAAGCTTATTCATACAATTTATTTTAGAACCGGATTTATAGTTTAGGGAAAGATAAACTTTATTCGTTTTGAATTTTACGAACCGTAACTCATCAAAAATCCAATATGGATGCTCAATTTGAAATTCCAGCTCCAACCGCTTCATAATTTAAAGGTTTGGTTTGGTTTGGAGTGCTACGGTCTACTTTTTGCTACACGAGGGCTAATGAGACCGGGACCTACAGCTTAAAGCCGATTCCGAAAGGCTACGAACATCCATACCGCTGTGGGATTCGAACCCACGAACTCTGGTACCGAAGGCCAGCACCCTAACCAATCGGCCATCGTTAGGCCATAAATTAAAGGACAGACGGACATATAACTTAGGCTATTATTACATTACGAGAAGAAAGTTTAAGGATACAAATCATGAAATGCTTATGTGCTATGGACAACCGTACAACAATAAGTAAATTTAATAAAATATAAATAATAAAAATTATAAAAAGTTAAATTAATTTCGAAAAATAATAAAACAACTTTAGGAATAAGAATTTAAAAGAAAACGCAGAAAACTTTAAATTAATTAGACATCTAGAAGAATCTGGCTGCGCCAGGGATAGAACCGTCAACCTGAGAAGAACGATGATGAAACAGGCAACCACTCTACCGAACGTGCCACGCCGATATTTGAGGGAACTGATTAGAGTATGTGAGGGACATGTAAAAAACAGTTCAGAAATTTAAACATTACTATCCGCTCTCGCCATCCTATCAAGAATGAATTTAGTGTAGAATAAGATGGAGAGTAAGGCTTAAAATAATAGCATTAAACCTCTCGAAAAGGTGGGATAGAGTGGACTTCGAACTCGCTTTGAATTTTGCTAACCCTAACTCATAAAAAATCCAATATGGATGCCTGTATACATTCCACTCACAACCACTTCATAAATTCGAAGACAGACGGACAGACAACTTATGCTATTATTATATAGGGGATTTTTAGATTATAAAAAACGCTGATGCACAGTTTATCTAATATTTAAAATTTTTTATGTTAGTTTGTTTCTTTTTTAATGCTTTTTGGTACCTTCCCTTTTTCCATTTTTTGCTTATTTATTTATGCAGACACACTAAAATGAACTTCCAAAGATGTTATAACATCTTTTTTCAAGTGACTCCAATTAAATCTAAATCCCAATCGCTAAAAAGTAATTACTGTTAATATCTTTATATGTTTTCTTTATATATCAAAAAGATGACTGAAATATAGCTTTGAGACTTAAGTCGAAAAATACCTGAAATAGCCAAATACCTGAAATACCCAAAATATCTGGAAGAGATAGTATGGAATCATCTCTTATGCACTTTATATTTCACTACTAAATAGTACCTAAGATTAAAAATAACAATAAAATGCATTATTCATGGTAAGCTTTATTAAATTTCATTTTAAAATCTGAATATTAATAGAATTATTTGATAGTTACATTGGCATCTCACAATACATAATCATCCTTTTTTTTCTGTCGAGAATCAAAATTATTTCATGAACCACTAGTGGTTCGTGAAGTATTACTGCTGAGCGAGAATACCCTGAATTTTTGAAAATATACTTTAAAGTTTGGTTTGGTTTAGAACGCTGCGGTCTACTTTTTTTTTTTTTTTTCACACGAAGGCTAATGAGACGGACATACTGCTTGAAGCCGATTCCGAACGGCTATGAACATCCATGCCCGCAGTGGGATCCAAACGCGCGAACTCTGATTCCAAAGATCAGCTCTCTACCATTTGGTCCTCGTTCGACAATATGGTTTAAACAATTATATGGTTTTAGCAATTATACGTACACATTTTTATGTACTTATTAAATTATGACTCATTTTTCATAAGTGAATAAAGAGCAGATTTCTTGTGTTACAGCGGATAGTTTTAAACCGATTTATTTTATTTCAGGTTAATTTGTAGCAATGTCACAAGGTTCACTAATCCGATCGATCTGAACGATTATAACGCTGACCTTCAGTACCGCAGTTCGAGGGTTAGAATTACACTGTGGCATGAAAGTTCGTAGCTATTTGGAATTTTAAGGAATAGGTCCCTGTCTCATTAGCAAAAAAGTGAGTATGTTGCAAATGCATTGTGCTCCAAACCAAACCAAACATCAGTTGACTAATTCGCTCATTCATCCCGTGTTCATAAATTCGCGTATTCATCAACGGGAAGAGTAATCCGATACTAAATCTGCTTTTGCAACAAATACATGTTAAAGCCTGATATCGCGTTTATACAAGAATAAGTATGATTACAAACGGACATATGTCAAAGAATGAATAATTTGATCAAAATCAGTAGAACTTTGATCAAGTAAATTAAACATTTTTTTTAGAATATGATTCCGGAAATTTCGCTCTCACTCCCACTTTACTAGTATCCTTCCACAGACGTGGTCGTCCATCTTCCAGGCTCCTCACATTTCACTTCTTGTCTCGGCTAAAATCTGAAGTTCCGTTTTTCGCGCTATCGCATGACGTTGATTAATGAACACCGATTAAAAATGGATGAGGCTGATTATTAAAGAAGATCACTTCATTACCTGACGGTGGGGAGGGGTATAGACTTGGCCGGAAAGGTAGACTTCGATTTCCTAGGTCTTTTTTTTAAATAAAGATTAAATATAAAAAAAGAAATAATGGAAGATAAATGAAGTGAAGATATCGTTGTATTGTCTTTCTGCTTTAAAGTAGATATTCGACACCTTCTTGTGAAGTTATTTATTAATATTTTTGCCTCGGTATATATTAAGCGTATGGGAACATTTTAGGAATATTTACGAACGTCTAGCGTTCCATTTCTTGATGAGGGTTCTTTCGTGTTTAGATACTAAATCCAAATCATGATCTTTCCATCTAACACTCTCTCATTTCCCAAATTCTCTCCCCTTCTATTTTCTCCTTTCCTCCACCTTCCTCTCCCTCCCTATCTCCGTTTCACTCTCTATCTCCTCCCCTCTTAATTTTCCTATCTCACTCTTTCTCACTTTATATCTATCTCTCCTTCCCTATCTTCATTTGCCTCTCTATCTCCTCCCCTCTTCATTTTCCCATCTCACTCCTTTTCATTTTATATCTGTCTCTCCTTCCCAAAACATTTCTCTTCTCTATCTCTCAACAACTATTATCTCCCACTCTCCTCTCTCTCTATCAATCTCCCATTTCCCTTCCTCTCTCTCCCTCAGAATCCTTCTTTCCCCCCTTTGCCCTCCTTCTTTCTCTTTCAACCCCTCGCTCTCAAAATATTCTTTCTTTCTCAAACATTTGCTCTCCCTTTCTCTCCTCTCCTCTTCCCTCCCTTCTTCTAACTCACCCTCTCTTCTTCCCATCCCTCACACAAAATGCGCACGTGCACACACACACACACATAAGGAAAATTCTCAGGGGTTTTCAAAACTTAAATCAAAGGCTAAAAATTCCCTCGTCATTTTGTATTTCTCTTTTTATACCCTAACCTAAATGGACCACTGGGGCTACCGTTTAAGCCCTCAGAGAAGTGTCCTGACCAATTATAACTTTACATGGCCCTAGCGGACCATTTAGGAAATTTCCGAATAAAAAGGAGATACGCGGTGTCGGATTCAGATATTTTCCCACAGAAGTTGACCCATCTGTTACGGTTCTTCTACATAGAACTTCATGCTAGCTGACCCTTAAGTTTGTCCAGTCTTTATGATGAAGTGGGAACCCGTTCTCCAACGTTATATTAATAAAGGTCTTCAGCTAAAACGGTGTCATTTTTATGAGCCATGACTGCAACCACCCAACGAGAAGTCCGTCATATTGTGTGTATATATATATATATATATATATATATATATATATATATATATATATATAAATTTACATGTATTAAATATGTATCTGTGTGCACGTATGTGTATATATCTGTAAAAATAAAGGAATGAATCCACTTAAACATATCCAACATTTCTTTCCGTCATTTCCTCAGAAGTCTGCATTCTAGTCGTTCCTCGAAATTTCTATTCATCCTGACATTCCCAGAGCAGGGATGAAAGGGGGAAATTCTCCGATGAGCTGTCATGCAAACGTGACTCGGAGATGTGACATATCTATCGGACATCTGCTTCGCTAAAAACACGAAAAGAAAACTTCTCCTATAACTGTTGCCAAGACCGTAATTAGAAGAATGGCGAGGGCCGAATGAACATGTTGTGTCTGCAGAGGTGAATGTGGCGCCGACATTATCGGAGCTCGATTCGGCTCTTTTCAGTCGCGTGCACCACGGATGTCTAGCATGGGATTGGGGAGCAAGTGGATTAGATCCACACTATCATATAACCCTCAAATGTCGAAACAGAGAAATTTTAACTTTCCAGAATTGTAAAGCACCCTATGAGGCTGGTAAAAATGCTTTGTTTTGGGGCGGAGAATTATCTTGTAACAAAAAATAATCGAAGATTAAATTTAAAATTGTCACATATGTATCTCATCTAGTATTTAAGCCAAATATATAAGAAAATTATTGACGTCAGATCAAAGTTCAGTAATAAAAAGGATGAAAATAATGCAGACGATATTTAAATAATATAAAAAAAGAAGTGATTAAATGAGATGGTTAAAGGAATGACGTCATAATGATAGAAAAAAAAGTCTATTTTTACCTATTTATTATATGACAAATTGATAAATTGTTGAATCGCCTGCTCTTAACGAAATAATAACATTAAATGCTGAAAAAGGGGGTTAAGGTTCTAACGGTTAAAAGACGACAGTAATATTTACTGTGATATGAAGCATATTTATACCAATTTATTTTAGAATCGGATTGATAGTTTAGAAGAAAATAAACTTATGTAAATAATTTATTTTATATTTATTTTGGTTTGGTTTGGATGGAGAGCTACGGGGTTTTCTTTGATCTTACATATCAGATAAATGACTTTAGATTCTTGCATATTTCTGAATCTTTTAAATCCAACCATATTGAAATATTTGTATTAGAAGCTCTAAAACTACATGATCTTTAAATTTAAAAAAAAGCTAAAATTTTAAATATATTTTTATAAAAGAAAATATGTTTTTCAATTTGCGCGCACTATAAGTAAAAATTACCTCACATATTTATTCTGAATATTTAAACTCAATGCATTTTAGACTTACGATGAAGCTCCACCCACTGTTGCTTTGTAGTGATTTTCATTTAATATTTATAACATTTGGGAGGGTAATTTAAACCCCTTTTCTGTCAGCCCCCCCAGCTGAGTTCGGACAACGACAATGTGCCCCATCCTAGTTCGGACAAGAGAAAAAAAGGGTATTTCAATACCATGAAACCCGTAATAGGATGTGTAATCCGTTTTATTTAATTTTTCATTTTCCCAATAGATAGAGATTCTCGCCATTTTCTCGCCATTTCTCGGATACTGCAAAAGATTTGTGAACTTTAAAGAAATCACAGGGACGTGGAATTCATGACAGTTGATAGATATATTACTGTTGTATAATATTTATCCAGAAAACTGTCTTTGGATTTATTTTGATGTCATTCGAACATAAATTATTATAATCCATTAACATTTCCTATAGATATAAAAATAGTTATTTCGTTTAAAATTTTGTTTGTTTTCCAAAAATAACCTATTTCTATCATTTTGATGGTAATAATAAATAAATTAAAGAGACATTTTTTTCTCTTTTTGGCACCTTTTGCTCAAATATATTCCACGGGCAAGGTGTTAAATATTTAATCATTTTTAAAAATGCAATCCCCTGGTATCATATCCCTAATACTTTTATACAGTGTGTATCGGTTATATGGTCAACTCAGCGGTCCAGAAAATTCAGACTATATATGCGGAACAATACAACCCTATTTTGCATATACCGTGCATTCTTAATCCATAATAGAAGAGCCTTATCCACATTCCCTTAAGGTGACAAGTGCTGAAGTTTTCTTTCTTGATCACCGATTTCAACACATGAGGACCAAAGTTTGGCAGCTAAAATATTGTTTAATGTCGTCCGGGTAACCGAATTGGCTTTGGCGAAAATAGCCTTTGAAAGATTAGATTTTTTAAAATTTTCAATTGATTTATTTTTTGCAGCCAATGATAAATTCTTTCTTTTCGAAGCCATCATTAAAAAATGAACGCTCTTATTCTTGACGTATGATCCAAATGCAACAAAATTTTCCTTTATTTGTTTCGTCCCAATTTCAACTTAGGCAGGGCGAGATAACTTCAACCAATAAATAGACAGATGTCTACCTCTTGTCAGGGGGCAAGAGAATTGAGAGATGTGATGTCTACACAAAGAAGAAAGGGGGGAAGGGAGGGAAATAAAGGCTTGAATTCACGTCCTCTCCGATTTACCACTAACTTCTTTTAAAAAAACGAAAACTCGTTGAAAACATGAAACTGACCCTATAACCGGTAACAAGAAAAAATGACTGTATAAGCAGTGCACCTTACCACATGTTCCCTATTAAGTAAAACGGGATTTTAGAAAACCATATAAGCGGGTGACCATATAGACGGTATTGACTGTATGAATTTAAATAGAGGGAAATTCTTAAATATCGTTGTTTACAAAAATATAAAAATTATTCACGAAACTCATTTTGTGTTATAAGTATACGCACAGTGAGTGATAAAAATTTGAAGATTTTTAAACAATGAATCAATTTTTCATTTACATAAAATGTTCTTACGTTTTAAATAAAGTAAATTTAGTAAAACAAATTCAACAAAAATAGACATCCAATGCTGAAACACAGATGTATTTACGATAACATCTCTCTCTTCTCTATTCTATATATTCCATTTAAATTTATTTAAAGGTCAGGTTAAATTTCTTCTCTTTGGAAGCCCGCTACATCCTTACCCATCGTTCTTACAACTGCTCGCGCATGCCCACCTACCTTAAGTTCAGAAAATATCTCAAAACATTTCTTTTGAACTGGTAGAAGTCTAAAACGTCAATACTGATTCCAATCTCGAATTCGAGTTTTTCGTAAGGTTACAATACTTTCCTTATATATGTATAACTTTGTATACGAGTAAGTTAAAAGGTAAATTCGGCTTCTGCATAGCTCTGAAAAGAAGTTTTATATATAGTCCTTTTAATTTGATTCGACATTGACGAACGACGGACTGGTCTGTACTGGCAGTTCCGTTTATCAAATTTTGTTTATGTTGCTCCGACTAGTAGTGCACTTCTCATGCTGTTTTCATGACGGATACTTCTCTATTTGATGAATGATAGTTGTTGGAAGGAAAAAATAAAGAATTTGCCGTACAAAGGTAGGAGCTGGCATTCCATTCAGCTTTAGAATTTGAGGCGGATTATTGAAGAGAATAAGTTTTTCTATTTTCATTTTATGTACAACGTCAGTTATATACATGAAATTTATATTATTTTCATTTCCCTATATGTTAATATGATATTAAATTATGCTACTAGGGTTCCTTTTAAACATTTTCATTTACAGAAACATAATTAATCCATTCTTCTTGTCTATCTCTGTGTATATATATGTAATGTGACGGACTTCTCTATGGGTGGTTGCAGTCTTAGCCTTAAAAATGACACCGTTTTAGCTGAAGAACTTATTAAGATAACACTGGAGGACGAGTTTGCACTTCATCATAGGGACATGATAAACTGAAGGGTCAGATAGCATGAGTTATATGTACAATACCCTTAACACCTGGGTCAAAATCTGTGGGAAAATATCTGCCCAACGACATCGTGCATCTCCTTTTTGTTTGGAAATTTCTTAAATGGTATGCTAGGGCCATGTAGAGTTATAATTGGTAGACGGCTACTGACCATATCTCCCATTCTCTTCATTTTTTTCGCAACTACATGCAAATAATTAGGAATATTTTTTTCAGAGAAATAAGTATCTTTGTACATACACACATACACACACACACACACACACACACACACACACATATATATATATATATGCATAAAAATATGTACATATATATATATATATGCGTATATAAATAAATATATACGTGTGTGTATAACTATACTCATATATAAGTATGTATGGTTTGTTTGTTTTGGAGGACACCAGTCTACCAGAGACAACCAGACACCGGAACTACTGCTTAGAGCCGATTTCGAACGGCTGCGAACATTCTTGCCAGTCTTGCGATTCCTTCAAATTCGCGAACTCCGCTACCAAAGAGCAGTACTCTACCATTAGGCTATAGTTTTGCCATACATAAATATGTGTTTTACACTGATGCACATAGATATATGAATGAGTAAAAGTTTGGTTTTTATTAGAGTGATATATATATATATATATATATATATATATATATATATATATGTGTGTGTGTGTGTGTGTGTGTGTGTGTAAAATACATCTAATTATTTAACTTTAATATTTCCTTAAAAACCTCCTCTCTCCCATTCTAATTCCTTAAAATCTTTTTCTAGCCTCTAAATGTCTTAATCAAAGGAGCGTTCTTCACTTAAAATTCTTGTGATCTATTTCCCAAATTTTTCTATCTCATAGATGTAAATTTTTGTCTATTCAACACGTTCCGCAGCTATCGCCGGCCATTGGCTCTGCGTTTTTCCTGATCTTACACTTAAATTCGCTGAGTAAGTGGGAAAATTCTCCATGTCTTCGCTCTTGGGTGCACCTCTGTTCGAGCAGAGTGGTTTTTGTGTCTATCTCTTATCTGTCGTTGACTACTAAAGATGTCCGTTTTAGCAGCTCTAAAATAAAGTCTTAATTACACTTGTGCCG
>CM063501.1:6879497-6886997 GCA_032207245.1 Pardosa pseudoannulata
ATATATATATATGTATATATATATATATATATATATATATGTATATATATATATATATATATATATATATATATATATATATATATATATATATATATATATATATATATATATATATATATACATATAAATATATGCATATTATATATATATATATGTAATATAACAAAATTATTTAACTTTAATATTTCCCTAAAAAACCTCCTCTCTTCCATTTTAATTCATTTAAATCTTACCAGCCTCTAAATAGTTCAATCAAAGGAGTATTTTCCACTCAACATTCCTTTCTGTCATAAAACTGTAATTGAACTTTCTGTCTATTCAGCAGTTTCCCAGCTGTTGCCGACAAATGGTTTTTCGTTTTTCTGATATTGCATTTAATTCGCTTATTAAGTTGTGTTTTATCGTGGGTATATTCTTTCTGTCATCGCTCTTGGGTGCACCTCTGTTCGATCAGAGTGAACTCCGTGGCTTTTCTTTGTCTGTTGTCCAGTAGAATAGATGTGCGTTGAAGCTGCTCTGGAATGAAGTTTAAATTATAATGGTGCCGTCCTCTTCAATCTCGGCCTAACTGCATTTTTATTACTGTTAGCTGTTGAGCTTATTATATATATATATATATATATATATATATATATATATATATATATATATATATATATATATATATATATATATATATATATCCCCTATATAATAATAGCCTAAGTTATCTGTATGTTTTTCCTTGAATTTATGAAACCGTTGGACCTGGAATGGATAGAGGCGTGCTTTGGATTCTTGACGAATTAGGGTTAGCAAACTTCAAAGCCAGTAAAGTTTATCTCTTCCTATACTACCTATTCGATCCAAAAATAAATTGGAATAAATAGGGTTCATATCATAGTAAAAATTACTGGCGTGTTTTAAGCATTCGAAATCCACATCTTCCTCTATTTTCGAGCCTTTAATGCCATTACTTCAAGCTCTATTTTCCCCGGTTAAGAGTAGGCGATTAAATTTATCAATTTACCACATTACAAGTAGATGAAAATAACATTTTTTATTGCATTATGACGTCATTCCTTTAACCATCTCATTGAATATTTTCTTATTTTAAATTATTTAAATGCCGTCTGCATTATTTTCATGCGTTTTATTACTGAACTTGGATACTACGTCAATAATTTTCTTTTATATTTGGCTTAAATGATAGATTAGGTACATATGTGATAATTTTAAATTTAATCATCATTTTTTTTTGTTGCAATGAAAATTTTATCACCGGTATTAACAACAAATCCTTTTCACATAAGTCTAGAAATCTATTTCACGGACTAATAAATATCTAGCGATGAAGTTATATACCTTTGAAAATTAAGAAGTTTGTTTTTTATACATAACCAAGCGGTTTGTAACTATAGGGACCATTCAAACAGCCGCTGATTATAAATTTCAATTTGTATTATTTTTCTGATAATTCAAAAACATTTTATTTCATGACCTTTAAGGAAACTTTGACGTTTATTACATAAGCCTTCTTCGAAATTACAGTAAAAGTCTATGGTACATTAGTATCAATTTCAGTTTCAATTACAATATACCTCATTTTTATCAGTGCCAACAACTAACAGTCAAAATTAAATCATTTCTTTAAAAATAATTCAATTTTGACATCACTTTGGAAAATGACTTCAGGCAAGATGATAGAACATTTTTAAATAAAATATTCCGTGCAAAACAGGACACTAAAAAATAATTTTCGTACACTTTCTAAAGTAAACCTAAATCTTATCACCTTTTTATTAGCAACACAAAGTTCCTTCTAAAAGATATACATCAAATGAAAATTCATACAAGTTGACGGCAGGTGCCGTTAATGGCGAGATACTTTCCGTAAGACAAAAACTAAGAAATTTGCACTATTAAAAAGGGAGGGGAATTCTGATAATGCGGAAGGTCGAATATTACCTTTTCGCATACGACAGCAGGCAAGGAAAACAAAATGAAAATACATTAACGATCTGCTTAAAAAAAGCGTTTATGGACTTAAAACCTTATATGTTATTTACTTATAAAATTTCTGTCTTAGGATTACTTAATGCTATCACTTGTTCTCAAATTTAGTGCAATGTGTTTAGACATTATCAGCAATGGGCATGCATTTTAACTTAAAATATACCATTTGTTTACTATAATCAATTTGGGGTTCAGAAAGGTCAGAAATATTTGCTAAATTGTGTTAAAATATAATCATATGTGTTGATCTAGTAATTTTTAACAACACTTTTTAGGGACGATTAAAAACTGATTGTAGAATTTTTATATTTTCTCCAAACGATTTTTGCTTTTCAATGAACATAGATGATCTTCAACAAAACCTTCGAGTATCTGATACTATGTACAGTTTTTAAACTGATTATTTAAATTGAAATTTTATGAATTTTTAAGCCTTTCATTTCTGCTATTACTTCTTTTGGAATATATATATATATATATATATATATATATATATATATATATATATATATATATATATATATATATATATATATATATATATATATATATATATATATATATATATATATATATATATATATATATATATATATATATATATATATATATATATATATATATATATATGTATATATATATATATTATATATATACATACATATATATACATACATACATACATAATATATATATACATATATATACATACATACATACATATATATATATATATATATATATATATATATATATATACATACATACATACATACATCATACATACATACATATATATATATTATATTATAATATATATATATATATATATATATACATATATTACTTTTAATGCGTTAGATCAAACGGTTTTGAACTCGTGTAACTTATTTACAAAACCAAGGTAGAAAAAAATCCCATTTTATGTTCCGTTTACCTTTAGTAGATGGACTTTATTGAAAAATATTCCATATGAGATACCATTAAAAAGAGAGTCCGGCTAAGAGTAGATATTTATTCCAACATTTTGATTGAAAGGTATTTCATTAGAGTGATACCTCCCACTGATAAGAAACCCTCAAGGGAATGCAAAGTTTGTTGTGTCCAGTTGAAATTAAACAGTACGAGAAGCAGAAATACTCTCCATATTAGGAGGTTGGAATCTGCATCTTGTGCTTTGAAATTTATCAAACAGCAATAGTTATTAATGATTATTTACATTATAAGGAAGTATAACAATAATTCTCTTTCGATGTTTAAAGCATATTTTTTTATTTTATTCTATTTCCTGTAAAACCAAGTTTCAGTCATAATAACCATTCATTTTGGCTTTCCCTAACAAATATCCATTTTTAAACTTTTATTTTAAGATCTAAATAAACCCAAAAGTTAAAAGTGAACGCATATATCAAGCATACACGTAATGTTCCATAATTTTTTTGACTTTTAATTACCACCTTTTCTTTAGAATTATGCGATTATTAAAAGGTTAATAAATGCATTATGCCTTCTGCCACTGATAAATATCATATTTATTCTCCTCATGTCAGTTAGATCATACCATACGTACTTTTCCACCAATATCCAAAACAATGCAACCTGTTTTATATTTCTCGCCTGCTATAGACAAATATAGTTAGCAATAGCATGGATGAGTTTTCTAAGCAATTTATTCCAGCAAAAGCAGAGCCTTTACTTTTCTGGTAAAAGAAATTCTAATATAATTAACATTTTTAGTCTCACAAATGTCTGTGTGTTCTTTAGGGTGTTTAGTTTTCTTTCTAAAATTAGCATAACTTGAAAATTTCTTTTTAAATTTAAATAAAATAATTCAGTAATTCTTTTTAACACTAGAATGTTTATGGGAATAATTTCGACTTCAAGCTATGCACACTGTTACATAAAATCCAGAGATAATATATATATATATATATATATATATATATATATAAGTATGGATATATACTCAAGAGCCAAAACATTATGACCACCTGTCAATAACGAGTTGGCTCACAACACAGCTTCTACCCGCCTTGGCAGGGATATCAGAAGTCCTTGGTAGATGGCCGGAGATAGATTGTAACAGATGTTTAAGCAACGGTTACTCAAATACGAGATATTGCGCATGTGTGGTCTTTGATCACTGAGCTGCCGTCCCATGACATCCAAATGTGTTCTATCGGATTGAGATCAAATGAGTTAGGCGGTCAGGATATTAGGTGGATTTAGCATCTTGTTCCTGGAACCACTCCCACACAATTTTAGCCTTGTGACAAGGGGCGTTGTCCTGTTGGAACGTTCCATTTCCAGCTGGAAACACAGAGGCCATGTAAGGGTGCAACTGGTTCACAATGATGTTCAAATACTCTGTAGCATTCGTGATCTGCTCTACCACAACAACAGGTCCAAAGACGCCCAAGAGAACTTCCCCCAAAGCCTAATACTTCCACTATCGGCCTATGTATGACCTACTGTACATTGAGGGAGCAACTGTTCGACTGAAAGACAACGTAACCTGACAGGGTCATCGGAGTGATGGATGGCAAACCGTGATTCATCTGACCAGGCAACTCTCTCCCACTGATCCATTTACCAGTCAAGATGTTCCCGGGTCCAGTATAGGCGCAGTTGGCTATGACACTTGGCCAGCAAAGGCACACGAGTTGGAAGTTTGTTGAGTATCCCCAAATCCGACAGTGTCCGCTGAACAGTGTGCTCCGATACTCTTATACTTGTCCCTGCATTGTATTGGGTTGCCAGTTGAGATCCACTGTCTTGCACCGGTTTTGCTTCACCATGGGAGACAGTCTCCGACATTGTTCTTTGCTAGCGTGTGAACGTCCAACACCATGTAGTCTACTGCTGATTTCACAGCCATTCATCCACTTTGCATAAGTACTAAAAACTGTAGATTGCGAACAACCCATGAGTCGTGAAGTTTCGGAAATACTTGTTTCGAGCCTTCGAACCATTACAATCTGCCCTCTATCAAAATAGCTTAGATAAGCAGAAATTTTCTATCACACACAGAAGTAAGTGAAAGAATGATTCTTCAGATTCTCTAGCAGCAGGTAAATACCACTTCCACCTGATCACGTGCCTTCCACGTCATCCAGGCGAGTACATTTCGAAATGTAGGGGTGGTTACAATGTTTTGGTTCTTGAGTGTATATATATACAGATAACATTCTTTAGAGAGTTAGCAAGACTAAGTGCGTTCTAATTTTTAATCCAAAATTAATCAGTAATTAATTATATATTATTATATTCATATGAAATGATTTTTCCCCCTTTACACCCTTTACTAAATATTTTTCTTTAAAAGGAAGTATGATTTGCTTCCTTTTCACAAAACGTTAAAAACATTTTTAATTCCTTTAAACCAGAAGCATCTATGTAATTTAAAACTGCAAATGGACCCTATTTCTCTACGGATTAAAACGTAGGGAAGGAGTATTAAGGCTGACGACCAAAAGTGAGCCCTGTAATGGCTTGGAAATGAAAATAAGTTAATTTAATTTTCTGCTCATATTAGAACATTTCTACTCCGTTTGGGCTCTTGTTAGTAATACATGCAAGTCTTTAACTACAAAGTAAAATGGAGACAAACGCAGTTTATAGCACCCCATGATAATTATTAGATAACATGCTCATTTCAAAACTTTAGACTATGTATGGAATAGTTAATACATAGACTAAATTCTAAATTATTAAAATATCCAGTTTTATAATACATAAAATATTTAACTCTCAGGGGCAGGTGCAGGTAAGCGATATTTTTCTGAACTTGGGAAATAAACTTTGGTACCAGACATTGTAACGTTTAATAGGTAAAAGCCAGTATTTAGAATCACTCTAATTTAAAATAATTTGATTTTCTAGATATAAAAGTTCATTATGGGGACATTAAAGACGATAATAGGCGGTAACACTATTGGAGAATTTCAGTATATATGAGTTTGCTTAGTTAAAGAATGAAATAGAGTCAAAGGCAGCATATAGTACCTAATGGATAAAGTATTGTTTAGAAACTTTCAAATGTTTTCAATATTGATTAAAACTTTTGCTTCCTTTCCAAGGTACTCTAAAAAAGCTAATTTTTACTTTAAATATGTTCAGCTTACCAAATCAAAGCTAAAATGAGTAAGCTATATATTTATACACTCCCCCCCCACATATATATATATATATATATATATATATATATATACATGTAATAAATTATTTCCTCTAGTGTCTATAATTATGTACCCCCAATTGTTTTTACTTGCCCGGGCTATTTGGCAAGGAGAAAACTAAACAGCTAGCAGTAATAAGAATGCTGTCATCTGACATTGAAGAGTACGGGACAAGTCGAATTAGAACTTTATTTCAGATCTCCTAAAACGAACATCTTTACTAGGCAATTACAGACAAAAAGAAATTCACAAAATTCACCCTGCTTTAACAGAGATGCACCCAAGAGCGAAGACAGAAAGAATTTTCACTCTTATTCAGCGAATTTATGTACAAGATCGGGAAAAATGCAGAACCATTTGCCTGCGTCAGCTGGGAAGTGTGTTGAACAGACTGACATTTGACATTTATAGGATAGAAAACTTTGGAAATGGATAGAAAGAATTTTAATTCGAGAACGCTCCTTTGATTAAGACATTTAGAGACTGGGAAAAATGTTTTAAGGAATTAGAATGGGATAGAGGAAGTTTTTAAGGAAATATTAAAGTTAAATTATTTTGATATGTTGCATATATATATGAAGATGTAGCCAAAATGAAAAGACAAAGAGAACTTTGGAATAAACAAAAAAGGGATTTATTTCTGTGCGAAAAACACTTACATCTCTATTTATAGTTTATCGAGCCAACCAATCAGAAATCTTAAAGCTAGTCACGAGGGGATGTCATGTGACGTAGTTTAGGCGCACAAGTTATATAAATCTTTTATTCAACAGAATGTTTCCTGTTTCTAAAGTAGCCAAAATAATAAAAAAAACAAAGATACTCGCCAATCTTATCAGAAAAATATAGACTCATTTGAAAATTATTTTAAGATAGACACAATTACTTTAGTTAATTTTTTAGGGTAAAAATATCATTATACACACACATACATATATATATAATTACATACACACATATGTGTAGGTGTGTATAAGCTAATGGTGAATTCCAGTACATACGAGAGTGCTTAACTACCGATTAAAATGCAGACAAAAGCAAATTATATTACGTAACGATAGTTGTCAGACTGTTTCTCATTACAAAACATTCGAATGCCTTTAGTATTGATATAATTTAAAATGACAATTAAAAACCCAAATCAAAGTTTAATGACCACTTTAAATAAGTAAAGTGTTCATTTCTATGTAATACATACTTGATATAGTATCCAATTAGATGCAATGAAAGGAAGCGGCTTTTCTATATACATATCACTTGGCAAAGTACAGGAAATTTTTTCTTCGATTCCAAATGCCTATAAAATAAGATAACATTCACTATG
>CM063501.1:6901997-6916997 GCA_032207245.1 Pardosa pseudoannulata
ATCTGCAGTCAATTACAAACTCTCATCTAATTGTACGTACCATCAACTGAGTGCGAAGTTTATGCTGAGAGATAAGGTAGGGAAGAAACTGCAAATAATGATCACGAGTTTTACTTTCAATCCCGAAGGAAAACAATTTTCTCTTACTTTTTAGTATAGTTTTAAACTTAACTTGTACATAATATTTAAAAGAATTATATACCCTTATATATATATATATATATATATATATATATATATATATATATATATATATATATATATATACATATATAAATATATATATAATATATATATATACATATATAAATAAATATATATATATATATATATATATATATATATATATATATATATATATATCTCTGTGTGTGTGTGTGTTGTGTGTGTGTAGTATATAAAAATCATTACACGTAAAAATATCTGTCTAAAATTCTACTTAAACCTCTCAATTTTAATATCTAATTTCCCAGTATTAAAATATCAGATATAAAAAAGTGCTCACCGACTTCAATTCTTTTTACCAATATGTCAAAATTAACCATGGTAGAAATGCTCATTTTCTATCACTGACCACATATTGTAGCTGTAAGTGAAAAAAGTTTCGTTCCTCCGTTAACTAAATGGATGTCTTTTTGATCGTCTAGCCAACCTAAATCATCAAAGTTCACTCTTGATTGCCCAAAAGTGCTAAAATGTCTCTTGGGAACAACATCACGCGATCTCTCGCTCTGGGGATCAAAAATGATTGAAATATATATTCCTCTTGTAGCATTTGATGCAAATCTCCTGCCTTCTAAAGACGCTTTAGAACGTAATAAATATGAAGTTTCTTAATACTGGACGTCTTTCAATGATGGCTGAATGATGGCCGAATGGTTAGGCTGCTGGCCTTCGGAACCGGAGTTCGTGGGTTCGAATCCCACTATGACATAGATGTTCGTAGCCGTTCGGAATCGGCTTTAAGCTATAGGTCTCGATCACATTAGCTCTCGTATTGCAAACAGTAATCCGTAGCACTGAACCCAAACCAAACCAATCTTTCAATGATGATCGATGCGTGACTGGAAAATACTTAATTAATATTATTCCCTATCAAGCCTGGCTATTCAAACAATAGCGGTTAATTTCTTGCATATTTAGTAAAATATAATTTCACTGGATACACATATACACCGATAAGCAATTATATTATGACCACTCTCCGTTTATAAAAATGGGCTCGCCCAGAAACAAAATCACTGCGCTTACGAGACTGACGTTCGAGTATATAAAGCGGTTACACATTGTCTGCCTAAGCAAACCTTAAATAGCGATATAATATGAAAATAGCTGAAGCAATAGATTTCGATAAAACCCAAATCGATATGCCTCGGTCACTGAGTACATCAATATTAGAAAAGGTGCTTTTAGTGGGCTGTTCAAGTGTAGTGGATGTGATCACATATATCAAAGATGTTTGGATGGTAAAACAACATGTCACTGCCTAGCGGTGTTTCATCCAAGAAACATTCATTGCAGAGGAGAGCGGAGTTTGCTACGCATTTTTTTCACCGTGTTGGAAGACTTACAAAGGCCAAAATTCCCATCAGACACCAAAGTGGCGCCCCAGACGGTGTTTCTCAGTACAAAGTGCAGCGTACATTACTGCGCATCGACCTACGCAGACGGAGGCCGAAGCCTGTTCCTGCACTGACGGCACGTTATAGCCATCTGCGCCTGCAATGAGAACAGAAATATCATAAGAAGAATATTGCATGGTCCGTGTAATCACGTTTTATGGTTCATCACATCGCCGATGTGTGCGAATGCACTGATTTCCAAAAGAAACCTTACCTTCCGGATACACAAATGGACGAAAACAAGAAGGTGGGGGATATTATGCTGTGGGCAATGTGTTTTTGTAGCAGATTAACGCCCATAATCTCCAGAAAAATTGTTGCAGTCCAGGTTCACTCATTCATGACAACAGTATTTCCGTCTAGATAGGTTAATTACCAGTTGGATAATGTACCACTTCATGATAGTGGAATCACCTGGGTGGGATTCGATGAGTATTCTAGTAACTGTAAATTCATGTCTTCGTCTCCACATTACCCTGACATTGAAAAATCATTTGAGGTCTGTTACGCACCCTCTTTACTACCGGTGCGCTACGTTTTAGCGTGAGACCTGCCCGCCTACTTTACTGGGGCAGGTACGTTCTTAAACTGTCGCTGGGATGCATTTACTTCTAAAATATTATTTCTCCGGAAACTTGGACAGACAAAACAAAGATTTATTTACACAACATTAAAAAAAAACAATTAAAGAAAATGACATATCAAAATTGAGTCTCAGAGCCAGTCCCAGCTAAATATTTTAAAGTCA
Source organism: Pardosa pseudoannulata (assembly GCA_032207245.1). Taxonomy (NCBI): domain Eukaryota; kingdom Metazoa; phylum Arthropoda; class Arachnida; order Araneae; family Lycosidae; genus Pardosa; species Pardosa pseudoannulata. Next base: position 6,904,368 of record CM063501.1, read on the forward strand.
CCGAGCATTGTCCTTTCTTTCCACATCAGCGCAGAGAGATGTGTTCTCGCTGGCGGCCCAATCTCGACTCCCTCAATCTCTCCTCTCTGCTGAACTTCAGCTCCCTTCCTTCTTGGGGGGGGGGTTGTCTGGAAACTTGAGCCCTGCCGAAAAGGGCATACACTCCTCCTCCGAGAACCTGCAAAAACATCCACCAGTGCCTCCGAAAAACGTTATCAGCCCCTTTTGCCGACCGGCTTCTTATTTCTCTTAAGAAAAGCCGCGTGGAAGGGGTCAAAATGGGGCGATTCTCCCAATGTCATTCAGAGCACACAAAGTCGTGGGTGCAAATTCCTTACATGCCCCCCCTGGCTTGAAATTAGCGCTCAAAAGGGGCCTAATTTCAACACCACCCACGACCAAAACGGTGGCAGCAGAACCGAAACTCTGTTTTCCCCGCCCTTCTCATGATAAGGTGCAAAGGTAAAAACTTATATATGCCAAGAAGTATTACACAAAACAAAAAAACAACTTAAACCTAATCAAAATTAAATTTCAATACATACATGCACATAAAAAGAATAAAGACAATATCGAAATATTTTTAGAAAATTAAAACACACTAAGCAAATACAATAGTGACAAAAAATATTAAAGAAACCGGTGAGGAAGCACACATACTAAGATAAATATAAGCTTTTTTTATATATATATATAAAAAATTTAAAACACCAAACAATAGTTATAACTAAGCTTCGCTCACCACCCGAGACATGGCACTCGCCGCGAGATGTTGTGCACCTGGCTTGTGAGAGAATGAACAATTCAGCTTCATCTTGAATTTGGCTTTCCCCCACCATGTCAAAATCTCCTTAAAATTCAACGTTTGGTTCCAAACGTTGTCCCTTATCCAAAAATCCACTGGGTACCAAACCACGAAACCCTTAACCCTTTCCAAACCTTTTTCAGACCTGCGTTGGCAAAAGCGAACAGGATCCCTTTGACTCTCGATGAGCATCCTTATCAGCCGATAATTCCCAAAAGCTACTCTTGCCGTATCCCCCGCCTTTTCCTCAAACGCAAAGTCTTTAGATCCCTCAATTTCAACGAAGAATCCGCCCTCCGAACAATCCCGATTCGCATTTCTGTTTCTGCCTTCGGACCCCGCAACCATTTCTCCGTTCAACTCCAAATCCAATCCTTTCCATTTTTCCGCCCCGTTCCGTTCAACTCGCTCCTCTTTGCTCTCAAATTCTCGGGTCACCCCCATAACTACGGAGCTACACTCGCGACGAAACGAACGCTCCAAGGAACTTCCTTCCCCCTCCTCATTCGGCGCGAAGTTCACTAAGAGGTTTATTTTCCCCCTTAGCCCCCTAACCTGTTCGTACTCGGGAGCGATGCCTATCCGAAAGGGAATTTGATGTTCTCCTTCTTCTAAGGGCTGTAAGTCAGTAACCTGGGGGTGGGTTTTTCCCCCGCTGACCGAACCGAGTAGCAGCATTATCTGGCTACTCTTTCTCCTACTCGCCTTTCTTTCCCTAATTAACAGATCGACTTGGGAAAGAATTTCTCCACGCTTTTCCCCCTCGATTTCAAATTGCGCTATAGGAAAACAACTCAGTTTTGAAACCAACGGTTGTTTCATACGTGCGATCTCCTCTGTCGACAATTCTTCCGGACCATGCATTTCGCACCTTAAACCCATGAAAGATCTCGTATACGAGACAATATTTAACGGTACCTCGCAGGTGTTCTTAAACGTTAACCTTTCCAGAGGAGTGGCCTCCGCCCATCTGGTATGTTGGACCACCAACCATAAGATATATTTATGGTCCCTCCTGTTAGGAAGATCAATGGGTTTGAAAATATTGACATTTACCCGCTCGAAAGAAATCTCCGGCCTCGCTAATATTCTTCTAAACCCCCCATGTACTCCGAACATGGAATTAAGTGTGAGTCCCAATACTTCGATCTGTATTGAACCAAGATGAACTAGTTGACCAACGTCCTCTTTCACTTTCCCTTTAGGGTACCGAAACCTTTCCGAAAAGAGAAAATTCCCCTTTCGAAAATCTCCCAAGTTCCAAAATTTCGGCGGCTCCGCGCACCTCTCTTGGTCCTTGAAATTTTCCTCCGATGCGATGAGTTCGCCTTTCACCGGCGCCTTTTCCCCCGTGCAACCCCCGGGCATTTTTTCTCCCTCAGATAGCGAAACCAGGCTTTCCTCCCCCCTCGGAGTGACCCTCGGCTCACTAGCTAGGGAAAAACTAGGTCTTGCCAATCCGTCTCCTCCGAGAAATCCCTACGGATATCTTTGCTCCCACTGGGGCGAGCCCTTGGGATAGCCTTTTCGGTGTTCCCCGTTTCCTGAGAAAAATCCCTGTTCGGTTGCTTTTCCGCGATTCTCCGGGTATCGGGTTTCCTGCCTCGCTTCGCATATGAAGGGGGGAGACTTCGAATGAGCCGTTCCTCCGCACCCTTTCCCCCGAGGAAAATCCCTATTAACCTTTCCTTCCCTCGTTTCCTTGCCCTTACTGGGTTGAGTTTTTCTGTAAACTGTTTCGTTCTCTCCTGTTTCCTTCGCACAAACCCTAGCCTGCTGTCTTTCCTCAGTTTTTCTTGAGAGCGCCGATTCTCCCTGATAGCCTGCTAACCAATCCCTCAACGTTTTCCCTTGTTGAGAAGGCAACCGGGCCTCTTCGCACAAATCCTCATCGGTTATTTTACGTGATTTGGTCCTGCGTCGCCCAACAGAGATCTCTGACCTACGCCCTCAACGTTCCTCCGCAGCCTATCTTTCTCGGCCTCCAAGCTTTCAAGCTTTTGGCGTAAATATGCCAATTCCTGCTCTCTCATTTGCTCTCTGTATCTTGCGTTCTTCCTGCTCCCTTACATTCTCCCTTTGCGACAAAGCAATCTTTAATCGCAGTACTTCTAACTCGTGCAATCTTAAATTCTCCTGCTCTTTGCGTATCCTTAGTTCCTTCTCCTCCCTTTCTCCCACGATTCCTTCGAGCAAAACCTTGGCTGTTTTCTCGTCGAAATCCTGGGCTGCTCTTATGATTCTTATGAGCGGTAATTTGCCCATCTCCCCAGAAGCTTCAACTTCAAACTTTAATGCCAGCTGCACAAGATCTGCCTTTCTGGCCCTGATCAGAACATCCATTTTAATAATAAAATGCTTATCTACCCCGCAGCTATTTGAGAATAATTCTAAAGCTTCAACACGAGCAAATACCCTTAAAAAATCACACAATACCTTCTGTAGCAGAATTAAACATTATACACAAGCAAAACAGGATATTGAAGAGCCTAGCATTTTATATATAGCATTAACACTAAATACATGCAAAACACACTGAAATAATGAACTGAGTAACGAAAATAAACACAACAATAGAAACGCGAAGCCTATCCCAAACAAAACATTTCCTAATTCGCGCGCGACCCTTTGCACCGAATTAACTTAGCATGAGAAAAACAGGGAAGAAAACGAGCACAGTTCATGCGCCTACCTTTTCTGACGGTCAACACTAGCAGAACCATATTTCCCTTCATCAGCACGTCTCCGGAGTACTCCACACAGCTCCAGCTCCGCAGCGGGATTGCTTCTCCTGTTCCCCGGGCGCTCCTTAGCCGATAACTCTGTCCCAGTTGCCGCATCTAGGGGGCTGTCGCGACGTTGCCGATGATTCACTCCTGGGACACTGGGTCGTTCTCGCAGTTGCCGATGATACCTCCAGTTTCTTGCCGTTGTTTCCAAATTTCCGACGTTTCCTTTTTCCGCATCCAGGTGACAGACCCCGCTATCTGACACCACGATATGTAACGCACCCTCTTTACTACCGGTGCGCTACGTTTTAGCGTGAGACCTGCCCGCCTACTTTACTGGGGCAGGTACGTTCTTAAACTGTCGCTGGGATGCATTTATTTGTAAAATAATTATTTCTCCGGAAACTTGGACAGACGAAACAACGATTTATTTACACAACATTAAAAAAACAATGATTAAAGAAAATGACATCTCAAAATTGAGTCTCAGAGCCAGTCCCAGCTAAATATTTTAAAGTCACCGAGCATTGTCCTTTCTTTCCACATCAGCGCAGAGAGATGTGTTCTCGCTGGCGGCCCAATCTCGACTCTCCCCATCTCTCCTCTCTGCTGAACTCCAGCCCCCTTCCTTCTTGGGGGGGGGGGTTGTCTGGAAACTTGAGCCCTGCCGAAAAGGGCATACACTCCTCCTCCGAGAACCTGTAAAAACATCCACCAGTGCCTCCGAAAAACGTTATCAGCCCCCTTTGCCGGCCGGCTTCTTATTTCTCCTAAGAAAAGCCGCGTGGAAGGGGTCAAAATGGGGCGATTCTCCCAATGTCATTCAGAGCACACAAAGTCGTGGGTGCAAATTCCTTACAAGGTCCATCTTGGAAACCCAATTCCCGCTGCTACGTTATCCCCTCCCAGCAATGTGTGGGGACTGCAGGACCATTTGGTGAGCGTTCGGTACCCGTTGCCTGATGATACCTCTCTGTATCTTGTGGAGTCAATGCCTCGCTTCGTTCTGGCAGTTTGGAGAACTGAATGAGGATCTATACAATTTTAATAGTGTGGTCATAATGTAATGTCTGTTCGGTGTATATATGTTGTAAGAATATAGTATTTGTAGCTTGTAGACATGGCCAATTGGTATGGCAAGGCAAAATACCATGTTTAGTCACGAAATACATTTTTCTTTTACCAGAGGGTCGGTTAGATGGGTTCTCACTTTATTATAGATACGGAATAAATTGAGATATTTATTGATGTGTAACATCTAAAAAGAAGTATCCAAAATGTCTCAGGGAACATCTAAGAACTAATCTTTCAAAAATCTAATAAAACTCTGTCTCCGATAGCGTGCATACACTTTTCATTTAGATTTTCCTATATTCTCCGCTAGGACACTATAAAATTTTAATTGGTTAGACCTTTTGTCCGAGGTTGTGAATTGTAGCCCCAGTGGTCAGTTTAGATTAGGAGTTCAACGGGGTAACTTCAGATAGATGTGGGGTATTTCCCTTGATTGTACATTTCAAATTCTTTGAGAATTTTTTTCGAGCTGTAATAAGGGTTTTCGGTGATACATTTAATTCTGCATGATTGGATTACCAAATGACGGAAACTTCTCTTACAGTACATTCCTCTAAGCATCGTCTTCGGAGATTTATATGAAATTTCTTAATTTTTTATAGATTTATTTAAATTTTCTCTCTTTATATATATATATATATATATATATATATATATATATATATATATATATATATATATATATATATATACATATATATATATATATATATATATATATATATATATATATATATATATATATATATATATATATATATATATATATATATATATATATATACATATATATATACATATATATATACATATATACATATATATATACATATATATATATATATATACATATATATATACATATATACATATATATATATATATACATATATATATATATACATATATATATATATATATATATATATATATATATATATATATATATACATATATACATATATATATATATATATATATATTATATATATATATATATATATATATATATATATATATATACATATATATATATATATATATATATATATATATATATATATACATATATATATATATATATATACATATATATATATATATATATATAATATATATATATATATATATATATATACATATATATATATATATATATACATATATATATATATATATATATATATATATATATATATATATATATATATATATATATATATATATTATGAGTTTCAAAACATAATGTACAAAATGTGTCACTATTAAAATATTTTTTTTTGCTTTAGGACTGACTATTTAAATCCCACATATTTTGCTTGACGGTGAAAGAGAAACTAAAGAAGATAGCACTACAGAATTTTATCAAAGAAATATTGTGACATATTTTTATAATCTTCTCATAAAAAATAACAGCCTTAAAAAATAAAAGGAGAAATTGACTTGGAAGGAAATAACCAAACTTCTATTTTGTGCTCTCAAAATCCAGATCTTCAAGAAAGAAACCTATAAAATAAGTTGTCCCTAACAACACCACTGGAACTCCGTTAGCCGTCTCATAAAATATGAAATACAGATTACAATTGGTAGGATTAAGGGATATCGGACGACATTCGTCATATAATTGGCCCGAAAGTTCTCTCCCCTCTAGCTTCGTGAAGAATAAATCCTGCCATCAAAAACTTTTCCCTCCCTACCTACTTAAAAGGGCTAAACGTGTCGTTTAGCGACAGGGAAAAAAGTGGAGAGATCTAAGTAGTCTAGATTTATATCATGTCTCTAGACGTCCCATTTGCTGTTGGTTTCAGTCTCGGTTATTCGTTAAAATACTTTATGTACACAAGACTTTGGAATGACTTGGAGATGGGATATTTGGTAAATCGCTTTTTAAATGGCCTGATAAATAACCATGGAAAGAATTAGGTTACGGAGCGGGATCTGATTGGATGTGACGCTCTTTTTTGAAAGGAATGTATTATATATAATTTTTCTCAAAGTAATATATAATTTTTTTAAAAAGCCCCAGGGCGGTCATTTTGACCGTTTTCTCTAATCCAGGTTGGTTTCGTTTGGAGCTCTATGATCTACTGTTCTGCTACACTTGGACTAAGCAGACCGGGACCTATATCTGCAAGCCGAATCCGAACATCTACAAACATCCATTTCACAGGAGGATTCGAACCCGTGAACTCAGGTACTGCAGTGCAACGCCCTAATTCTTGGCCATTGTTCGACGAAACTACCTATAGTGAAAAGTCAGACATTTTTTAGCTTTTCTAAAACCATTTGATCTTTATTGGTACCAATTACAAATCGAATGGAAACAAAACGAAAGAAGTTATTTTCAGTTCTAACTTAGAGTGCCACGAACGGTTAATTTGGGAGCTAGTACATTTAAGCGAAATCCACTTTTTTCACTCTAAAAGCAGATGTGTTTTCGGAATATTACCTCCTAATAATAAATTATTAATAATATATTTTAAACGTATAAATAAGCTGCTAAAAAACACAGTTTTACAACAAACCTTAATGAGGAATGGATATTGTTGATCAGATTATTCGAAAATATTATGTTTGCTCTGCTTTATGGATACGTCCAAAAAATCTCAAAATCCCCAATACTAGAGTTTAATATTTCCCAATCCAGAAACAGATAGATTATCAAAGAAAATACATCACTGACAGAGGGGCATTGTAAAGGAAACAAAACATTTGATGTATGTAAAAAGTGGTTGAATTATGTATGTTGAAATTTCACTGTTCGGATTGAAAATTATGTTATGAATAAAATGCTTAAAATTAGGTAAGTGGGCATTTATTAAAAAATGTGTTTTTCTAATAATTAAGTTTTGCTCTTTGAATAATAGCTAAATGTATAATTAAAAACGTTAGAAAATAATGTAAAATGTTTGTATTTAAAAAAAATTTGTAATATCCATTCAGCGATTAATTCGACAACTATTGAATTTTCTAGGTAGTGAGAAGTCCTTGCATATGTGTTAATGATGAATATTTACAATAAAGTTTTTAAAGATTATGAAAATATAGCTATATGATGCTGTATAGTGTTTACAATTTAATCGTACGATAAAATACAATTAATTAGTACAATATTCTCAATTTGTACTTTAATTCGAATGCTGAGACACATCATTTTATACCTTAAGTCCCACTTAAGCCGCAGTGGTTTTGTATGCCACTTTTTTAAGGGAGCACAGTATAGGCGGCCTACGTTGACTCCTAGGACACCGAAAACAAGCAATGTGTGTCCTCATTTTATTTAGGTATATTAAAGATTAATAGTGAAAACTAATAACAGGAATTTTATTAACATGATTTGATACTCTTCTTAGAATTTTTGAAATACAAGGCATGAAAACATATTAAATTTTATATACATAATTTTTTATTAATACATATGCCACGCAGACATATCTTTATCCCAAATCTGGCTGCACGAAGAGCACATAGACCTTAAGAATCGCTGGGGACACGAGTAATATTGCCTCCTCTTTCTGTAAAAGTTGCACAAATAGATTTTATAACAGTTCTAAATGCAGAATTTCAAAATTTTACGGCTAAGCGCTTTTGTGTTATAACCCATACCATATATATATATATATATATATATATATATATATATATATATATATATATATATATATATATATATATATATATATATATATATATATATATATATATATATATATATATATATATATATATATATAATATATATATATATATATGTATATATATATATATATATATATATATATATATATATATATATATATATATATATATATATATATATATATATATATATATATATATATATATTATATATATATATATATATATATATATATATATATATATATATATATATATATATATATATATACTATATATATATTATATATATATATATATATATATATATAATATATATATATATATATATATATATATATATATATATATATATATATATATATATATATATATATATATATATATATAAGCTTGCCTTTAAAATATAGTTCATTGTTTATCATATGAGATATGTATGCATATTATGTGAATACCAACTGGAAATTTCATGATAGGCAAAGGGTTAGAAAAAAAACTCAACTCTACTGGTAGCGCAATTATGAAGCGAAATTTTTATAATTTATATTGTATTAAATGTGTTTAATGTAACATAGTCGAATATAAACATTCCTAGCAATACATAATATAGACGAACTATTCTAGAATTTGTAAGGCGCTAATCTTTATTTGCGAAGTGCATGGGTTTCAATACTGATGTTGAACTGCATGTTTCTAGCCACTCGGAATCGGGTTTAAATAGTAAGTCTCGGTCTCACTCGTCCTCGTGTAGTGAATCAGTAGATTATAGGGTAGATTTAGATATAAAAGGTCTATCATTAAAAGTCTTATCGTAACTGATTCTGAATTTTAAATAAATCATTTGAAATGTTTTTTCCCTAATTTTGCACAAGTAAACTGTTACAAGAAATATTCACAGCGCTCTTTTTCGGAACCAGAATTTGAGACTTCGAATTCCTCGGTGAGCATGTACGTTTGCGGCCTTTCGGAATTTAATTTCAGCAGTAGGTCCCGGTCTTATAAACCCTCGTGTGCAAAACAGTAAAACGTAGCGCTTCAAACCAAAACTTTAAAATCATAAACCAATACGTAGATTTTGACATGTGAGAAGACCTTTACATTGATGTAAAAGTAATGTAAAGGGTTTATATTAATAGGAATATACTTCTGCTTATTAGCATTCTACTGAATAATATCGCTGTATAATTGTTGCATATTTCATTTTCGAAGCAGCGGTTTATAACGCTGTATTCCACATAAGCGGTTACGCTATAAAGTAGATATCATTCTAATTACTATATACCTTTTAAGAAGAGAGAGAATCAGGCAAAAATAATGATGCATCAAATCGAATATTATCCCATTTTACCCTTAACCTAAATTCACCCGATTATCTCAGAGTGGCAGGTCAATCCCTACGTCTCCACCCCCGGAAAATGATGAAGGGAAAGGTCCCCGAAGCGACGCGGTGTGTGCCAAGTCCTGACGTTATTGCAACGGATTATCGGAGATGTGTATTTTCGCCAAACTGATGAACTTGATAATTACTCGAAGATCTGTTTGCGATTTCACGCTGTTCTCTCGAATATGTTAATCCCTCCTAATCGGAACAATTGCATTTTCAATAACGTTCAAATGCAATCCGTCATTAAACACGAGGAATGAGTCATGGATTTGCTCACTTTAAAGCAAACGCCTGTTATTGAAATATAACGATGGTTATGATATTATGAGATATTATGTGATATCGAAACACTATAATATATGCTGAAATCTGACGATTGGTTAAATTAAATATAAACCGATTCGTTCTGTAAATGTATAGTTAATAACCATAAAGTACTGCTAATCGGATAAGTGAACATTTGATGCATTTGTTTCAGAATATTCCTTTTCTGCCTTAAAGTTTATTTTTACCTATATTTTCCTCTTTATTAGATTTAAACTACAATAATTGAGGTAATTTCAATATGTGTAGAAACAAAAAGTTATAATTTTACCATATATATAAATTTCTTTTTTATTTTCATTCCATTCATGTAAAATCTAACACTTATTATAATGTCAATCATTTATAACTGTATTTATCGACATGCATTTATTGACTGCAATTCATGTAAAATACCTATCTAAATACGCATATGATTGTATATCACATGCGTTTCAGAAGAAAATAAAAAATATGTATAATCTTATACATAAAATGTAGTTTATTGTGTATCAGATGTGATATACAAGGCATTGAATGTGTATATCATAGGGGATATGCTTGATAGGGAAATAATTTTAAAAATAAGTCAAGTTTATTGCGTATGTAAAACATGAAGCTAAATTATTATCAATAATTTATATTAAATTTGTTTAAAATCGTTTAATTATGGCTAATAAATGCAATCACTGTCCTCATTTATTAACTACTTACATCTCCGGTTAATCACATGTAATACGAGCTTGTAAGAATTTATATGCTGTTATATCATACCTGATAAACAATGATATAATATATATGTATTAAAGCTTGCATGTAAAATATAGTTCATTATTTTCCACATGGGATATACATGTATTTCATGTGTTTATCAATTGGGATGTGCACTATACGCATAGGTTAGAAATATACCTCCTCTCTATTGGTAACAAAATTATAAAGTGGAATTTTTCTCATTTATTTTACAATAAATGTATTTAATGTGACATAGCCTATTATAAACATTCTTTACTATACAGAGTACAGACGAACCGAATAATAATTGAATGTATAGGGAACTAATCTTCGGTTAGAGTTCATGGGTTTGACTACCACTGTTGACATGCATGTTGTTAACCATTCGGACTCGGGTTTAAGCATTAGGTTTCTGTCTTATTAATACTCGTGTAGCGAAACAGTAGACCGTAGCTTAGATTTAGTTATTAAATTCTAAAAGTTCTTATCACAACTGAATCTGAATTTAAATAAATCGGTTGAATATTATTTAATAAATTTGGCAAGTAAACAATCACAAGAAATTTGTGATTTTTTTCTCCTTTAAAAAGGGCTAAACTATGATTGAATGGTAGAGCGCTGCTCTTTGCATCCACAGTTCGCGGCTTCGAATCCTCTTCCTAACACGGATGTTTGCAGCCGTTTGGAATCAGCTTTAAGCAGTAGGTTCCGGTCTATTTAGTCCTGGTGTTCAAATCATGAAACCACAGTGCTCCAAACCAAAGCTTTAAAACGGATTCTAAACCAGCATATAGAATTTGAGATGTGAAAAGACCTTCAATTTATGTCAAAATATTGTAAACGTTTTATACTAATGCTAAGATCCTTTTGTTTATTATCATTCTCCAATATAATATCGACGAACGATGGCCGATTGGTTAGGATGCTAGCCTTCGGTAACGGAATTCGTGGGTTCGAATTCCACAGTGATATGGATGTTCGTAGCCCTTTTGGAATCGATTTTACGCTGTAGGTCCTGGTCTCATTACCCATCGTGTTACAAAAAGTAGACCTTAACGCTTCAAATCATACCATAAACATATACGATATCACCAGATTTTTGAGTATTTTATTTTATGAGCAGCGGTTTATTAGATATTATTATTTGTTAACACATTACTTTACATATGCAGATAAATTTGATTCCTATTTTATAAAATAAATATTCTTCTAATCCCTATAAAAAATTGTTATATCCTATATAGATGCCAAGTTAGAAAGATGCGCACAAATAAATGTGAAAGAAATCGAATACTATCGCGTTTCGCCATTAACCTAAAATAAGCCCAATTATCGCAGAGTAGCAAGGCATCCCGTTCTCTTCCACCCCCGAAAAATGATGAAGGGAAAGACCCCTGAAGCGACGTGGTGTGCGCCAAGTCCTGGCGTTAGCGACGGATTACTGGAGATGTGTGTTTTCGCCAAACTGATGTGATTGATAATTACTCGAAGTGGTGTTTGCTATTTCACGCTGTTGACCCGAATATGTTAATCCCTCTAATCGGAACAATTGCATTTTCAATAATGTTCAAGCTCATTCAGACATTAAGTACGAGAAATGAGTCATTGATTCGCTCACTCTAAAGTAAACGACTGTTATTGAAATCGAACGATGGCTTTATGATGTATTATGCGATATCGATCAAAGTAATAGATGTTCAAATCCGAAAATTGTTTGAATTAAATACAAACCTTTTAGTTTTATATTTAATATTGCAAGTTAAGTCTAGATCTGAGAGTTAAAATAAAATAAACACAACATTAAAAAAACTAAATAACTAAAATGTTGCGGCAACATGTTCTTCTCCAATCTAATTAATACGGTGAAATGGAAATTTTAATGAAATAAAGAATGCATCACCTTTTTATTTGTTAACCTCGTTAAAATGTTTTATTGAATAGCTTGATTTAATCTTTTAACA
>CM063501.1:6921997-6931997 GCA_032207245.1 Pardosa pseudoannulata
GAATCTCTTTAAGCAGTAGGCTCAGGTCTTATAAGTCCTCGTGAAACAAAAAAATAGACCGTGGCTCTCCAAATCAAACCAACACCCGTGACAGCAGTGGAATTCGAGCACACGAATTCTGGAACAGCAGATGAGAGCACTCTCTCTTTGGAAATCTTCCTTCTATGCTCTTATTCTTATTAAAAAAACTATTAATAAAATTTCTTTTCATACTTTCCTTACGCAATATGGTTATTTTCCTAATCCACTGTTTTCCCTCTACTACATCCTACATGATATATTTAAGCGTTTGTATAACACATGCGATAGAAAATGAACTGCCTTTTTGTACAAGCTTTTGTATATTTTTTTAACACAGTGAACTATATTTTATGTTCCAGTTTTTATGTATTTTATACACAAGAAGTATATTTTGTATTCTAGATTTATATATTATACCCAAACAACTTTATTTTCTATATAGCCTTTCATATATTTTATACACAATGAATTATATTTTATGTTGCGTCTTTTATATATGTTATGTTATGATTACCATGTAATAAGCTTAAAAAGCATTAGATGCGTATATCATATGTGATGTATATGGCAAGCAAATATCTAATTATAAAAAAATATGTAGTCACAAATAGAGAAGGTGTATTAAAAGCTACATTTTAAGTAATATGTAATTGAAAGAAATACAAACATAAATATCTCTTTAAATTGTATAAAACATTTGTAACTATGTATGTCCAATTTCTCACCAATACTAACTTTTTTCATGCAAATTAAAGGATTAAAAAATTATCAAAAATTTAATCTAAGACGAAACTTGTAAACACATTGTATACGGGACACATACTAGTACGTTTCCTGCCTATTGATACTTGAGCGCGGGTCACGTACTAGTATGGGTTATTGTAACAACAGGGTTTGTTTGTGGGTACAAAAATAACGGTATATGCAAGAATACGAAGCCGAATATTCTTGTCTACTACCTAGATTCTGGAAAAATATACACAAATAAAAACTAGTTTTTACATCAGACGATGCGGAACCACAGAACGGGAAAGTTGATTGAAAAAAAAACACTTTTGATTTAAAATTAACTTTTTATTTATCCTTGCAAAAATGATATTATATATATGCATATTTATATATATATATATATATATATATATATATATATATATATATATATATATATATATATATATGCTTATTTGTCTATTTACATATTTGTTTATATATTTCAATATAAAATACGAAAAGTTGGTTAAAATATTAAATAATTTTCGATCTATTGAGATTTAACTGAATAACTAAATTGACGAGCAAAACTCCCGCTCCCGGTACAATTCCGCTGCAAAATGTACCCACACACAATGTGTTACATTTTAATTACTTTGTAATTTAAAGAAATACAAATATGAATATCTCTTTAAATTGTACAAAAAAATTAACAACTACGTATATCCAACTTCTCGCAAATAATAACTTTTTTCCATGAAAATAAATGGATTAAAAATCTTATCTTGAGACAAAATTTTAAGAACAGAAAAATTGAATAAAATGTCCTTATATGTGTTTAGCACTTCCATGTTAGAAATATTCTTAATGTTCATAAGAAAGCTTAGGTACATCACCTACATTTTGAGAACGAAACGCTCTGTATTTAATTCCAGCAATCGTCGGATGATCGCGAATTTATTAGTTTGTTCGTCATTGCATAATATCTGATCAACCAATCGTTAGGTTTCAATAACTGATGTTTGCTTTGAAGTGAGCAAATCCATGACTCATTTCTCGTGCTTAATGTCTGAGTGAGCTTGAACATTATTGAAAATGCAATTGTTCCGATTAGGAGGGATTAACATATTCGAGTGAACAGCGTGAAATCGCAAACACCATTTCGAGTAATTATCAATCACATCAGTTTGGGGAAAACACATATTTCCAATAATCCGTCGCAATAACTCCAGGACTTGGAGCACACCGCGTCGCTTCGGGGACCTTTCCCTTCATCATTTTCCAGGGGTGAGAGAGAGAGAGGGATGCTTTGCTATTCTGTGATAATAGGGGTGATTTTTAGGTTAAGACATATCTAATATTAAAAAGATTATTAAGTACTCAATATTGAGTACTCAATAAGGATGGTATTAGTTTTCATGGTTTTGATTTGTACCTGGCTCTCTCCCTTGGCATCTAATTTGGATCGTGTCATTCTCGATAAGGTAACTATTTTCTAATTATTCAAGCGAATACTGATAATAAGCAAAAAGTTCCTGGCTTTCACATTAGTAAAAGAGTATATGTATTATTTTTTATTTCCTGCAATAAATAAAGGAAGAATTTTTCGAAAAAATTCGGTGTGAAAAAATACAAAATTTGGATTGTTAATGAATTAATATTGAACAATTTTGTCTCTACGTTTGTACATAGAACAATTTGGGTCTTTTAATAGTGGTATTGTCTAATATTTTCCTGTGTTAGATCTAGTTAGACTGCTATATATATATCATAAATTCGAAGACAGGGCTACTAAAGACCATGACAGTGGAATTCCAACACACACACTCTGGAACGAATGTGCGCGTCATACTCATTTGACAATCTACATTCTGTACTCTGTATATTAAGGTATCCATCTTCGTTAAAAACGTCTTTTTTTTGCCAAAAATCATAATTTTATTTTTTATTTTTCTATTGCAAAATTTCTATTTTTAGTCTTGTAAATCTGTTTTTGTTTGGTCTGTACGGCATTTTAAAGAAAAGTGACAGCTGTTTAAACATCAGTGACAGATTTCAAAACAAAACGGAAGTAGCGACTTTGGATCCGGAAGTTGTGAACTTAAAGCCTTTGAAATAGCTTTTTTTTGACATTTAAATTTTCATGAAGATTAAACATTTTCTAGTATTTTTAATAATTAGCAACTTGGCAGTTAGAAAGTTTTGAAGCAAGAAAGTGTGGGGAATTTAAACATGTATTTTAATTTTTTAATAGTTAAAGTTGCTTTCATAACCTTCAAATGCGTTTTTACTTAAAACTGTATTTTTAATACAATGTTGAAACTTGAAATTTGGTTTCTCAAAAAGTTGTTAAAATATTTTGTTGAAAATTATATGAATGCTTTGGTAGTATTTACTATTAAATTGTCCTAAAAGCTTTAAATTTGGATAATTTTTAATGATGATTTTCAGTTATCCGTCGCAATAACTCCAGGACTTGGAGCACACCGC
This sequence comes from Pardosa pseudoannulata, assembly GCA_032207245.1. NCBI lineage: Eukaryota > Metazoa > Arthropoda > Arachnida > Araneae > Lycosidae > Pardosa > Pardosa pseudoannulata. The sequence continues at coordinate 6,925,220 of CM063501.1, forward strand.
GTCGCTTCGGGGACCTTTCCCTTCATCATTTTCCAGGGGTGAGAGAGAGAGAGGGATGCTTTGCTATTCTGTGATAATAGGGGTGATTTTTGGGTTAAGACATATCTAATATTAGAAAGATTATTAAGTACTCAATATTGAGTACTCAATAAGGATGGTATTAGTTTTCATGGTTTTGATTTGTACCTGGCTCTCTCCCTTGGCATCTAGTTTGGATCGTGTCATTCTCGATAATGTAACTATTTGCTAATTATTCAAGCGAATGCTGATAATAAGCAAAGCGTTCCTGGCTTTCACATTAGTAAAAAAGTATATGTATTACTTTTTATTTCCTGAAAGAAATAAAGGAAGAATTTTTCGAAATAATTCGGTGTGAAAAAATACAAAATTTGATTGTTAATGAATTAATATTGAACAATTTTGTCTCTATATTTGTACATAGAACAATTTGGGTCTTTTAATAGTGGTATTGTCTAATATTTTCCTGTATTAGATCTAGTTAGACTGGTATACATAAATTCGAAGACAGGGCTACCAAAGGCCATGACAGTGGAATTCCAACACACACACTCTGGAACCGAATGTGCGCGTCATACTCATTTGACAATCTACATTCTGTACTCTGTATATTAAGGTATCCATCTTCGTTAAAAACGTCTTTTTTTTGCCAAAAATCATAATTTTATTTTTTATTTTTCTATTGCAAAATTTCAATTTTTAGTCTTATAAATCTGTTTTTGTTTTGTCTGTACGGCATTTTAAAGAAAAGTTACATCTGTTTAAACATCAGTGACAGATTTCAAAACAAAACGGAAGTAGCGACTTTGGATCCGGAAGTTGGGAACTTAAAACTTTTGAAATAGCATTTTTTTGACACAACTTTTTAAATTTTCATAAAGATTAGTTTAAACATTTTTCTAGTATTTTTAATAATTAGCAACTTGGCAGTTAGAAAGTTTTGAAGCAAGAAAGTGTGGGGAATTTAAACATGTATTTTAATTTTTTAATAGTTAAAGTTGCTTTCATAACCTTCAAATGCGTTTTTTCTCAAAACTGTATTTTTAATACAATGTTGAAACTTAAAATGTGATTTCTCAAAAAGTTGTTAAAATATTTTGTTGAAAATTATTATGAATGCTTTTGATAGTATTTACTATTAAATGCCCTAAAAGCTTTAAATTTGGATAATTTTTAATGATGTTACAGTCATAGTTAGATATAAAGGTAATGAAAATTCGTTAAAAATTCAATGTGTATGATTTTGAAGGACCCAAATGTTTTACCAAATGTGAATTAAGGAAACATTTCAGGTGATTCACTAGTCCAGTGTATAAGAAATGTGTTGCATCAAAAAATATTGAAATAATTTAATTTATTAAAAAATTAGACCTTTTGAAAAAAACCCGATTTTTCTACTAAATTTTGTTTACTGATTAGAAATTTTATAAAAACTTATCAAGGAATAAATTTTTAAGTGCAGTTTTCTATGATAATATAAAAAATAAATCAAAATATGTAATAACATGAACTAGTTTCTACGTTTAAAGAAAAAAGTTCTCCGAACGTAGACGGATATCTTAAAGACTATTTATAATCCATTATGCTATTTAAAACATATATAACAGAAAAAAAATCACGTTAAAAATTTCTTTGATACTTTCGTTACGATACAGAGGTTTTTCAATTCATTTGCAATCTTCTACATATCCCATATTATATACACATCTAATGCTTTGGACGCTTGGATAACACGTGCTATAAAGTGAAATATTTTTATATAGATACCATCACATAGTGTATATAGCATTGTATATCACATGAGATATACAAGCATATAAACCATTATGAATATATGGCGTTATATTAAGTTCCAAATTTTAAATAACATGTAAGGAAGTGGAAAAAGTCATTTTAATTATCTCTTCAAATATCTTTTGTTGAACTACATAGTATTTTTCCTTCAAATGCTAATATTTTATATCTAGATAAAGAGAATACTATATATAAACAATTATATTTATATATCATATTATATATATATCATTATATAAATATCTATATATCATTATATTATATTATTTATTATATTTTATTATATTATATTATTATAGGTATTTATATATCATTAGATAAATATTAAAAAAGGAAAATTTTCATTAATTCTTCACTTATATGTTTGGCAGTACGTTAAGTGCAATACCTATATTTAGAGAACGAAGCTGTTTGTATTTAATTCACGCTATCGTCGGATTATCGAGAATTTATTACGGCGTTCTATATCACATAATATCCACTCATAAAACCATCGTTCGATTTCAATAACAGGCGTTTACTTTAGAGTGAGCGAATCAATGACTCATTTCTCGTGTTTAGTGATTGAACTGGCTTGAACATTATTGAAAATGCAATTGTTTCGATTAGTAGGGATTAACATATTCGGGTCAACAGCGTGAAATCGCAAACACCACTTGGAGTAATTATCAATCACATCAGTTTGGGGAAAACATACATCTCCAGTAATCCGTCGCTAATGCCAGGACTTGGCGCACACCGCGTCGCTTCAGGGACCTTTCCCTTCATCATTTTTCGGGGGTTTGTTTTATTAATGAGTTTTAATTTCTTCTTTCTCAAATACTAAACCAAAATGACATTATTCAAACAATGATCTCTTTAATCGTTTGAAATCATTTCGCTATTCTACGAAAAATCCGAGTAATTTTTAACAGGAAAAGGGAACCTAAACTGAATTTGCTGCTTTTTTAACACGTGCATGTTCACGTATCAAAGATATTGTAACAGTAAAATATGTACTATGATCTCGAAATATTTTAATGCTTATTGTTTAAGGAAAACACTAATTTTCGATCATGATCGCCCTTAATCAAATTTTACTAATTTCGACAACACATTTGTACGTACCAAAAAGGTTAGTTGGTTGTTTAGGAACAATGTGGTCTAAAATTATACAGCACGAAAGATAGGCAGAAGGTAATAAAACCGGGACCTTCTGCATATATCTGACTCTGAGCAGCTATTGACACCTATTGCTATTGCTATTGCTGTCACCTATTGGCAGCTATTGCTCTGAGATTCGAACACACTTTCTTCTTCATAGGAGAGCAGAGTTCATGTACTTACAAGCATATTTTAAATGATTAATATACATTTCGAACGTTTTTGGAAGAAGTTTTACTCATTTAATTTCGACATGGCATCTCTAAGTATATAACTAAAAACTGAAAATTTATATTTAAGACTGTTGTTACATGGTTTTACAGCCCCTTTTTATGCAAAAACCGATCTTTTAAGAAAAGTCTCAATATAACCTATATTAATTCTGTAGGCATAAACTATTATTTGTAGACGGTTCAAATGTTAAAATCGAGCATATTTCATTATTTTAAAGGAAATTAATTCTAAGGGTTCCCACTTGATGACAATAAGTAAAATTTACTCATTGTTGAGTAAAATATTTGCTCTCATTAAATACAATTTAAATCATTGTTGAATTAATATAGTATAATTTTTATAAGGAATTAATATTTTAGCAATCGTATAAAGACCATATGATAGGTCAACATGTACGTATTAAAAATGCAACAGATTCAGTTAGGGACATATGACACGTCAACATGTACGTGTCTAAAAGGAAACAGATTCATCTAGGGACTTATGACACGTCAACATGTGCGTCTCAAAACTGAAACAAATTCATTTAGGGACATATGATACGTCAACATGTACTTGTCAAAAATGAAAGAGATTCAGTATTGGACTTATGACACGTCAAGATGTAAGTATTAAAAATGCAACAGATTGAGTTAGGAACTTATGACACGTCAACATTTACGTGTCAAAAATGCAACAGTTTGAGTTAGGGACTTATGACACGTCATCATAATACGTGTCAAAAATGCAACAGATTTAGTTAAAGCCTTATGACATTCAACATGTACGTGTCTAAGCAGCAAGGGATACATTCATTGCCTAATGGCATGTCAACATGTGTTTGGCCTTAAATACCTGCTTGTACTGACAATCCCTTTATTTAAAACCCATTAATTTTGGCCATTAATATCAAAACTATACATTTTAAATATAATATTTTTTTTACCATATCGTATTTCCAAATACTGAGAAAAGAATTATGTCGTAATCATAAATATCGTATTTTTATTTTTCACTATAAATCTTTTAATCGTATATTGGTACACGCTCGGGATCATTTATAGGGTTCAAAATAAAGAAATGAGAAATGTGCGAAATAATGTTCTTGGTCATTAAATGCCCAACGGAAAGGAAAATTTTCAATTAGGGGTTGCCTCTGAGGGGAAGCCACCTATTGGAACGATAGTCTCGCAAACACCATTATTCACGGCCTCTATCTATTACGGGGAATCGGTCCAAAAAGGATGATAAATAGGCCACGAAACTTTCCACCGATAATCTACAAGTAGTCTTTAGAAGTGGTAAAAGCTTACATGTGCATTAAGCGACCTTTTACTATATGCGGGCTTGTTATACCGTTTAAAGGTGTCAGATATTATTTATTTTAGCTTTATCTTAGAAAATTTTATTCACTTTAACTCTTGGAATAAAATGGGGAAAGGGGTGAAAAAATAACTAGCTTTTAAAAGCTCGACGAAGTTACAAAATATTGTGGGGAAATTCAATGGTTTTGGGTTGTAATAGCTAAGTTTTTTAAAGGCAAAATGCATTAGTGAAAAAGAAATGAAATAAATATAAAAAGTATTTTTTAAAGTATCTTTTATTTAACAAAAGAAAAGGGATAAAAATGCACCAAAATGTAAAATAAGTTTAAAATGTGTGAAAATTCTCCTATATGAAAACTGTAACGTGCTGATATAGAGAAATTACTCGAGGATATACCCTTGCAATAGAAAAATATTAACTGTTTTTGAATTCACTATAAAAAAGATTATAAAGAATCGTGATTAATACTAAAAATATCATAACTGGTCAAATGACTGGTAATGTATATTTAAAAAATGCGATGGGTAATGAATTAAAATTTCTTATTCTTTGTGTTTGCTATACATATAAATATACATTATACAATTTTGTTTATTTATAAGAAAGTTTGTTTTTTTCCTTCCCAAAATCCATATTCCATAAATTAACCTTTTATAGTCCATTCTTAACAATAGGGAACATTATATTAATAATATTATTTAAATTTAAATTTCATCAATATTGATACAAAACAAATTAGCAAAAATTATGCACAGTTCACATTAAATGCAAGATTAGCTTGCAATGAGTGCAAGAAAAAATGGCATCTCCATTGATTTCCAATATATCATGGCATAAGGTATAAACTCATGTTTTTGATATTTGTTTAAGAAAATGTATTTTTCATTTAAATTTAATAAGTTTTAAACTTTATTGATATTTGTGCTTAAATTTAAAAATAAATTCTAAATTCAATCTAATTGTTTTTCTTATTATTTAATATTTATAAATGACTAACATACCTTAACTGACGCATTAGAAGGCAATATATGCAAAAAAATAATTTAAAATATATCAGGATCTGAAATCGGCTTGTAAAAGGTTAACTCAGGAAAAATAAAGTGCGGTTATTCCACCTGCTATACTGTATTGCACCTGCTATATTGTATGTACTGTAGAACCTCGAATATCCGAGCTAATTGGGACTGCTAGTACCTCGGATATCGGAAATCTCGGCTAATAGACACCATGTATAAAAACCTTCCTTGCATTTCTTCTTCCGAATGACAAGGAGCATTGTCTACCAGCAAAACTGCTTTAGGTGGGAGATATTTCTGAGCTAAATGTTTCTTTACATGCGGCACAAAGTCATCATAGAACCCACAAAAATTTCGGAATTCATCAAAGCAGATCTCTGATTTGTGTATTTTACAGGCAAGGAATTCACATTAATATTTTTAAATGCTCTCGGCTTCCTTGATTTACCGATGATAAAAGGGGGCAATTTATCAGTTCCACTTGCCTTTGAGCAAACTAGAAGGGACACTTTGCTCTTCTTGTAACCCAGGGTACTAGCTTCTTCTTTAGATGTCAAAGTTTTCAATGGCATCGTTCTGTAAAACAGGCCAGTTTCATTGGGTGTAAGTGTCCAATAACATATTGCACCTGGTATTCAATAGGGTCACATGACCACTGTTAAGAAAGCATTCATGGATGTTGTCTTCTCAGGGTGTAATATTTCTTGAAAGTTGAGTGATTTTGTGGGGAAGAAATGCTTGTAATATTGACAACGAACTAAAATGAGTATAATTTTTCCAAGCTCATTTTGGAAAGGAGAAAAAACAATTAGACTTCGTTATTGACTCGGTTAACAGAAACCTCGGTTAATCGAAGCTCGGTTAATTGAGGTTCTACTGTATTAAGTCTTGGCTTAGTGTTGAAAAATGTAAACTTTCACACAGAATAATTATTGACACATAGTCAGCAATAGCAATACATGTTACAAAAACATGTAAAATGTTTATAATCCTTACTTAACTTTCCATTTCTGCGCAGCTAAACTATTGGATACACACCTATGACATTTAAATCTCATCATGCAATAGGGTCGCTAATACATTCCATTTGGCCGATGCAACTCTCACTAATCGGAATGTAGAAATGTTGTTGATTTTGGTACCGCATACCTACGCGTTATATTGATAGATTGATCGATAGAGAGATATACAGATGTCCTGCGATTATATTGGCTTTTGGCGTTTGAGCAAAGTGTCCCTCTTTTGCATAAAGGTTCACGAAGTATATG
>CM063501.1:6936997-6944497 GCA_032207245.1 Pardosa pseudoannulata
GAGTTCTATCACAGTTTCCTCCAAATTTTGATGTAGTTCTATACAGTTTCGAAAAACTGATGTAGTATTGAGTGTTCCGGCAATTTCGATATTACGATAAGTAAACGACATTAGTTTGATTTTACAGTGTCTTAAGTCGGTTTTAATCACGAGGTTCCAAGATTGCAGAGAGGCGATAACTCTCGGAAGATCACTTCGTAATGGGGCAATATATATATATATATATATATATATATATATATATATATATATATATATATATATATATATATATATATATATATATATATATATATATATATATATATATAACATATTCCAAATTTAGTCTCTGATCACAATAATAAAGTCATAATCCCAATCACATAAGGTAGTTGTAGTTAATAACTTTTATTTCCATATCAAAACACGTATGCCTTACACCACATACCGTATTCCGTCTTCTAATGGACTACTTCTCTCGCTCTGTCACGTGACCTTCAAAACCGGAAACACAACGACGCCACTCTCATAATTAAGACCTTGACCAACTTCAATTTTTACTGCAATATATATATATATACGTTTGTATCTATATGTAAATATATACCAGGTGCAGAGCTTGGCATTTATAAAGAAAATCAACGGTTATCAAGGCAATTATGTTTGCTTTATTATAATATGTTATTAGTTACTGACTACAGAGCTGCGGTAGCTAAGTCGGCAAAGGCAACGCTCTTGTAACTGTAGGGTTGCGGGTTCGGAGCCCTAGACGGCCTAAGATCCTTCAAGTTCGTCAAAGAGGACTGAGGAACGTAAGATAGGTTTATGTTCGCAATGTCCTCCAAGTTCTCAATCAATAACTCTGATGGTGGCAGGCCAACCCTATGGCTCTTCTGCTTGGTCCCAGCTTCAAAATGACTAGTACCCACTTGAGCAAGAAGTCGTACTTTCACCCTTGACATGCTCGCTAATACGAAATCCGCACCCCTTTGCCTTAAAATCGTGCTTGATTTGACCAAGTGGCCCAAGACAACAAAAACTGTTATTCATTATGATCGTACCATTAGCCATTTTGTTTTAACCATGGGGACCCTCTCCGATCTGACATATCTCCAGGCCACAAGATTTAATTTTGAATTTTAAATTTCCAAACTTGACATATTTTTACACATACTGTAAATTCCTCGAGAGGCCCTATGCCTCAGAGGTAGAAAGGCAGGTTCTCTCACCTACAGATGAAAAGAATATTGGTATTGATCTGAGGGTCAGTGCGTTATTATACAGAGACCCCGTCGAGGTTTAAAAACAGCATGAAACAGGGGAAATGGGTTCTGCTATAATTCGCACGACACGACCCTTAGTAGCAACAAGATGTAGTTGTAATATTTTTGGGGTTGGATGAGGAAAAGTGCGGAAAGTGTAAAAGAATGAAAAATTGTTGCCATATAGGAAATGTCGATGATTATTATATCTTTTGTGAGGTAATAAGTTGAGGGGCAAAATCTCGATGCCAAGTTTATACCTTTCCAGGTTAGTAAATTTGTATTTATGATGTGTTTATGTAATATTAATACGAAATTAATCATATTTTATTAAACTTGTTAAAAACATGTAAACATCGCCAAGCTTTCTATCTACATGCTAAATTATATATATATATATATATATATATATATATATATATATATATATATATATATATATATATATTAATACACATTTTTGAACAGAAAAATTATGTTTAGTATAAGCATACATCTTATTAATTATATATACTATTTTACGTACAGTGGAAAATAGTCTAACATTTTATGCAATGATCATGAAATATGCCAATAACAATTAAGTTCTTTCAAGTTATTATTCAGAACTTTAAATATTTTGTAAGTCTGTAAGCTATCATTTTCGAGTCCCAATCTGTAGTCTTTCTTTGGAGCTACCCTTTACAATTTAGAACGGTTATTAATCTAAATATAGTATGTACATATATTTGGAATTATAACTAACTATATAACTGTTTTCACGTATTTGAGTGCGGATAAATAATTAGATGAATTTTGAATAAATGATCCAATGAACACCATTTTTCTTTCTAAATGTAAGATCATTTACAGTTGTTAAATATGTGAATGTAATTATTTAAATATATAAGATGCATATATATATATATATATATATATGAAAATTATTTTACTTTACCATCTCTTTAAAAGTCCTCTCTCTCTTAATCTAATTAAATAAAATTTAATTTCCTAGTCACAAAATGTCTTAAAGAAAAGAGTGCCCTCGATTTAAAGTTTATCCAACCCATTTTCGAAAGCTTTCTGTGCAATAGATGTCAATTTTCTGTCCTTTCGAAGCCTTTTCCATTTAACGACGGAAAATGGCTCAAGTTTTACCCTAATCCAACAATTAAATTCGCCGACTAAGTATCTTGTCCCATGGAAAAATTCTATCTGTCTCGCTCTAGGATACACCTCTGTTCCAGTAAAGTTTCATTCTCTTGTCTGCTCTTGACTGGCAAAGAAGTGTTTTAGCAGCTCCTCCATAAAGATTTAAGCTGTTTCCAAATTTGAGAGTCTTTGTCCTGTGCGTTTGTGCTTCTTTGCTGTTTATTTGTGCTGTAGCCCGACTGCAAAATTATTTATTACTGCAAGCTGCATAGGTTTCTTCTTGCCCAGTAGCATAATCAAATAAAAACAATAGGATCTGCCATAATTATTGGAACCGCAGATTACTATATTTCTGGATTACATATATATATATATATATATATATATATATATATATATATATATATATATATATATATATATATATATATATATATATATATATATATATATATATATATATATATATATATATATATATATATATATATATATATATATATATATATATATATATATATATATATATATATATATATATATATATATATATATATATATGTATATATATATATATATATATATATATATATATATATATATATATATATATATATATATATATATATATATATATATATATATATATATATATACATACCTACATTCCGGTATATATATTATAAACCATGTATATTATAAATAATAATTTGAAATAGATTATTCATTGAATTTTGTATTTGAATTCAGCTAAATATTCCAAATATAGCTTATTTGATGTCATTCAAATTTTAAAATGTCTCACGCATATTTACATCCATTCCTGAACCATGATCTACTTTTTTTCTGAAACTTACATACGAGATTGACATGTACGAAATGCCAAGTGATTCCTGATAAACATTTACAGTATTGAACCAGCTCATTCCGTGCTAATGGGCATAGCTTGTTCATATTTGCTTTCATTTCGATTTAAACATACAAGGTAAGACTCGAACAAGGTGGCAATGGGAGTAAAAGGCAAAGTTCATTTAGATAGTCATTAAGCACTCTAAATCACAGTTACTGACATGTTAAATAAAGCATATATGCCTGTAATACCTTTTAGACCGCACCTAAAGATTCTGTGAGGAATTTAGCTTTCACAGATATATATTGGTTATACTGACGTGATATCAAATATTCGTTCAAACGTTTTTATAAAATTATATTGGTTTGTGTACAAAACAAATAGAACACTATTACCTGAAAAATATACATCTTGGTATGAGAATAAAAACAAATGATTTAGACGTATGTCAATCCAATTTAATGATCTTTAGTTTCTATATGTGTAATATGGAACAGGCTTTTTTTTCACTCCCTTCTTCCTTCTCTTTTTTCTAAACCTTCCTTTTCAATCTATCTCCCTTCTTTACCCTGTTTTATTTTCTTTTGCTTTTCTCTTCTTTCTCTCTCCCTTCCCTCTTTCTCTATGTTTCCCTTATCTTTTTTTTCTCCATCTCCTTTCTTTCTCTCACCCACTCTCTTATCTCTTTCTGTCATCCCCTCCTTTTTCACTTTCTTATTTCTTTTACTCCCTCTCCCGCTGTACTTTCTCTTTATCTTCCTTAACTTTTCCTCCACCTTTCCTTTCTCTTTCCCAGTACGTTGCTTTTTTTCTCTCACCCTTTACCCTTTCTCTTTATCTGTCCCCACTCACTCTTTCTTATTCTATCTTTTCCTCATTTATCTTTTTTTCCTAAATTTTCTTTCTTTTCAATATATCTCCTTTTTTTTCCTTTACCCCTCCTTTTTTCTTGTTCTCTCTTATTTTCTCTTATTTCTTATTTCTTTTACTGTCTCCTTTCTTTTTCTCATCTTTTATCTCTCCTCCTTCTTATCTCTCCCTGTCTTATATTTTTCTCTTTTACTCTATCTTCCTTCTTTTTGTTTCTCATCCTGTTCCTTCTCTCTTTTACTTTCTCCTTCCTATATCTCCTACTGTATCCCCTTCTCTCGCTCACTCACTCACTTTTTTATTTATTTATATATATATATACATACTATTTTTAAAATGTACTGAAAATGTATATCAAATTATGTCTATATACACACGTTGGATACATATATACACATATTTTAATAATTATACAAATTATTACATTTACAATGCCAGACATTCTATTATATATTTAACATTCCCTCAGAGAACAACTGCAAGTCATTCTTGGAATGTCGAATTGGAGGATTAGCCAGATAAAATTCTCCCTTCTCCAATCCTTGGCCCCATCTGTGTCATAACGCCACCTCTTTGAAACTCCATAATTCCTTACACACAAAATATTTCTCTATAAACATTTACACTATTCAAGCAGTTCACGACATGTTAATGGTCAAAGCGTCTGAATATTTTCATCTATCTAGTTATTAAATACCGAAGGTAAAACCGCGGACAATTCGCCAAGATGGGGAGAAATTTAAAGTACATCGGGATGTTATGACCCTCCTTAAATCACATTTACTGGCATGCTAAATAGGGCGGTATAGGGGCATTTCTGAGAGAGATTACACGTAAATTATCTCTACGGCTGCTTTTTATTTTTTCGTTTTTTATAAGCAGATGTTACTCACGTGTATTTCTAACGTAATACAAATCTAAAGATTGCGCTTTTATGTTATTCTCATGATAGAACTACGCAAATATCCCTCTATCAAATATCAAAAGTTTACAAATTTAAACTGAAACTTCCACTAGGCATGCTCAACAAATTTACTAGAGCGCGCGCATATCGTATTTCTTACGATACCCTTTATTTTTACAGTTTTTAGAATGAAATACAATAGAAATGAATGGTTTGGTTTTTTATCATTTGCAGAGCTACAGTCTACTGTTTTGAAACAGGAGGGAAAATGAGATCTGACTTTCTGTTTAAAGCCGAATCCAAATGACTACGAATATCCCTGCCACTATTAGATCGAACACATGATCTCCGGTGCTGACGATTAGCACGATAACCATTACGCGATACGAACGAGTAGAAACGAATAAATATTGATATTAAATTATAGTTTGGTTTGGAATGCTACGATCTACTTTTTGCAACACGAGGGCTAATGATATATATATATATATATATATATATATATATATATATATATATATATATATATATATATATATGTACTTATATACTAGACTCAATAGATATTGTCCTGTTTCTACTGTAAATTCAAAAAAATGTAAGATATATTTAAATAAATTATAAATTTGACAGTTTTAACAGAAAAGTAAGGAAAAAAAATATTATAAAAATACTTGACGCCACCACGCTTACAGTTATCACAAACGGAATTAGATTAAACTAAAATTCCTAAACAGCCTACACGGGTATTATATCCTAGGGCTTCTCGCGATGACCACTCTTCACAGATACGTGGGCAGCGAAGGGTTTCGAGTGGCATTTTTAATAATATCAATAAGCATTTTTAATAATCTCAATAATCTCAACCCAATCAAAGTCTGATCAAAGTGTAAATCTAAACAATTTTCGAATCAACTTAACTGCATATACAAAATTTCAACCAAATCAGTCCAGACGTTTAGGAGGATTTCTATGACAAACACACGGACAAAAGAATGTTATATATAAAGATATATAGATTTAATTTTTTTGTTTGTTATCGCTCTTTTCATTTGCGGCATAAATGCAAGACATATTTTCACACACAAATGTTAAAATTTAAGCATACTTACTAAGAACATGCTTTAAAAATTGAATCAAACTAAAATACCCATAAGTTTAAGCATTTTTATATATTTAAAACAAGCATAAAATTTTACCTCTTTTGTGAGGTCATTTTGAGACGTACTTACTTCTCTAAAAGAAAGCAATAACACTCTCCTAGCAATAATTTTAATTTAATAATAAGAAAACTTATTTAAATGCTATAAATGTTCATCAAAAATATGAATTTCGTTTTGAGAAATTTTGCGCAGCCTTAAAAAATTTGTATTTTGAGTAAAATCAAATTAACCCATATTGTACCACACCAACTAAATATTTCTGTAAGTTATTAAAACTTAATCCATATCATTAATATGGTGTAACTATGTATATAAAACCAAAATTTTGAAAAAAATATTTTTTATTTTTTATGTAATTGGCTGTCCTATAAATAGAACAACGGCCTAATAAACTACTAAAACTTAATAAATATCACTTACATTGCATTAGGCTGATTCATAGATCAAATTTGGGGAAATAGTCAAAACAAAGTCCAACATTACATTTTAAGTATACTGTTGTTGGTTTTCACTTGCAGTTATTCAACTGGCAGTAAGAGAGTAAGTTTATCTTGCAATCTCCAATTTTTCTGAATAAAATAGACATCTATTTACCCCTTGTTGTGTCCAGGTGTTTGAACTGGTTTTCATTGAAAGATAAGAAAATAATGCGCGCTATCAATGCAATATCGAATTCATGGAAAAATAATCGGGATTGGACAGTCGTCTTAATTTTAGGGCACCTTTTTTATGTTTACAAAATACACGTGTAAAATATATTTTTCTACAAAAACTTTCAGCTACATTATTAGCTCTGTTTTAAAACTACAAGTAACCTCCACAATTTTTGAAAAAAAAATATTAATAAATATAAAATTAAAAATTAAAAAATGATAATTTTTAAGAGGTTGCTAAAAATAAATTTTACAATACAATATAATTTGATTTCTCAGGTTTTTTTTGTTACTTAGCTGAAGTGTGTCTATTTTAAAGGTGTTAAAATAAAATCCACTCAGAAAATATTTGAAACTTTATTATTAAATAGAATTTTATTTGCTGTCCTATTTATAGGACAGAGGTCCATTATGGGTTAAGACCACTGATAATCACAAAAATCATTAGAGTGCTTTTTCTATTTATAATTAAGGCTTATAAACTCAACGGAATTTTTTTCCGTTCATAATTCATAAATCATCAATCTATAACATATATTGTTTACAAAATTCAAACATTTTGAAGGTTTAAGGATTTTTAGACCGTTTAAACCACAAGTGAAATGTGAAAACCATGAACATGTACATAACCTAGGTATATATACTACCTTCTACCTCAAAACAATCGTATTATCTTTAGCAGGAT
>CM063501.1:6954497-6971997 GCA_032207245.1 Pardosa pseudoannulata
TTTAAAAATGAATGTTTTAGTGACTAGGAATTCTAAAAACATCTCTGAAATTTATAGACGTTGAAGTTAATAATATTTTTTCACTTGTACATTAATTAAAACAAAATGCAATGATCCTTTTACTTGCTAACTAACATATTAATATCACTATTTATTAAATTTCTATGATATTTAACAATTTATTAATAAATGTTTCAGTTCACTGTTATTTCCACTTTGCTGATTTTTATTTTACTATAAAATTTTTTTAGCATATGACTAGTTCGTTTTTACTTGGTAACTATATTTAAAATATAAAATAAAACCATTTACAGTCTGCAGTTCACAGTAAATTTGGGCTCCTTTTTCTAGTAATGAATGTTACTAAAATTAGCTAAAATCATGCTTTTATATTAACATTATCATAAAACGATTTTAAAAACGTCAGTACACCTTTAAATCGCATGATTTTTTATCATTCACTTTAAAAATAGTTAAAATTGTGGATGATAACAGACATGCCAAATGTATACGATACATTGGATATAGTTATCAGATTATAATTTTCCCAGATATATATAGGTCAAAACTTGAATTAAAGAAGATATATATATATATATATATAATATATATATATATATATATATATATATATATATATATATATATATATAAACTCTCTTTGTGTGTGTATATATGCATGTAAGTATATTATACATAACCTGTAATATATCAAAATTATTATCCCTAAAATATCACCTTATAACTAAATTTTACCTTTCCTTCCTTCTCATTTTTTAATACCTAATATTTCAGCCGAAAAATACTACATAAAATAGTATTAAAACATTTTTACCCGCCTCTCCAGCCTAACACTGGATTAAATGTAAATATCTGTACACGTCTCAAATTTTTAGCTGTTCACGTATATATATATATATATATATATATATATATATATATATATATATATATATATATATATATATATATATATATATATATATATATATATATATATATATATATATATATATATATATATATATGTATATTTATATATCAGCATATATTGATCTATATATGTAAGTATCTATACCTGTGTATATCTCTATATATCTGTCTATCTGTATGTATATCAACCTATATCTATATTTATCTATCTATATTTCTGTAGAAATTTAAAAATTATCTACTTATGTATACATGTCTACAAATATTTCTATTCATATTTATATATTCATACCACTTATAATTTTTAACTAGACAATTTTGTAAAGGTTTTCAAATGATTAAAGTGTTATAATATGTTTCCATGTGCCAACCTCTCTGAAAATTTAAATCTTTTTCTATTGAGTTTACATTTGATTTCGCTGCGTTTTCCGATCTAGGAACTGAATTATGTGTTAAATATCTGAGATTTATAATTTTTTACTGTTAAATTGAGAATTTAAGTCATTCTTGTTCTAAAACTCTTTTAAAGTAATCAAGCGAATCCTTATTATCATTTCTACATTTACTCTGATTAATTTCATCTCTCAGTCAAATAAAATTTTATTGCAGCTGTAGTTGGAGGTTATTTTCAGAATCTATTTTCTAATTCACTTTATTTTTCGGCGTCATCTTTCTTTTGTATAAATGATAAAAATGATTTTGACATGACGAAAAATATGTTCTATAGAAATATAATATGAGAGGAAAATAAATTAAAAATAATGATCAATGGTTTATTGTTTCTTACATTGTGTAAAGAGATTTTAGAATGAAATTTAAAAAGGCGAATTACTATTTATAATCATAAGCAAACAGTTGGTGTTTATTCATTAGACATAGTAATTGAAAGGGATATAAATAATTTATATTTTTAGGTTACGAGAAATATTTATTTGGGATTTAAAACTAACAATGCAAGGAAATCAATTATACAAGGAATACAATTAATACAAGGAAATGAATCGATATTCAGTTGCAGGATTATTCTTGAATCGTAGGATACTTTCATTTACAAATGTTTTATGACTACTAATGTAATCACATGATGGAGTCACCTCGGCTTTAAGCCAAGTATAATCTCTTATAATATCTAGTAATAGCCAATTACACACACACACACACACACACACACACACACACATATATATATATATACATATATATATATACATATATATATATATACATATATATATATATATATATATATATATATATATACATATGTATACACACACACATATATATATATATACACACACACACATATATATATATATATATATATATGTATATAAACACGCATATATGTACATATACATATATACACGCACATATATGCATAAGCATATATACACGCACATATATAAACGCCCACACACGTATATATATAATTATATACACACATATACAGAGCCTCCGTAACGTAATGTTGTAAAACAATATTAAGGGCAAACGTGTAACATTAACGATAAAACTTTGATAGCCAAAAACGTAAAATAAAACGATTGAATACAAATTAATAATAAAGACATAGTCCTTTTGGTTCAGTTCTTTCGGCTACAAAACCCGCCAAATTTCTACAACTTGATTTTTCCTTTCTGTAGCGCGCTTCTTCCTCGTCGAAACAATCTATTGTATTAATACATTTGTGTGGCTTGAAAATCATAGAAGACTGGAAACTTCTTTTATTACCGTGGCACCGCCTTCACATAAATCCTTATATATCACATGTATATGTATATATCTATATATCTAATCTATCGCTGTATCTTATCTAACTCTCTATAAAATCTATTTTTATCATCTATTCATCTATCTATCTATCTATCTATCTATCTATCTATCTATCTATCTATCTATCTATCTATCTATCTATCTATCTATATATCTATCTATATATATATATATATATATATATATATATATATATATATATAATATATATATCCATCTATCTATCCACCTGTCTACCCATTTTTCTATCCCTCTATCCATCTGTCTCTCCATCCATCCATCCATCTATGTGTGTGTCTTATGACAGTCTACGTCGAGTGATTGCAGTCATTGCCAGAAAAAAAGACAATGTTCTAGTCACTAAAGACATTAATTAGCAGAAAATCGAGTGGATGGGTTCCCACATTTAGGTGTTGAACGACATGGGAGATCAGCTAACAGTAGAAACCTAAGTAAACATATGCGATAGAATCTATGTCATTATAACATTTTAAATGGTTGATGAGTTCTCCAAGAGCGTGAACTGCATTCACAGTGATAACTTTAAATTAGGGGTTGAAAAGAGAAAAGCAAAGAGACCAGGAGATTTTGCTCCCATTTTTTGATTGAATTTTTAATTTAAGTTCATCTATCTAGTAGTAAAAGCAAACCATTTTTATCCTGTGCACCCTAATCTTCTTCAGTCCTTATATGTTTCAAAAGTAAATCATTCCCATATTCAATGGAAAAATTATATTGATTTTGTGGCCAATACCACTTGGAAGAGCCAAGCGTGGGACAGATGCCACCCCAATTAAGGCGAAAGAGATGCACCTTTCGTTTGTGAAAGATCTTTTTACCTTACGATGGTCCTCGGTTTTTAGAAGCTTACAACAAGCAGAATAAATCCAGGGTTAATATGCCATTACCAGAGGTATACTTTGAAAGTTTAGAGGTTTTTGAGATCCCGAATCCATTTTTAACCCCTTCCCTGTTTTGCACGTACACCATACGGACACAGCTTTAGTGCCTTTACTGATTTGCTCGTACAGCGTACAGGCAATCTTATTTCTTTTTCGCTAGCACTGTTTCGGCCGTATTTTTTCCAATTTTAGTAACAAATTATTCGTATAATAAGTATTCCAGTAAAGGATAGTTTGCAGTTTATTGTATTTTTTACTCTGATTGGTTCAAAATCGCGGTTTATTTCGCATGTTTTGTATCAGAAGACGAGTTTTTACCTTTCAGTGCGGCTATAATATACTAACCGCTTGATAATTTTATTGATGTAAGAGTTAAATAAGATATTTTTATTTTCAAATAATGGATAATTCAGAGTTTATGGAGCTCATTTCTTGCGATTCGAACAGTGACTCGGAATCAGAAACTGATTTATCTGTAAATGATAGTAGCGAAAGTATACTGGATGACCTGGATAGTAGCGACTCTGATAGTAGTACAGATGGAATCAGTCAAGCAAGACAATTTTTCAAATTAATTGTGATAATCCTTCGGATCCGCCTCCTAGATTTGCTTTCACTGGGATTCCAAAAAATAACTTGGATATCGATGATAATAAAGGTAAACTTCAGTTCTATGATGCTCTCATAGAAAGAAAAAAAGTTGTAATAAATGCTTAAATATTAGAAATGTTAATTTTAATAACATATCTTTACTTAAAAATGTAAAATGAACTAAAAAATGCAATAAAAAATGTGACTTTTTTTTTGACTGAATTCTGGAAAAAAAAATGAAACTGTCAAAGGGTTATGCATAGGATATTAGTCCGACTTGTCCTGAATCCGAAACCTTGAAGTTAAATACATTTGTGTGGCTTGAAAATCATAGAAGAATGGAAACTTCTTTTATTACCGTGGCACCGCCTTCACATAAATCCTTATATATCACATGTATATGTATATATCTATATATCTAATCTATCGCTGTATCTTATCTAACTCTCTATAAAATCTATTTTTATCATCTATCTATCTATCTATCTATCTATCTATCTATCTATCTATCTATATATATATATATATATATATATATATATATATATATATATATATATATATATATATATATATATATATATATATATATATATATATAGATATAGATATAGATATATATATCCATCTATCTATCCACCTGTCTACCCATTTTTCTATCCTTCTATCCATCTGTCTCTCCATCCATCCATCCATCTGTGTGTGTGTCTTATGACAGTCTACGTCGAGTGATTGCAGTCATTGCCAGAAAAAAAAGACAATGTTCTAGTCACTAAAGACATTAATTAGCAGAAAATCGAGTGGATGGGTTCCCACATTTAGGTGTTGAACGATATGGGAGATCAGCTAACAGTAGAAACCTAAGTAAACATATGCGATAGAATCTATGTCATTATAACATTTTAAATGGTTGATGAGTTCTCCAAGAGCGTGAACTGTATTCACAGTGATAACTTTAAATTAGGGGTTGAAAAGAGAAAAGCAAAGAGACTAGGAGATTTTGCTCCCATTTTTTGATTGCATTTTTAATTTAAGTTCATCTATTTAGTAGTAAAAGCAAACCATTTTTATCCTGTGCACCCTAATCTTCTTCAGTCCTTATATGTTTCAAAAGTAAATCATTCCCATATTCAATGGAAAAATTATATTGATTTTATGGCCAATACCACTTGAAAGAGCCAAACATGGGACAGATGCCACCCCAATTAAGGCGAAAGAGATGCGCCTTTCGTTTGTGAAAGAACTTTTTACCTTACGATGGTCCTCGGTTTTTAGAAGCTTACAACAAGCAGAATAAATCCAGGGTTAATATGCCATTACCAGAGGTATACTTTGAAAGTTTAGAGGTTTTTGAGATCCCGAATCCATTTTTAACCCCTTCCCTGTTTTGCACGTACGCCATACGGACACAGCTTTAGGGCCTTTACTGATTTGCTCGTACAGCGTACAGGCAATCTTATTTCTATTTCGCTAGCACTGTTTCGGCCGTATTTTTTCCAATTTTAGTAACAAATTATTCGTATAATAAGTAATCCAGTAAATGATAGTTTGCAGTTTATTGTATTTTTTACTCTGATTGGTTCAAAATCGCGGTTTATTTCGCATGTTTTGTATCAGAAGACGAGTTTTTACCTTTCAGTGCGGCTATAATATACTAACCGCTTGATAATTTTATTGATGTAAGAGTTAAATAAGATATTTTTATTTTCAAATAATGGATAATTCAGAGCTTATGGAGCTCATTTCTTGCGATTCGAACAGTGACTCGGAATCAGAAACTGATTTATCTGTAAATGATAGTAGCGAAAGTATACTGGATGACCTGGATAGTAGCGACTCTGATAGTAGTACAGATGGAATCAGTCAAGCAAGACAATTTTTCAAATTAATTGTGATAATCCTTCGGATCCGCCTCCTAGATTTGCTTTCACTGGGATTCCAAAAAATAACTTGGATATCGATGATAATAAAGGTAAACTTCAGTTCTATGATGCTCTCATAGAAAGAAAAAAAGTTGTAATAAATGCTTAAATATTAGAAATGTTAATTTTAATAACATATCTTTACTTAAAAATGTAAAATGAACTAAAAAATGCAATAAAAAATGTGACTTTTTTTTGACTGAATTCTGGAAAAAAAATGAAACTGTCAAAGGGTTATGCATAGGATATTAGTCCGACTTGAGTCCTGAATCCGAAACCTTGAAGTTACGAAAACTTTGCATTTACCGACTGAGTTACCACTGCTCTCATTGAAATTTATTAATCACATTTTTGATAGTTGGGAAAAATAGGATGTAGTTTAAACACCTATAATCGTGTCAATCTCGTGCGTGTGACGAAACGCTTAAAACTTTCAATACAATACGGGGTTATTCCTATTTTGCCGACATACGTGGCAAATAATGACAGCGTCCTAATTCGGCGTTGAGTTTATCATTCAACCCACTATTGTAATGCTTCTCGTACCACCTAGTTGTTCCAAAAACACACGCAAACACGACAGAATACCAACATGACGCTCAAAGCTCACTCCTCTCTCTCTCATTAACATATATCGAATCCATCCTTTCTTCTGGGACGTACAACGAAAGCCACAAAAAGTATAGTTAGAACATGAACAAAAATGACTAAACCCTGTTGGCGACTTTAGTCTATACGTGTCACCTATCAAGCGGTAAATCTTTAAAGAGAAATTTGAGGCAGCCATTTATCATGCGTAACTGATAGCATGTCACACAGATAATGATATAAATAATGATATTTGACTGGCATCGATCACTTGGAGGCGACATTCAGTGGAAGCAAATTTGATTGGACTCCCAGGCCTTGTCCGAAGGGATTTGTAAAAGAAAATGAATGGCAGCACACCCCTCCCTTTCAGTTTCCTTCTCCCCCCTATTCCGTCACGTCATCGCTTCTTTATATTATACACCGTCGAAAGGCAATATGTTTACGATGCCGTGATAGAAAAACATTCGGGAAACATAACCTTCCTTAAATTAAATTTGGCGAAATTTGGCTGTGATTGATCCTTTATTTATCACGGCTTCCTGGTTTAACGCCGAGTTGATCGCTTTGGCTTTTTTTTTTCTTATTCATGATTACCACTGGATAAAGGCGACATCTCGATTTCAGATAAAGAATAAAAATAGAGATATTAAGAGATTTTGTTTTCACTTTTTATATTTGATATCACCTTTCGTATCTGAACAAACCAGAAATTAGAAATATTTTCGATAATGCTATAGAAAGTTATTTTAACATTAAAACTACCCAGAGCGTCATTTTGACTTTTATCAAATTTCCTGTTTAAAAATTTGACATAATTTATGTACTATTGTAGAATTTTATGACACAAATTTTAATGAAATATAACAATAGTTAAATATTCCTGTTCAGTTTTCACTCACTTTAATTTCTAAAATCAGTATGACCTATAACTATTTATACCAAGATCCTTCAAAATGACGACTTCGGCAATTTCAAAATGGAATGATCGAAAGCGTATGGTAGTATAGTCGTTATATAGTGTTCTATTTTGCTTCGAATACAATTCTGCATAGAACTGAACGGTAAAGCTGGTAAATGGAATCACTATTAGTTGACTTCTAATCAATATCAGATCACGTTTAACGTGATCAAGTTCTTGGTAAAAATTGCAATGTGTGAAACATCCAATCCCGGAAATTAGTATGAACATTATATTTCGTAAATTCTAGGCAATAGAAACTATTTTTATTTTATTTTTTATTAATTATACATGAATTATATTAAATTATATTCTTTTATTTTTGTAAAATTTTATTTTTATTTACATTAACTAAATCAAAAGTTACAATTAATGTTACGATAAAAAATTCGTCAGTGTGACGGATGTGGTATAACTAGGTATATATTTAACATTGGTAGTTTTAGTGTTAATCCTGAAAAAACTACTTAAAGAAACACATCAACATTAAACTTTCGAAAATTCGATTTTTTTATATTATTTTTACATTTTCTAAATCTTTAGAATTTCTTAATCGTTTAAAATAAACCTTATTCAGATATTCGAAATGGTACTTGTAAAACTATACAATCTTTCCATTTAATATCAATGGAAGACACGTCAATGTAACGGGTGCGGTATAATTAAGTATATATTTAACATCGTTAGTTCTAGTGTTAAACATGAAAAAACCACTTCAAGAAACACATCAGCTTTAAACTTTCATTTATTCGATTTTTTCATTTTTACATCTTCTAAATCTTTGTATATTTTTGAATCGTTTAAAACAAACCCTTTTGAGATATTCGAATTGGATCTTTTAAAACTATACAATCTTTCCATTTAATACCACAGTTTTAAGGAATGTGTTAAACCATTTTATTCAAAACGGTGTTTCTTTTTTAACTTTCGCATAAATAAAAAACTATTGCGTATATTTATTTCAAATTTTCACAGTTAATATTGACTACCAACGAACCCCGACCTATTTGTTAGTTGTTTATTTCATTTAGTATTTACAGTATTTGAAATGAAATGCCTAAACATTATTTTATCTTTTTTGAAAATTCGAACCCTTGTGTAATATATAAGATATTTTTTTTTATTTTAATAACGCAGATAATTACATTTTATAATTATTACTTACTATAAATTAAAAAATTATTAATGAAACTCACTTTGTATTTTTGTAAGTCTGGGGAGAGTGTGTCAGAAATATTTATAAATTTCTAAAACGAAATTTCACTTTTTACTTGATATACCAAATTAGTTTGGTTTGATTTGGAATGCTACAGTCTACTTTTTTTTTAAACACTAGGGCTAATATCACAAATTGTTAATTTTTAGATCCAAAGTAAATACATAAACACTAATTATATAAAAATAGAGAACAGTTGCTAAAATTCGTGGTATTTATGATGATATTTAAACAAAATAAGGAGACAATTAGGAAAACATCTTACATTTAAAACTTTTTACAGATTTAAGTCCCTTTAACCATTTCAGGGGCACTTATTTCTCACACGACGCTTTCAAACTTTCAAAACAGAAGTATAATTATAATCAATTGATCAAACAATAGATGACAGCTAAAAACTCTAGCTCGAATAAGTCTTCCCATCGTTATGATAACAAGGCCAATATATGAGCCTCTCAATGCACACATTGACTAACTCCATTTTTTGGATATTGATAAACTGGAACGTCAATGCAAAAAATATGTTAAGCAGTTCTCATTCAAATCAATATTCCCCAATTTTAGTTATCAGCATGGATTAATGATACATTTTTTGGAGTCAGTGGATAGGTGAACAGGCCACTCTTGAAACCTTTTAACACTTAATTTGACAATATGTTTTTTAAAATATTTTTAAATTTCTGTTATTTTCGCTTGTCTGAATAGACATTAGGATCTGTGTAAAATAAACAAACACACTGAGTCGCTCATATAATAATGGACTTTACTCTCTTCCCACAGATGTGGCTGGAAAGATATCTTTTCCTGGTCTTTGAAAGGGTTAAACGATGTAAACATACCTTCAATATTGCTAGAAGACCCTAATGTAGGAAAAAAACTACGTTTCTAACTTTACCTAATATGTATTTATTGTAACTTTTAAAAATAAAAGATGACTTTTTTCCTTTTCATATATATATCATTGCACAACAATCTACTGAAAACTCAAATTTTTTATTTAGGTATTTGAGAAACAATACACATTTTTAACTCCCTCTGAAAATGTCGTACCTTTTATTTACCCTTTTTCCTCTCCAATTTTCATTTTCTGAATAAATTTTCTTCAAAGTATACTTTTGTTTTTAAGTTTAAAAATGATTGAAACCAGTTTTCATTTTCACTATTTCTTATGTTTAGAAACAAAATAAACTAATTAAAACTTATTATATAAATATAGAGAGAAAATACTAAACATTGCATGTATCTCTCTATATATAAATGGATGTGTCTGGCTGTACTTGATAGATTAAAAAACTATGCATCCAATCGCCGTGAAAATTTGGGAAATTATTAGGTATATCTTTAGGAAGGAGTTTAAAAAAATTTTTTTAAATAAGACGTTTCCCTTTTTCGAGCGTTTCATGTGTTTATTTCAAGCATTATTATAACCAGTTAAACGCAAGCTTTTAACTTTTTAATTTATCGCATCATAACTTAATTGAAAGAAGTAATTATTTCTAGTAATGTGACGTGATTCCGTTAATCCCACGTAATTGTTTTAAGCACAGTTTTCCGCGTTTAAAAGCAGGAGATTAAAATTTTTAATTTTTCACATAATAAATAGGTGAAAATTATATTGTTTTATCATTATGACGTCATTCCTTTAAATATCTTATTTATTTATTTATTTTATATTATTTAAACATCGTCTGCGTAGTACCCATTCGATTTGACCTGGAAATTTAGATATAAAGTGCTTAACTTTCATTTCTATGTGACGCAAATTATAGCATTTTTATATAAAAACTACTTTTAAATTTAATTCTTGGTTAATTTTTACGTTACAATGAAATGGAGTTATGCACAAAAAAAATTATTTAAAAGTAATATATTTAGTTCACCGTAGCGAAGCATGGACACACTTGCTAGTTTACAATAATAACTAAATATGTTAAGGCTAAAATAAGAAGTCATCCAATCAAAGTTACTTAACGGTGATAGGTCGTCTTCATACAGAATTCAAAAAAGAATATAAAAGTAATTGCAAACTTGTATGGTGATATAGGGTTGACCCCGCCAACTTGGCGATAATGGTTTAAGTAAGGTGGCCAAACATTTTCTCCTGATCTCACCTTGTCCAACAATCTGTATCTATATTATAATTTATATGATATTTGCATCCAACTCTCCTTGTGTCACTCTTTTCTTTTATAATAAAAGTGCGCAATGCTTAAAAAATTAGATTTAATGAACCATTAGTGGTTCACTATAGCTGATTTCTAATAATTTGGAGCTCTTTCGTTAAGGGAAAACTGTTAAGGGATTAATTGCCATTAATTATAAATGTCCGGTTTTCAAGTCATTTTATTAAGTAAGAGTATATAATTCTATTACGATGGCGCACTGTGCGTTCATTAAAGTCGCCAGGAAAAAGCAAGAAATACAATGTTTGGATGGATTACCGTTTTGTTTTAATAAATATTGCCAATATTTTCGCCAAATTGGCCAAGGGGAACCCAATTCTTAAGTAAACAACGTGATACATTTTACATAGAAAGTGTTTCTACGAAAAACTTTTGTCAGGGAGAACAATATTTGTTTCATAACTTTACAGAAGATGCTTTTGAATTTTCAATCTTAAAAGAAGATAAAGAACAAATTCTCGGGTGTGTGTTTTGAAATATATACGACATGAGTCTGCAGCACACTATGGAACAAAGTAAAAAATTCTGCCACTGACATCCGATGATAAAATAATCATAATTTAAACCATCTACAAACACACGACGAAGCGATATGTATATTCTAAATTTATGCACTATTTAATGATTTATTTTCGAAAGCTCGTCTTTATGGGCCGCACTCCATCATAGACGGATCCGGGCTGCAAACGACCGATATATCGTCGGATTGTACTGAGGAAAGTATAAATATATGTATTTGAAGGAAGCCTATTTCTCTGGGTGCCTAATTTTTAATGCCATCGGGAGCGTCAAGAAGGCTTAAGAGACATATTCGATGTATATTTGGGACCCCTATTTCCGGTATTATGTTCAAATAAATCTCGCCTATCGGAGTGGGGCACGCGAATTTCGGGGGTTTAAATCTTTAAAAAATTTATTTTCTTGAGTGCCTGCATGTTTTTCTCTTGCGTGGTCAACTATTATTCATTACTGTAAAGTTTCCGCGTCCGTTAGCGGCACTCAGAGAGATTATTTTAGCAGGGAAAAATTTAAGTTTGTTTTCATAGCTTGTTTTATGAGAACGAGTCCCCAGATGCATATAAAATGCACCTGAAAAACGCTTACGACAACGTGATAAATTGATATTTCACGGATGCGTTATCAAGTAAAAAAGAAATATAAAGAACAATTCAGCACCACACATACATAGGAAGACTGAAAAGTATACTGTTATGGGATAGGTACACATAAGATGATACAGGAAATTTAAACTTTCAAAGATTCGGTTTTATAGTTTATATCATACGCGAAACGATTAAGTAAGTTTTAACAATTACTAGAAAATGAATTATTACTGATCTATAATACTTTTCATATGACTTTTTGTCTGCACCTTGATTGTGAAAATTAAGTTGAGTAAAAGAATGACATTTTTAATTGGATTTCCTTAACATAGCTTTAACAGATTAATTTTAGAGTTTACTTAAGCTCTGACTGAAACCCTCTGTATATTCTGTATAACGGGTACTCTGTATAACGGAAGTTGGAGATAACGAGAGTTCAAGATAACGAGAGTCTGAAATAAGCAGCGTTCGAGATGATGGGAGTTCGATGTAACAAGAGTTTGAGAGAACGGGAATTCGAGATAATGAGAAGCCTATATGAGGAGAGTTCGAGATATAGAAAGTTCGATTTAAGCTAGTTCGAGATAAGCCTAGTTGAAGATAACGGAACTTCGAGATAAGCGGAGGCTTAGATAACGAGAGTTCGAGAGAAGCGTAGTTCGAGATAGCGGAAGTTCGAGACAACGAGAGTTCTAGATAACGGGAGTTCGATATATCGTGAGTTCGAGATTATGGGGGTTCGATATTAGCGGATTTGGAGATAAGCAAAGTTTGAGAAAACGGGAGTGCGATATATCGAGAGTTTGAGATATAGGGAGTTAAAGATAATTTGAGTTCAAGATAAAGGGAGATCGAGATAAGGGGAGTTCAAGATAACGAGAGTGCGATATAAAGAGTGTTCGAGATAAGCGGAGTTCGAGATAACGGGATTGCGATATAATGATAATTCGAGGTATCGGGAATTCTATATAAGGGAGTTCGAGATTAAGAACGTTCGAGATAGGCGGATAGCGGGAGTGTGATATAACGAGAGATTCATATATCGGGTGTTCGATATAAGCGCTTTCGAGATAACGGGAGTGCGATATAACGAATATTCGAGATAACGGGAGTGCGATATAACTAGAGTTCGAGATAAAGGGAGTTTCAGGTAATGGGATTTCAAGATAATGGGATTTTAAGATAACGGGAATTCGAGATTAGCGGAGTTCGAGTTATTGGTATTTCGATATCTCAGGAATATTTGTATTATATTTAAACCCAATTTCTATGTAACTCGAAACGTAATTGGACATTAAGGTAAAGCATAACCAGTCTTTACAAAAAGGAAAACGAAAAATTATCAATTTAAGTAAGAAAAATTTAAGTTACTTGAAACGTTTTAAAAGTCATTAATAAAGAATAAATATTATAATTGTAAATAAATAATTAAATTTAGTTTGAAATCGTGAATATATGAGAAAAAGCAATTTAAATTAAATAAAATATTAATCTTAATTAAAATGTTTAATTATATTTTGAAATATATAACAGGTAATTATTAAATAACATTAAAAGTTTTGTATTTCTAATCAAAATTTGTCATTTTGAAGGTCCGTCGTCCCCTTAAGCAATATAGAAATAAACAGAAGTTCGTCAGCAGAAAATTTTTTAATTAGATAAACGCGTATCACATTATTTGTTCAGGAGAGTCACGTTATACTACATTTCGTTTTCATCTCGCAGTATTTTATTCTAACATTAAGGTAATTAAAAAGTAAGACAACTGGCGTTAATTAGCTCTTCGACGGTACCTTTTTTCCCCGTATTTCTCCAGAAGAAAGGAACAAAAAAAAAGTCGGTCAAACTCCGCCATTTTTTTATAATTCTTAATTAAATTCTAAAACTTGTTTGGAGAGAGGATAAAATTTTTTTTTATCTTGAATTACAAAGGGCAAAGAAATTTTCGCGTTAAAATAACATCTTTTGGAACTCTTGTGTCTTGAAACATACATGGCAGGTAATTTTATTAATTTTTTTTCTTAATTCGAGCACTTTCTGGAATGCTATTTGGCCAGTCTTTGATACAAAGGAGAAAGGAGTTTTTTTCTGTTGCCGTTATTGTACGTCGTGTCTTTAGAAAATACTTAAAACTAAGAATTACGTTTGCTTTTAAGTGATATATCAAATGAAATAGGGCGTAAAGCAGTATTTAATTTAGAACTGATAGCAAAACTTTAGATGTATTAAAATTAGGGTTAAAATAAGAAACTGCAAATATACATGAGATTATCCAAAAATTGTTTTCAACATCGCCAAAAGCTAGTAGTATAATAAACACGAAGGTGATTAAATAGTAGGTTTTACTAACCTATGAGGCAGTTGTAAACTCCGTTACCTCACATTAACATCGCTCTACTTGGCTAATATATCGGCTATTTCTTCGTCTTCCGACAGTTTTTGAATACACGCAAGATAATATAGATTGAAATTCATGATGATTTGTGTATTGTTACAATCTTTAAATATTTTGATTACTTTGCAAGTTTCGGTAAACTATATTATTGGCCACATTTTTGGCCGGAGTAGTTGGCGAAGTGGAGACCGTTTTGGTGACACATTTGGCATAATGTTCTGGACACTTCCGGGACTTTTTCGAAATTTCTGCAAGCTTATTAATAAAAAGCTCAAATTAAGACGTCAGTCAGTTTTCACTTTGATCTTGCTAAGTTCGCTTGGCCAGCCGCCATTCATTTTAACTAGCGGAGTTCAATTTTGCCTCGCTGTTCTATACTGTTTTTAGTGTTAGATATGTAGCAGTGTTTTTATGTGCTATGTGCACTGAATTGTTCCATAATGCCCTGGGTTGTTCCGGAATGTTCCAACTGTTTTTGAAATGGGATATTTTGAACTGTGAAGTTTTTATTGTTCTGTTAATAAATTTCTGTTTGTGTTTTCCGGTTACCGAGTCCTCCATTAAAATTCTCAACAGTATAAACTAGATGCGAGGAAGAAGCAGATGGTTCGACTTTGTTGTCGGGGTTTCTTCGAAGGTCAGAAATCCCGCGTTGAAGAATACCATTTGTTATTGATGACATTATTGATTTGTTATTCATGACTTCCACGCTATTGTCCCGATGTTTCTCCAAGTGATTTGTGCCTATTCTTTCACCTGATGTAATTCCTTTTCAGACACTACATATGAAGACCTAAAGATATTTTTGACAAGTTATATCCCTTCTCAGGCAGAAATCCACTCTGACAGAGAAGTACAATAACTTATCCCACGACAAGTGTTAAAATACCGGTTATCAATATGTTAAGACGTATCTAAAATACTTATGTATATATTGCAATGAATCTTTCTATATGATAATGTCATATTTGTAACTAGTCTTTGGAGATTTGCTTTTCTGATATCTCTCATATACATGTTAAAATGGCATTTAAAGTATAAATTCCAAAGATACAGAAAATCTTGTATTATGTAAATCAACATTATGAACTAGCTGTTTGGATTCAATTTAAAATTTCACTAGAACAAAATATTGTTCCTCGGAACGATAGGTGATTGGTAGAGTGCTACACCTCTGTGCTAATCCCTCTGCTGGTATGGATGTTCGCAGCCGTTCGGAATTGGTTTTTAGTAGTAGGCCCTGGTAGTAGTAGACCGCAAAGCTCTAAAGTAACCAACCAAAAGAATGTTCCAAAAAATTTGAAATTAGTGCTCTTAAATTCATTTTTTGAACAACTCCTTCTCAGTTTGCTAATTTTCTGAAAGTACCAAGAAAAAAATGACAGCTCAATAAGTCACCGAAAGTATTCTTAATTTGAGAAATATTTAAGTATAAGGTTCTTTATAAAGTTTACTACTCATCTGTAGTCAAATAGATCGCATCTTTCTCGCACATGCACAAAAATGTATTTCGTTTAAAAGCTCCTACAATACAGTGTATTTAATTTATCTATTTCAAATTTTAGTGTAATTGTACCGATTTACTTTCTCACGATGGTCAACACGTACATACACAGCTGTGGCTGAATTAAAAAAAAGAAATTAGGTGCAGCACTAATGTCAATATTAGGTGCAGGGGTTAAGAAATAACGTCAACTTTCACCAAAGGGGCCATTTTAATGAGCCAACATGCACACTCAAAGGGGGTGCAGATGTGGGAAAATTTCACCAAAAAGTGATTGGAACAGAGAAAAAAAGAGGCGTTGAACCGAATTGTAAAGGTGTGGTAAGAAAGTGGGAAAAGGACTCGAGGTTCGGGATTCAAGAGTTGCTGGACATCTAGATACCGTGAGCAAGGCAGAGACCCCCAGCCAGCAATCAATTCCCGAACCCGAATGAGTATTATCGGCACTCTAGAACAGACGTCCAGCAAAATAATGGCCGCACACCCGTACCGACGTCCAGTCTGTTGACAGCCCCAGCCTTCTTCCCTGTAATTACTGGATGTAAACTTAAAAATATTCATAATTATTCCCTGGGTCTCTTATTCTTTTGATAAGGAATACTATTTCAAGCGTATTGATGAATCGCCAAACTAAATAATTGCAGGTCATGTTAAATACTGACCAAGAGATTTATTAATTTTTAAATATTGTACATAATAAATGTTTAGTTTAAATATTAGGTATTTTCCTTTAATTCCATAGCGTATATTTTACCGTTTTTCTCCTTAGAGAACGAAAACTGGTGTTTGTGTTGTTGTAAGTACATTACAACAGTAATGTTATATTCCTTTTGTTGTAATATGTTCTCTAGTTTAAAAAAAATAAGTTAATATTTTTGCATGTAATAATTAAACATCAAGCAATAAAAAAGACATTATAAAGCCATTTTTAAAAAAGACCCCCTTTTTTTAACTGCATAAGCATGTATATATCTTTACGGTAAAAGGATATTGAAACGACTTTATCATTGATAAATACTTATTTAAGATCGAAGAAATCTCCCTTTTTTTGTATACTAAAACGGCCAATACAACCTATCTAATATCAAATTACTGTAATTAATTCAAATAACCTATCCGTGAGTTAAAGAGAAATAACGAGGAAAGTTTGAGTGTAAATATTTCGGTCAAAGTTTGTTACAGGTACGTGGAAATTTTTTGTTCAGTACTTAGAATAAGCTTTAATAAAATCTAAATAAAATAAGAAAAAAAAGGTAATGCAGAAGTGGGGTAAAACGTACGGGTCTGATTTTTAGGACCTTTTGAGCAAAATTCTAAAGCTTTTATAATTTGCCCGTAAAATAGGTTCTTGGTAGAAATTCCCCAAGTTCCTTAGCGGTACTTTTAAGCCCAGAGTCTTCTACTTGGTACCTTCCTCTAAATTTCA
>CM063501.1:6987162-6989662 GCA_032207245.1 Pardosa pseudoannulata
GTGCTTTTGTTGAGGGGAAAAAAGGGAAAGTTTGGAATTCATGTGTCGTGACTTGCTATTCATTTTCCTTAACGAAATATTCCGAGCAGTGCCAGAACTTTTTGAGAGTTCTGATTTTCAATAACATATGTGCCAGACGTAGAACTAAGTTTAAATTCTTGTTGCCACTTATATTTCTAAGGACATGACGGTGGTTCATAACTATTGACAAGTAAATTAAGTACAGTATCATAGAATGGATATGGTTCTATAAAGCAGGATTATAAACAAAAATTAGTTTTACATATTTTGTTCCATATTTACTGATATACATTTTGTAAAAGAGTATAAATATTGGTTATCATTTATCTGATATTTTATCAATTATTCATTTACTCATTATCTTATTTTAACTAATCCAAGTAAGATTTTTTTAATGAAAATGTGCCGGAATTACCAATTTAATTTTTATGAAAGAATAACTTGTTTCATTTTATAATTGTTGTGAATTTTTAACCCCTTCCAGGTTCATTTTATTTCGGGATTATGCGTCAAAAAATGTCAATTTTTTATGCTTATTTTCATACATACATAGCTTTCTAAACATACTAGCATCATTCGCATACAAAATTTTCTAAAAATTAAATTAAAAAATCAATTTAAATAAATGAGTAATTTACATGTATAGTTGGCTCTCTCTATGGCAGAAATCTTTAGACTTGGAAGTCAGTTCCCACTAACTATAAATACAAAGCTTAGAATACCTAGCTTTTATCTTGAATTAAATTTTATTTATATCCTATACATTTACATAAATGATTATGAAATTATTAATCAATATTTGGTCGTGTATGATAGAATCGAAAACGCGGTACTGAGTCCAGCATCGCAGTCTGGACAGTAGAGCCTTGTTTCTCTCCTTACCTTCTTCCCTCTGCTGTCTCTCTTTGAGCAGCAAAAAATCTAGGAGCCAGAAAATTAAACAAAAGAATTCGAAACCACAAAATGCACAAATGAAATAATTCGGGAAAGACTGATTGCAAAATGTAAAACTTCACACTGCCCGAGCTACACGCGGGATGAGCCAGGATGATACATTTCTCCTGCCCGAGTTCAGCTCGGGAAAAACCGGAATGGGTTAATATCCATTTTTACATATTTTTAAATAATATCAAAACGGTAACGATAAAAAAATCATATCAACACTTTTTTAAATCGAATTCTTCAAGCGTGTGGTACTTTTCAAAGCACTCTGATAAGTGCAAATTAATCGTGCATCGTTAACAATACCAGAGAGCCACACTTCTAATTTTATTCTTGTAACACACATGGCACCTTTTATTAGGTTTTCTTTTATTCTAAGATGAAAGCATGCATTTTGGAAAATGTTAAACGGACTGTAACCTAGCCAGAGTGTCACTATAAAATGAATTACTAAGAATTCTATAATCCTGTACTGTAACTGCATTGACAGAATTTTACACTAAATGTTTACAAGAATGAAATCTTAATAACAACAATTTGACCATTGATTGTACCAAGGACTACGATGAGTAAAACATATGTGGTAGTAAGCTGTAAAGTGCATCAAATTGAGCACACTAGAAATTTTAAACTAAATTATAAAAATGAGCAATAACTTTAGTCGTATGACGAGCGTAGCTTGTCAATGTGTATGACATGAAAAACCATTGACGAGCTAGATCTGTCATTTTATAGGAAGGAGTTAATATGTAAATAGCTACAAATGAGTACAGAGAAAACGCAGAATGAACTAGTTATGTTTTTCAATTTTTCATGTAATTGAAAAGTTTATTAAAGACCTACGTACACATTTAATATTGTATACTCTTGTATATCACATTAGATACACGATGCTCTAAAATATAAAATATTTAAAAGCATGTATATAAAATATAGACTAATGTGTATAACATATGAAATACAAGCGTATAAAGCAATAAATGTGTACACAATATGCGATGCAGAGCACAAGGAAATGATTAACGAACAGACGATTAGTGGAGTGTTTATGGAAGAATTAAATGATTTTAGACTAACAGTAAACAGCAGGTACTTACCAGTCATAATTGTCAGAAATTATGTTTTTTGGTACTGTGCTTATAAAGCCTTGTATGAAGTGTCTTTTATCAAGTCAATCCTTTAGCAAATCAGCCTAATAAGGAATAAAATGTTTGGATTATATCAATAAATCAGCTATACAGAAATCATGAACAAAAATTTATTTAATAAAAATGAAAGGCGTTTTCTGTCGACATTACGTTTTAAGAAAGCACTCTATAAATATAATTAGCGATGGAAAAAAACTATATCAACGAAGAAAAACACGACGAGCAACAGGCATTACCAGGCAACAACAGCAAAAGCAGAACGCAAAATGCCTCCTTTTATACTCCTTCTTGATTTCGTAAACTTCACAATTATTCACATGAAGATAAAAGACCACGAAGCATACAAAAAACGATTTCCAAATGACTAACTAAACTGCTCTCACATGGGC
>CM063501.1:6992162-7002162 GCA_032207245.1 Pardosa pseudoannulata
TATAAGACAGATAAAAATGGTTTGTTTTTTGGCTGAGAATTATCTGGTACAAGCTGAATAATTTGTTTATCTTCATACTCCTCTAAAGTCTCCCGGTACTACGAACGCAGTTCAGAATCACGCTCAATACATTTCGAAAGATAATTCAAAGTTTTCTTTGCTACGTCGAAATTATCGTTAAGTTCTTCCCATTTTTTGCTATAGTAGTTAATGGAAGTTAAGGAAGGAAACTATAATTTCCACTACACAATGCACGTAGATAGAATTTGTTGTTAATACCGGAGATAAAATTTTCATTGCAACAAAAAATTATCGATGACTCAATTTAAAATTATCACATATGTACCTAATCTAACATTTAAGACAAATATAAAAGAAAATTATTTACTTAATATCTAAGTTCAGTGATAAAACGTATGAAAATAATGCAGACGATAGTTAAATAATTTTAAATAAGAAATGATTAAACGAGATAGTTAAAGGAGTTAAGTCATAATTCTAGAAAAAATGTTATTTTCATCTCCTTATAATGCAATAAATTGATAATTTATTCGCCTGCTCTTAACCTGAAAAACAGGACTTGAAATGAGGGCATTCAATGCTCAAAAAGGAAGAAAGGGGTGTATATCTAACGTTGCTAACCCTAACTCATCGAGAAACCAATGTGGATGACTCTATCCATTCCAGGTTCAGCCGCTTCATAAATTCGAGGACAGGCGGACAAAAAACGTGGACTATTTTAATATAGGACATTAACATAAGACATTATGTAGCAATAGAGAAATAAATATTGTGCCATTAATTTACCACTAAAATCTTGTCACAAATAAAATGTAATGAACAGTTCATTAATAAAATGAATAATTTATGGTAAAACATAATTATATTTTATTTATTTTCCCCAGTAACACTCATGGCACTGTAACTCATAAATTTATGTTTACAGTGCAATATTAGTAGTTGTATGAAACAATAATTTAAAGTAGCATCATATTTTTAAAAAAGAATAGTATCCATCAAAAAACAGTGGAAAAATTAACTAGACAGCTAATATCTATCTATCTATCTATCTATCTATCTATCTATCTATCTCTCTCATCTCTCTCTCTCTCTCTATATATATATATATATTATATATAATTATATATATAATATATATATTATATATTTATATTATATAATATATATATATAATATATGATATATATATATATATACAGAGAGAGAGAGAGATGAGAGAGAGTGAGACACATATACGCATGTATATATACATATTATGTGAATTATACATATACACATATATATATACATACAATTACATACAATACATACAATTACATACATATATTTTACATACATATATACATATATATATATAATATATATATATATATATATATATATATATATATAAATATATATATATATATATATATATATATATATTTATATATATATATATATATATAATATATATATAATACATGTATATAAATGAAGCGCTCGTCCTTTCTCTGAAGTTCATAACTCCCTTATACTAAATTAGAGTGGTCATGATTCTCCCTCATCTATTGTTAATTTGCATTCTTTTTTCCTTCGAAATGCAGGCAATTTCCCTGGAGCAGCCCTCTCCGACTTCGAGATAACTAACCCAAGAGCAATCAAGCCCCCTTCCTAATCACAATTTCTTCCAAATCACATTATCAGACAGTTTGCTCTCTCTGCCCTAATCGCAGAAAGTGAAGGAGGAAAAAAAATATATACAAACATATACATTACGTAATCTCTTTCCCAACTCGTCGAAATTCTTTATTCTTTAGTGTTCTTTTAACATATGTCGGAAACAAATGTACTTGAGCCCAAGCTTAGCATAATAATGAAAACATTTTGGGTAATAACACTTTTTTCTATAAGAAGTTTATAAAGTAAAAGCTTTACAGTTGTTTTCAAATTCGAGATTAATAATTTAGAGATCTAAAAATTATTTAAAAAAATTATTTTCAGGTTTGATTTAGTTTGGAACGCTACGGTCTACTTTTAGCACACGAAGGATAATGAGAACGGTGCCTACAGCTTAAAGCCGATTCCGAACGGCTACGAACATCCATGCCATTGCGGGATTCGAACTCAAGAACTCCAGTTACGAATTCCAGCACCCTAACCATTCAACCATCTTTCGGCAAGTTATTTTCAGAATTATATGTATTGAGATTTTGTTTACATGCCTTAAAATGATAATAACTGCAAAAAAATTTTAATAGAAGATTTGTTCTTAATTTTCACATATCTATTTTTAATTAGGCCGAGCGCTGGCCGAATGTTTAGGGTACTGACTTTCAGTACCGGTGTTCGTGGGTTCGAATCCCATAGTGGCATGGATGTTCGTAGCCGTTCGGAATCGACTTTAAGCAGTAGGTCCCGGTCTCATTAGCCCTCGTGTTGCAAAAAAGTAGACCGTAGCACTCCAAACTAAACTAAAAAACTATTTTTAATTATTATTGTAAATTATCATTTAGTCCGTCACATGACGGAATCAGTAAAATTTTTAATTTTAATAAGTAACCTATGTTAAAAAATGATTTGTTTTTCGGCTGAGAATTATCTGGTACACGCTCAATAGTTTGTTTATCTTCATACACCTCTAAAGACTCACGATACTGTGATTGCAGTTTAGAAACAAGTTGAATTAATTTAGTCAAACTCTGTGGTTATGTATAAAACACAAACACATAAACGAAAAACTTCTTTGTTTTCAAAGATATATTACTTAAAAGATAAATATTTATTAGTTTGTGATATAGACTCCAAGACTTTTATGAAAACTATTTGTTGTTAATACCGGTGATAAAAATTTCATTCCAAGAAAAAATAATCGATGATTCGATTTAAAATGATCACATATATACATAGTCTATTATTGAAGTAAAATATAAAAGAAAATTAATTACGTCGTATACAAGTTCATTGATAAAACTTATAAATATAATGCAGACGATATTTAAGTAATTTAAAATAAATGATCGAATGTGATGATTAAAGGAATGATGCAAGAAAAAAAGTGTTATTCTTAATTATCTATTATGTGATAATAACCTGCTCGTAACCGGGGAAAATAAGGCTTGCAGTAATTTCATTAAATGCTCGAAAAGTAGTAGAAGGGGTGGACTTGGTTTAAATTTTGCTAACTCATTAAGAATCCTTTAGCTAACTCATTAAGAATTGAATATAGATGCCCCTATCCTTTCCAGATTCAATCTTTTCATAAATTCCAGGACAGACGGATAGATAATTTAGGCTATTATTATATAGGGGATACACTGGATTTTTAGAATTTATTTTCTATACTAATTAGATTAGTTTTGCTGAATGTACGTTTTTCTGATAAATAAGAACTTTGGAACTACTTTGATATACCCCCCAAATCGGAAATTTGGTGACTTTTTTTCTCGCCAAGCCAAATACCTGTTTTTGGCGCCTTTTTTTCTCGCCAAGATGGATTCTGGCTAAATACAAATAATTAATACATAAAAAATACGGAATCATTAAATACAAAAAAAGAATACATAAAAAATACAACAAATACATAAAGAATGCAAATAAATGACACTGAATAACATATTATATGCAATTTACACAAACATTTTACCAAATACAATTGAAAATACGTGTCGGCAATCTAATAAAAAGAATTATTTATACAGAAATTTTCAATTCCTCCCAATTTACCCCAGCAGCAATTTCAATAAATTTATTGAAACAATCAACATTAGCCGCTAAACATGATTTACGAAACATATTGAAAGCTAAAAGATAAAAATAATTAATAGAAAAAAATATAATTGGAAAATACAACCAGATTTACAGCAAAATACAGCAAGTGAGAAAACCTCTGGATCACTTCACAAAGAAATGGCGAATGAATGAAATGGCGGTAAAACATATACGAAATCCAAAAATTGTTGACACAAAATTAAAAAAAAAACTCAAAAAATGGTACAAAATACAAGAAAATACTAAATTTGGCAACAGCAAAAACCCAAAAATAAACTAAATTGGCAACACCAAAATAAGAAACCGCAACCCTAAAAAGTCCGTAGGGAGTGCCAGATTTGGCGCTTATTTTTTTGGGGGGTATATCAAAGTTATTTCAAGAACGGAACTTTTTATATAAAGTGAGAAGTGATTCTTTGTTTTAAAAATTTATTTATTTTTTTTTTACACTTTAGACTTAAAACATTTCAAAAGACGTTCCATTCATCATTTTTGCTTTTTCTTAAACAATACCGGATAAGTAACATTTCCATGTATATAAATTTAAAAAAAAATGTATTACCAGGGGAATGCATTTTCATAAAAGATGAGATAATTAAAAATTCCTTTTCAATTACCAGAAATAATAAATTAAATCAGCAACAACGAAAGAAGGAACTAGAGATCCAACGTGTGGTGTAAAATGTATTTATTGACTATGAAAATTTTAAATCAATTTGCGCAATAATTTAGAATGTATAGTACGCTAAAGTTGAAATAAACCCACCATTTTTAGTAAAATGCATTTAAGGGGTTATATGACTCTTAAAAATTGATAAAAATTGTAAACTAATTAATATTTTCGACTCATACCTTAAGAACTACCAGTTTTACAAACAGTGTGTGTGTGTGTGTGTGTGTGTGTGTGTGTGTGTGTGTGTGTGTGTGTGTGCGTGCGTGCGTGCGTGCGTGCGTGCGTGCGTGTGCGTGCGTGTGTGTGTGCGTGTGTGTGTGTGCGTGTGTGTGTGTGTGTGTGTGTGTGTGTGTGTGTGTGTGTGTGTGTGTGTGCGTGCGTGTGAGTGAGTGAATGAGTGAGTGAATGAGTGTGCGTGTGAGTGTGCTTGTGAGTGTGTTCTTATTTAAATGTTCCCATTTACCTATAATTTTGTCATATTATTTTCACTAATAAATGGTTTTAAATAAAAACTCAAAGTTATAAAAACAATTTTCTTATCATAATTGAATATTAAACAAAAAAAATTTAATTACATCTATGTGCTTGTGTCGAAGAACTTTGTTTTTTGAAATTTGATTCCAAAGGTTCATGGTTGCAGGACGATTAGCAATTGGATTTGGACGATTAGCAATTAGCAAGACGAAGGCCAGGTAGACCAGAACCTTCTGCTTAAATTCGATTAGAAGGCTTATGATCATACAAGACACAGTGGAATCCACGAACTCCGGTACCAAAGGTCAGCACGCTAACCATTCGTTCATCGTTCTGGTCCGGGAATTGACAAATATTTAATCATCTACTGGGTACTACTGAAGAATAGGGTGCCCCTTGGCAATTTTGGCGATGTTTACTAAAACACAGACGTATTTCATCGGAACAACATTGTATCCCTTTCTATTTGGGCGATTTTAATTGATGTAGATTGCGCTATTGTAATGGAATTATATACATTTTTTTAATCAACAAAAATCACTGAGAAAACGGGCCTTTGCATTTATGGGCAATTAATACTTGGGCAGTTTACAAAGCCAACAGTTCCAAATTATTAAAATTTAGCCATAGTGAAAGTTTAATGGTTCATTATATCTAATAATTTTAAGAATTACAAAAATTTAATATATAAGAAATGAGTTTCAGAAGAAGATCTGAATACAAATATAATAAAAATTAAAATATAGATACAGATTGTTTTTGACACGGCGAGATCACGAGAAAATGTTAGGCTACCATGCTCAGAGCTTTATCGCCAAGTTGGCGGGGGCACCCTGTTCTTCAATCAAGCCCATCTACTATACCTATTAAAATTTTGTTACTGTATAATATTCGTAGTCAAATAATTTTATATGATATATATTTAAAAACTCGCCTATGATATTTAAATTTTTTTACCACCATTATTCGATATTTATCGAGTACACTAATGGTACGCTATCACTGACCTGTTTTATACTTTTACCATATTATTAATTGTTATTAGAATAAGAATTTCGCTGTTCAGAAATAAGTTATGAATAAATATAATTGTAGACAGAATGCATAGGAATCGTAGGAGATTGATATACTAAAAAATATGGAGTGCTTTTCAGCGACCCATGAAACAGTAGAGAAGAAGTCGGGCCAAAATTCTGTAATATTATTCAGACTAAACACTGTCTGTCTTTCGACAGTAGATACCATCTCTCATTCAAGATCGATAAAAAAAACTCTAACAATTCTCGATCCAATTAACTCACCCCGTGTCTTCGCAAAAGGCAACACTTTCCTTGGAGAATTGTTGTATAAGACAAAAGAATTGGTGTCCATGCAAATATCTATACGCAGGGAAATGTCTTTAACTTATATACTAAGAATAGAAGAAAAGGAAATATCAGGTAAAATGAACAAACTCATAAAAATTATATATTATCTAACAGACATTATTAAAATTATTTATGTGTGTAGTACACTAACACATAAACTAACGAACTCAATTATAATCATGCAGCAAATAAATAGCATTGAAATATTGTAAATAAATTTGAAAAACTTTATATTTTCTGGATACTTTCAAAAAAGGTAAATAAAAAGTGTCTAACTATTACCTTTGATATCACCAAATATAGATATGTAGATTAATTTCACAAGTTTAGCAGCAAAAAGAATTAAGATTCTTAAATCTCACATGGAAAACAACATTTAATGTTTCGCCGAAAAGAACACTATTACTAGTTCAGATTTTTAATTGCAAAACGATCAAAATAATCTATAAATAACTCTACAAATTAATTAAAATTCAGCGAGGTCGCAATTGCAAACCAAGGAAGCAACAAAAGATGCGATTATCACAAATATTTTTCAGTCTAAGCTTTGACGTCATAAGCTTACCTATTTTTCTTCCAGCACGTGGAAAATAATGTATGCTACAAATAAGTACAAAAATGAATTATAATTCAGCGAGGTTGCAATTGCAAACCAAGGAGGTAACGAGAGATGAGGTTATCGCAAATATTTTACAATTTAAATTGCAATGTGATAAGCGTACCTTTTTTCCATCCAGCTCGTAAAAAAATATATGCTACAAATAAGTAAAAGAATTAATTAAAACTGAGCGAGGTTTCAATTGCAAACCAAGGAAGCAACAAACGATGCGATTATCGCAAATATTTTACAATTTAAATGCGATGTATCACGCCGCGTACCTTTTTTTCCCTTCAGATCGAGAAACTATATCGTTTGGTCCAAAAATATAAACGCATTTACTGCAAAAGAACTCACATTTTGCCTGGTTGTTATATAATATATTTCTAAATTATGTATCTATAAAAATTTATCTTCTGAAAATCGATTTTGCCAAAATTTTTGAGGACATTTCTATTTGAGCTAAATTTCTATCAGAATGAAAAATATCTAGTAAAAATCAATTTTTCAATAAATTCATATATTTTAAAAACGACACATTAAAAAATTGAATTTTACACTGTTTAAAAGTGATATGTTCACTTAAGGTTATAAAAAAATTGAAAATTTATGAAATATTTATCAATATTGCGTATTTCATACAAAGTTCTAAATTAATATTAACATCACAGTACATCACCGAAGATTTATGCATGCAATGATTTTGCATCAAATGTGATATACAATGAACTATATTTTACATACAAGATTGATGTGCACAAACGTATAAGGTTTTAGATGCGTATATGATATGCAGTTTACAAGACAGACAAAACATTAAGTAAAAGAAATACTATTTATCAAATATCTTCCAGTTAATCCATATCAAAGTCTCAATATTTTGATTGACCTGCTCGATTCTGATATTAAAAGAAATAAGAGTAATTACACAGGTCTGCGAAATTGAAATTTTTGAAAAATACAAGAGAAGTTTTTTCTTATTTTTAAGTTATTTGGTATGCTGATTTCGAAAATGACCTCCATTTTTTTCCATCACGTCAGGATTTTTTGTAAAATTGATGTACATATTACTGGTAATATCCTATATGGAAAAAATGCTCTCGAACTATTAGCTTGTACTGACTGGCAACAGTGGGTTTTATATATTCATGTGAGTTTATTTAATCTGTTTATGATGAGGCATATTAATTTTTAAACAACAATTAAAATTAAAAATGTATACATTTTGTATATAAAGAATGAAAACCATCGCAACCAGAACACATGAGCTACACCAGGGAGAGGCAAAAAGTTCCCTCGTTATTAAATTTTTTACATTAATTTTATAAGAAAAACACTCCTAGAAAAACACCCAACGACCTGTTTTTACGTTTTATTAAGGTTTATATATATAATAAATGTAAGTTTGAAATGTATTTGAAACTGAATACGAAACAAAGACATTTAAATTTAGTTACGTACATTTTTTCCGCTAAAATTTCTTTTTGGCGTTCTTCTTTTACGTTCAATCTTATCTTCATCTCTTGCAAACATCCAACAATAGTCGGCAAGCATATTCTTATTCCACCTACTTTAATATTTTCTCTCCATATCCTTCATGTCTTGGTGGAACCTTCTCCCTGTTCTTCGCTTACGGATCCTAAATTTTCGGGAAAAAAGTCCAAATGCGATTGGAGGAAATGCAATTTTGCACTCATAGAGCAACCCAACACTTGAAATTTGTCTCGCATGTTGCCTACAATTGTTTTAAATTTGGGATCTTTGTGATTGCCCAGAAATTTTTCCACAACATC
Source organism: Pardosa pseudoannulata (assembly GCA_032207245.1). Lineage (NCBI taxonomy): Eukaryota > Metazoa > Arthropoda > Arachnida > Araneae > Lycosidae > Pardosa > Pardosa pseudoannulata. Next base: position 7,000,839 of record CM063501.1, read on the forward strand.
TTTGAAGGCAACCCAAGCTTATCTTTCCTTTAATGTCATAGTTGTCTCAAATTTGTTATTCCTAACAAGTTTTCGGATGTCTTGTCCTACGAAGACTCCCTCTTTCAATTTGGCTTCAGAAAATCCAGGAAACTTTTTACACATATATTTTAAGCAATCACCATGTTTTGGAAGAGTCTTAACAAATTGCTTCATAACACCTAATTTTATGTGCAGGGGGGTAGTAATATTTTTTTTTTGATCAACCAAGCTTTCTCGAATTACATTTTTGGTGCCTGGCACAAGATTCTGCCTTTTGAGCCAATCTTTTCTGACCCAATATTGTGTTTTGTCACGACTGTCTCACTCATAAATAAAACACGGAAATTTTGTATACCCGTTTTGTTGATCGAGAAGCATGGTGATGATTTTTAAATCACCGCAAATGATCCAGCCGGGGTTGTCATATTTTATTTTGTTGAGAACGAGAGTTAGGTTTTCATACCTTTCTTTTAAATGCACCGAGTATTCAACTGGCACAGACGCCCATTGGTTTCCTTAATGAATTAGGACAGCTTTAAGGTTCCTTTTTGACGAATCTATGAAAAGCATTCATCTTTATTGTAGGGAATCTTAAATTTTCTCATCAATCCAGGAACATCTGAGCAATAAATGAGGTTCTCGTCCTCGTCAAAATACTGAATAAATTCCTTTTCACGATTCCTGTACCAATAAAAAGTGGTTCCTTTGGCCAATAAGTTTTTTCTTTCAATCTGGAGCCTAATAATTGAGTTGCCTCTTTCACAGACTAAGTACTGGGGCTTACATGAGGTCACTGATAAGGATTCGAGCATCGCTATACCTTAACAGTGATTGCGACGGGAGGGAGGGATGATGAAGAGGTACATTGCGCGTTCCTAGGCTCTTCCAGGCTCGCGCGCTTTCAGGAATCTGTCTAATTGGTGATCTGGATCAACATTGAAGCTTTAAAAGCCCTAAAATACTAACTGCGCTGTTGTAGTTTACCACAGAAGGGTAATTTTGAGGGTTTCATCACGGTAAAATGTCAAAACACGAAATAAAGTATGAAAGCAAAATACGTGAGAAATATTCATAAAAAACCACATAAAATTCAATTTTTCAAAAAACTGTGACGTGATAGATATTTTTGATGATTCTTTTCAAAATCAGTACTAAAAAATACGTTAATTTTAGATGTCACATCCCTTGTATTTTTTTCATCGCAGGCCTGTGTTATTTAATGCAAAGGATATATGAATTATCCCTCTTGGAGACACAAGAGACAAAAATTCAGATAGAAAGCGCTAACCTATTAAGTATTTTC
>CM063501.1:7012162-7017162 GCA_032207245.1 Pardosa pseudoannulata
TTAAATTGTTCTAAAATGCTTCCGCCTGGACGGATGACCCCAAAAGATTACGCGAGCTTCGGTCTTTTTCATTTTATTTATTATTGTAAAAGAGTTCCCTTGTTAAAATCGCTTTTAACTCTCTTAATTTCCAACTATCCCTTTTTTAGACCTGGCATATATATATATATATATATATATATATATATATATATATATATATGTCAGGATTTAAATTATAGATTAATTTTAAAAGATTTTAAGTAGGGTTCATTACTGGGAGTGACGCAGTGTGATGAGTTAGCCACATAAATACGGCTCACGCACAGTGATCTGTAGCAGAGAATAGTGTGTACATTCCGCAGACAGAGCTGTGGCTACCCGAGGCAGCTAAGCCTGCCTTTGTTAGAAGTTAGCCGCCAATGTGCGATGCCATTGAAGATGATTGATGAGTAGAGTGCTCTGAGATTTGAATAAAGCTATGAAAATGTACTCAGTACTCAGTGTCATTTAGTGGGAACGTGTCATATAATGGTTGACACCCTATGCCTCAACCGCTGACCTCAGTAGTCGAGACAAAATTTACGCTGTAGTGGTCGAGAGAATGGCAAGATTTTTAAAGAATAGTTAGTAACATCATTATTGGGTCATCTCCAACAGTCCACTCTCACGAAAATGAGCCATGCGGTCTCTTATAACCTTAGGGGCGCTACCAGCGTGAGGAAGTCATTGTAAGTGGGGCCTTAAGAACGTTGTTGAGAGAATATTAGAAATCTTAATTGAGTAAAACTAGGTTGGCGAGTTCGTGTCGCCAAGATAAAGGAGATTTTATCTATTACAAAGAATTTTAACTCCAAGAGGCTACTAGAAAGACAGAGAGATCGCGGACTTGGTGGTTTTTTAATATAAGAGTTAATAATTTTAATTCTAAGATAAAAGTATTTAAATTTTTACATTACACACATTATATATATATATATATATATATATATATATATATATATATATATATATATATATATATATATATATATATATATATATATATATATAACCTGCCGGAAAACTGAATTATTGCCATTATTCCTTTTAGTTACCAGGGATACTGTGTAAAGAGAAAACTATGCAGCTAGACTTATAATGCATAAAGGAGTTGGGGCTCCATTGAAAGAGAACACGAAATTTTGAGAACTTAAATCTTTATTCAGGAACTGCGTAAAAGACATCTTCAACAGATAATGTACTTCGAAACACGTGCTGGGACAGAGTGAATCCCAGAGAGAGACAGAGACGAAGTATTTCCCAGAGAAAGTAACTTAGTTGGCGTGATTGAGAAGAAAAGGAACTTAGATATGATAGGAAAACTGAGCCATTTGTCAGCGAGAGCTAAAAAATCCAGTGAACAGACAACACATTTACATCTATTACAGAGAACGCTTTGGAAAATTTTTTGGAAAAATTTTATGTCGAGGGCACTCTTTTAAATTAGGAATTTTTTAGGCTGGAAAAACAGATTCGAAGGAAATAGAATTGGATAAAAAAAAGGATTTCAAGGAGATAGTTTAAGTACAATAATTTTATTATATATATATATATATATATATATATATATATATATATATATATATATATATATATATATATATATATATATATATATATATATATATATATATATATATATATATATATATATATATATATGTATTGATCCATTGATAAGGCGAATGGAAAACAGTCTTTCTTGGTAATAATAAATTTATTAAATCATAATTTCATTTCAAGGCAACACTTGCGCCATTTGCATTTGTTCGTGGCGGAGCTAAGAGCGGAATGTGTTAACAGCTCCATGTCTAAGCGCTAACTGACTCTTCTCGCTTTATTAATCATCAACTTCCCGTGGAATATCTCCTGACCATATTACACCAAAAAGTTGCTGAAGCGTCTGTCTTTTCCATTTATTTTATTATTATTAAAGAGTTCCATTTTAAAATCGTTTATAACTTATGTAATTTCCACCTATCCCTTTTTTAGACCTATATATATTTTGTTATTATAGAAAGTTATTAATTTTATGCCCACAGATAAACAATTAATATTTTATGCTTATTCAGTGAAGATTTCTTTCTGCACATTTACAACTAATCTGTTTCGTGTATAAAAGTAAAACACTTTTTGAATCCATAATCATCTACTTCTACTAATATGGAAAATGTCTGCTTACGTAAGAGAGAAATGAAAGCACTGTGGTTTTTGTTTATCTAACTAAATGTAAGAGAGTTTCTTCTCAAAGGAAAGTGTCAGAAATGTATCCCATTTGATGAAGGACAGAATCTCCTTTCTTTAAACTACGCTTCCTCCGGGATTTAAAACATTTGACTGGGAATCCTGTAATATCGTTTAAATTTAAATATATATAAAAGGAAAATAGATCTTGATGGAGTAGAGTGTTTAGAGTCATGCAGTTCTCGTCCAGAATTCCTCAAAGAAATTTATCAGCTTTTTCTCGGCGCATAAATCATTTCGGCAAAGTGGATTACCCTAGCTGCGAAACGAATATTTCTCAAATTTTACTTTGACAGTAAATCTTTTTATTTATGACCACATGGAATCTTCCTTTTCGGTTGTGTGTGTAAATTTTGGAGAATGTTTTTGTCTGAATCACACACTGTGTGTCAACCGGCATTATAAAACTATAACACATCTCGGAAGCACTTTCGTTACTTTTCTAACTGATTATTCTTTGATCAGAATCCAGTTTGGAATATTTTCAATAAAAAAATTTTCAGAAACAAAATTATACATATATATTTTCCAATTTATATATATATATATATATATATGTATATACATACATACATATATATATATATATATATATATATATATATATTATATATATATATATATATATATATATATATATATATATATATATATACATATATATATATATATATATATATATATATATACGAATGTATGTATATGTTTATATATACACATGCATACATACATATACATACATATACATATATATACATATATATATTATATACATATATGTATAAACATATGCATGTATATGTGAATATACACCAATACGAATATAAGTTTGTGTGAGTGTGCAATGTGTAATTTGGGCCCTAATAAGTTATATAGCAATCATTCAGGAAACAGTGCAATCTTCACTCAAAAAATATGCACTGATATATTAAAATCATAAATTTTATTTTACCAAATTTCATGTTATAAATGGGTATATATTGAAACTGATATTAAAATATAGTATAAGTGAAATCATAATGTAAACCTTTTCAACTTTCTCAATTTTTTTCAATTTAAACTTAGAACATATATCCTAACCTAAGTTTGATTTGCAATGAAAAATTTTTCATAAATATTTGATACACCCAGAGGTATGTAATTGAGAAAAAAATATTGGAGCATTAAAATTTTTAAAAAAATTGAGCTATGATTTATTAAACTCTTTAAAGGAGAAAAATTTAAAATTGCATGCAAATTTACATTTATTTATGTAATTTTTATTATTAACATTTCACTAAGTCCTTAAAGAATGCTTCGTTCATTTCTAGATGAAGTATATCTGTACTTTTTGTCTGTATAATATAATACGATATTCAAACTTATCTATTGCATGTAGGGTTTTAAAAATTTCAACATACACGGTCATGTCCATTAGCAAGAAAATATCGGAACATTGCATGCAAAGGGTTAAAGGCTTCAAGAGTTTAAAACTTTTTTTCTACTACAACTAATATATGTATATATGTCAGGCTTTTAAGATTAGTTAGGTTATTAAGGGGTTATGTTAGGATCTTTATGAAGATCTATTTGATAACGGGGATAGGGCTGTGATAAATCAAATAAAAAAAGACTTGTGGCCGAGCGAATCGAGAACGATTAGAGTTACAAAGTTGGTGAACCCACGTCTTCGTAAATGTCTTGTATATTTTAGTCATTGTAAATTTTTTTGTATATAATTTAGTGTAATGTATTTTCACATGTTGTAATATGAATTAATTGATCTTTATTCACATTTGTAAAGTTATATAATTGTAATTTTATTTGTGGCAGCACATCCTTTTTAATATAATAAAAATATGCAAAATATCTGTATATGCTGCCTGACTATATAAGAGTCACTGTGCCAGTAGCACGAGAGCTCGGTTTGCATCGAGGGAGCTGATGTTTGTTTATATCATCTTAAATAAATGCTTATATCTAGAATTAGTTGTATTATTTTAATTGCACCGCGTGAATCCCTTTTGAGCATGATTATATGCATGTTGTGATCCCTGCGGACACTTCATTTAGCATCGTCGAGCCATAGCAGGGGTGTCCATAGAATGATGAGCAGGCAACTGTTATTTGAAGTTAATCACCAAAGAAATGTTGAACATGATTGAAACAAAAATCAATAAGTTATGTTGATATTAGAAGTCTGTCCGTTGCTTTAACCAGCAAAAACATATAAATCAAAATCATTTAATTTTATTATTTCCTTAAAGACCTCTTCTTTCCCATTTTAATTCCTTCAAATCTTTTTCCCAGCCTCTAAATCTCTTAATCAAAGGAGCGTTCTCGACTTTAAATTCTTTCGATCCATTTCCCAAAGCTTTCTATCCTATAGATGTATATTTTCTGTCTATTCAACACGTTTCCCAGCTTTTGCCGGCCAATGGCTCCGCGTTTTTCCCGATCTTACACTTAAATTAACTGAGTACGTGGGAAAATTATTTCTGCCTTCTTTTGTGTGAACCACCCCTGTTCGAACAGATTGATTTTTGTGTCTTTCCTTTGTCTGCCGTTGACTCTTAAAAGATGTCCATTTTTTGCAGCTCTGAAATAAAGTTTTAATTCGACTTGGGCCGTTCTCTTCGATGTCGGCCGACTGCATTTTTATGAGTGTTATCTGTTTTGCTTTCTCCTTGTCCAGCAGTTTTATAATTAATGGATAACATATATAAGCATGTATGAATATATAAGTGTATATATAT
>CM063501.1:7022162-7024662 GCA_032207245.1 Pardosa pseudoannulata
CGTTGGCGCCATGTTTTAATCGTGGTTAGCCGTTAAACAATTTTAGTGAGACAGGCTGTTAGTGAAGAGCTTTAGGGTCTGTCTCACCAAACTCAGTAAAGGACTAACCATGATTAACCATTAATGCCAACCAATGGTAGGACACAGTTCTCCGTTTAAACAGAGATTAATCGCGGTTAGATGGTAATCAACGTTGGTGAGACCGACCCTTGAATTATTTCGTGCATTTACCGATTAATTACTAAGGGTCGGCCTCAATAAAGTCGTTCAACGGCTAACCGCAATTAATCTCTGATTAAACTGAGAATTTCGTGCCACGATTGATTGACGCTATTGGTTAATCGCGGTTAGACGTTAAACGACTTTGGTGAGTTCGGCCCAACGCCACGTTAAACCCCGTTTAACCAAAAAAATTTTTAAAAATCAAAATTTTCAAACTCCAAATTATCCACCAAGCAATTAATCAATCACATAAATAAAAAAAAAAATTGATTTTTATTACTGGATCAAGCGAAGAAGTAAAAAATTTTTCATGCATTTACCGATTTATTACCGAACCTATCTTAAACTCTGTTTACCACAAATATTAATACATCTTACACGTGACATGTACTAGTACGTTTTCTGACGGTTGATACTTGAGCCCGGGTCACGTACTAGTACGGGTTAATGTAACAACATAGTTTGTTTGTGGCTACAAATATAACGGTATATACAGGAAAACGAAACCGAATGTTCTTGTCTACTTCATAGAAAAATATAGACAAATAAAAACTAGTTTTTACATTATTAGCTTTATGATTGCTCTTTTCAATTTTTTATAATGTAAATATGTTTATATATAACATAATTCGAAAAAATTAAAACTATATACTACTATTTCTATTTGATTTTTCATATTTACGATACTATTATAAATTTATCCACTCAAAAATATATTTTTTGTTTACAAAAATCTTATGGTTGTTATTTATATATTTCTATTTACATATTTCTTTATATATATATATCAATTTAAAATACGAAAAGTTGGTAAAAAAATGAAATAATTTTCGATCTATTGAGATTTAACTGAATAACTAAATTGACGCACTACCGGTACTAAAACGAGCGCTACCGGTACAATTCCGTGGCGAAATGTACCAGCACACAATGTGTTAAGAAAATAGATTTTTTCAAGCTGTAAATTATTCAGCAAGCAGTTAATCATATAAATCAAAGGAAACATAGATTTTGTTTTTATTATTGGACCAAGTGAAGAAGTTTAAAATGCGACATGCACTTACCTAATCCTTACCAGTGCTAGGTTAAACTCTGTTAAAAACTGTGGTTCTAGGTTAAACTCTCTTAAATCTAGGACCCCAATTTAAACTTCGATTAACTCACAAATATTAACAGAAATCAATATTTCCAAGCTCGAAATTATTTATGATAAAGTTGTAGATAATATAACAATTAATCGAAAACACTGAAAAGCATTTTATTTGATTCAATTTAGTATTGGATATTGTATTAACACCATTTTCACCCTGAAATCGTTACCCGATATGAGGTCTAGACCTTTATATTAGCAACAGATATGATAATTGCATGACATATGAACTATGAAAGGAAATAAATACTTCCGTCAAATATTTTAAAGCGTTTTTCCTTCAATATTCTACGTTATCAGTACTTTCTCTTTTGTGTTGCTTTTACATCTAAGTCATTATCAATTGTGCCCGTTTCTCGTGCAGACAATTCATTCGGGTACATTTTATTTCACCCATATTTTCCACGGGTTACGAGTTCGGTATTAACACGTTGACTGTCATGGGGGTCACCGGCGACTCGCAATCTACTTGGCTACAGCTCCGTGGAGGCCACAGGTGACTTAGCAAATAATAAATGTATATAACAGTAAATTTGGATACTGATACGGTTTTTAATAATATTATTGTTATTATAACGGTATGAAGAAATTAATGCAGTATAGGACATATAAAAATAATTTAATTAGTACATGGAAAATATACATTTTATCAGTGCCTATTGCGACGAGTCAGATTGAAACATTAAAAGCAAAGAAAAGGTGAATCAACGCAATCGGAACAATATGGTGCCACTTTTATAGTCAAATTCTTTGCTCTAGTTCTTCCTAACTGCATTGAATGCTAAAGAAAGAGAGTAATCCCTTAGCAATTGAAGCACGATTGTTTTTTAAAAAAGGACAATCGTAACAATTGCTTACCGTGACGTGGGAGTCACCGGTAACCTCCACCTGGAAAACTGATCCAAACATGATTTTATAACTAATTTTAACTGTTGAAAATAATATTTCAGCATAGCATTCCACAATGAAAAGTTGAATAATCAAAATTGCGTCTGGCAGTCAACGTGTTAAAAAAATACAAATTATAATCATAACCGTGATCATATATATTTTATTAGATTAACAGTGTAGAATATATTTTTAATTTCTATATATGAAAAAAATAATACCTGCTGGTCCCAATAATTA
>CM063501.1:7029662-7032162 GCA_032207245.1 Pardosa pseudoannulata
CACTAGCATTCCAAACCAAAACAAACTGTCAGTTGAGCAATAAAAAATTGATCTTTTTCGATTACAGTGATTTAAAATATGTTCATGTCTCATCGAAAGTTACTTATAATTTCCATTTTTACAGAAGCCATGTGATTTTATGTAATTTTCTACAGTTTGTTTTCTCTGTCAGTAGTATACTTTGGCAAAAGGAAATGAGTTTTAATTTTAATCAACTTTTTTAACTTTACATCTTTTATTATTTTATTTACAGATCTGAAGACATTCATATTTTCCATGCAAAGCTTCTATCTATTGGTGCATCTTTTTCTTAGGATTAGAGACTTCATTTTTTTTCCATATTCAACTGAGTTCGAACAAATTGAAAATCAAGTTTAGCGGTCATAGTTTTATTTTTAATTTCAGATAGACATTTTTACTTTTGAAATTTATAATATTATAAATACGCTTTTTAACAGCAATAACAGCAATATTTATGGTTATGGTTTGCGGTTATGCCATTGATGATTCTGCTGACTAAGTTAGAGCTGCTTTTCTTGCAGACACACTGCAGAACACGCTGGTCACAATTAAATATTTGTTTACCTTACAAAAAAATGTATAACTGTCATTATAAATATTTAAGGTCAAGAAAATGCCCGACTATTTTTCGAAAATAATTCTTTTCTTAGTCATTTCTACGAAGAGGTCAAAGAAAGAAATGAAACGGCTTTGCTTTAAAAGTATTTAAAAGTTTTCTCTACCTGGCAAGGGTGTACTGGGAAAGAAAATATTAGACATTGTGTAACGCTTCCAGTCAGAGCAGTAGGAGAAAAGATGTTGTTTTTTGTAAAAGGAAAAAAACTAAAGCGGAAAATTTGTGCTTGTTTTCCTTGAATAAAGAAACAAACTGAGGGGATGAAAAGAAAAGAAATAATAAGGTGACAAAAGAAACTTTTTCTGTCTTTTCTCTGATATTTTTTCTTATTTGACAAATAATTCTGTATTAGGTCCTTTGACTGAATAGTACCTATAAAAGGATAGCAACTTAAAAAAAAACGTGTTTTAGAGTATTAAAAAATTTAAAAAGCACAAATCTACAAATCATAATCAGAACTGTGATATATGTATATATATATAATATATATATATATATATATATATATATAATATATATATATATATATATATATATATATATATATATATATATATATATATATATTTATATACGATATATATATATATATATATATATATATTTATATATATATATATATATATATATATATATATATATATATATGTGTGTGTGTGTGTGTGTGTGTGTATATAACTATTTATATATGCTCTTAAGTGTATATATTTATATACACTTAAGAGCGAAAACATTATGACCACCAGTCAATAAGTTGACCCACCTTTGGCGTGCAACACAGCTTCAACCTCTCCTTCGCATGGACGCTACAAGTCCTTGGTAGATAGGCGGAAGAAGATTGTACCAGATGTTTAAGCAACAGATACGCAAATCCGAGATATTGCGAATAGGTGGTCTTTAAACTCAGAGCTGCCGTCTAATGACATCCCAAATTTGTTCTATCGGATTGAGTTTCGATGAGTTAGGCGGCCAGGACATTAACTGGAATTCAGCATCACATTCCTTGAACCACTCCTACACAAGTTTAGCCTTGTGACACCGGGCGTTGTGGTGTTGGAACATTTTATTTCCAGCTGGAAAAACAGAGGCCATGTAAGGGTGCAACTGGTCAACAATGATGTTCAGATACACTTTAGCATTCATGGTGTGCTCTACCACAACCACGGGTCCCAGAGATGCTAAAGATTACGTTCCCCGAAGCATAATACTGCCACCATCGGCCTGTGTATGACCTACTGTACATTGAGGGAGCAACTGTTCGCCTGGAAGACGGCATATCCTGTCAAGGCCATCGGCATGATGAATGACAAACCGGGATTCATCTGACCAGGCAACTCTGTCCCACTGATCCATGGACCAGTCCGGGTGTTCCCCGGCCCATACTAGGCGCAGTTGGCCATGACGCTTGGTCAGCAAAGACACGCGAGTGGGACGTTTGCTCCATATCCAACAGTGTCTGCTGAACAGTGAGCTACGACTATTCTACTTAATCCTGCATTGTACTGAATTGTCAACTGAGCCACTGTCTGTCACTGGTTGTGTTTCACCATGCGAGACAGTCTACGACTACCTTCGATAGCGTGTGAATATCCAACACAATGTCGTCTACTGTTGGTTTCACCGTCATTCAAAAGCTTTGCATAAGTATTAACAACTGTAGATCGTGAACAAGCCACGAGACGTGCAGTTTCACGTGAAGTTTTTACAATCTGCGCTCTATCGAAATCGCTTAGATTCGCAGCCTTTCCCATCCCACACAGAAGTAAGTGAAAGCATGACTCTTCGGACTCTCTAGCAGCAGTTAAATATCACTTCCTCTTGATCACGTGAATTTTACGTTATCCAGGAGAGTTCATTACAAAA
>CM063501.1:7037162-7047162 GCA_032207245.1 Pardosa pseudoannulata
AAGCCACATTGGTTGTGTTACACAGGAATAGCTTTAGGGGAATAATTATATACATGTAGCCTCTCATACATACATACATATATATAAATACATACATATATATATATATATATATATATATATATATATATATATATATATTATATATATATATATATATATATATATATACATATATTTTACACATGTATGTATTTATATATATATATATATATATATACATATATTTTACACATGTATGTATTTATATATATATTATTTATATATATATATATATATATATAATATATATATATTTTATATATATATTATATATAATTTACATATATATACATATACATACATCCCCTATATAATAATAGCCTAAGGTGTCTGTCGGCAAATTTTTGAAGCGGTTGTACCTGGAACGGATCCAGGCATCCATATTGAATTTTTTATGAGTTAGGGTTAGCAAAATTCAAAGCGAGTTCGAAATTTAAGCCTTCCCCCCTTTTCTAGCGTTTAATGCTATTATTTCAAGCCTTATTCCCCCCCCCGTTAAAAGCAGGCGATTAATTTTATCATTTTCGATACCATTCATATATACCACCAAATAATCACTGTCAATATTAAAACCTCTGCTCTTCATCCTATCATGTAATATGACAAGATAATCTAAAGCTGGCAACTAACATACGGTCAGTAAATAGAAAGAGTTCTCACCAGTTCATGTTTAAAGTAAAATCAAATAAATTTTTATACTAAAATCATTCTTAATAGGATGACAAGGGCGAAGCGTAATATTTAAATTTATCTACTCTTTTAGTTCCTTTAATAAGGACATCCTTCATGTAAAAGCGTGGCATGATGGTTAAAGTCTCTGCCCGTTTCATTTTCGTAACAGTCGAGTTGAAGGTTCTGTCCCCGACGCAACCTAATTTTTCTATATGTCTAATTCATTTTATATTTTTTGCTTTCTCTTTTAAATTCTTTTTCCTAAAGCTGTTTTATTATTTTTAAATTTCTTTTATTATTTTTAAACTAAGGTTTTCCTTGAACCCACATCTTTAAACCAATTACATTCCGCAGTGGTCAAAAGATCTATGAGTGGATCGAGACAGTCTCACTTGCGGCCTCTATTTACTAATATATTAACTAAAAGTAATCAAGTGATTTTGTATGATCTTGGACAGTTTTTGTATTTATTTACATTTTTGACAATATTTTAATTTAATTTTCTATTTTCGCCTTTTTTTATTTATTTATTTATTTATTTATTTTTTGCTTGTATTTTAAATTTTTAAATTTCATTTTTGTTACTTTTTGTCGTTTTAAGTTTATAAAATTATTTTTTGCTAAGAAATGAGCTTTAGAATGTTTGCTTCATTTCTAATATTTTATTTACATTTTTGACAATTTTTAAAATTAATTTTTATTTTTACTTAATTTTTTTTATTTTCATCTTTTTTTTTTAAATTTTTAAAATATATTTGCTATTAGTTTTCTATTATAAACTTTATACCTCAAGCTGTCTATAATGGGAAGTAAACAGCCTGGTTTTTAAAAATAAAACATTGTTTAAAAAAATGTTATTCAATATAATAATGTAGAAACTTACATTTTTCTATCAAAGAATTTTCAAAAGTTTAAATTTTACTATTCCTTTTTATTATAAATATGACCCTTTTAGTTAATATATTAGTCAATAGATGGCGCCAACGAACCAAGTAATTTTTTTTTTATACTGTACCGCCGAAATTTGAATGTAAAGAGACATCCATTTTGAACTCTTGATCAATCAGGGTTAGGAAAATTCAAAGAGAGTAAAGTTTTATACGAATAATTTTTAGTCAGCCTGATTGTAAAATGGAACAACATTTATTAAATATAAATGGTAAAAGGGTTCCCCTTACTGTCGTTCCAATAGTTGGGGATGGATCATGTTTATTTCGATCGCTTTCTTATGTTATGTTTGAAACACAGTCTTTTAGCAGTGGCATTCGAAAACAAATTGTTACTCATGTGGTACAAAATTGGGATCATTTTAGTATTATGTCACATAATGAACAGGGGCATAATTATAGTTTGGCTGCAGTTTATTTTTCCGAAATGTCACGATGTTCAACTTTTGGAGGATTTTGCAAGTTGTATGCAGCCGGTGAAATTTTTAAGTGTGTTTGAGGTTTACCTTGATTGTAGCCTTTATTACAGTTTTGAAAGTGAGGGAAACACCCCACTAAGTGGCTACGCTTTTCCAATGATTTGTCAAGTGGCCATTTTGACGTTTACGTTAATTCTGTGTCAAATTCAATCCCCTGTATAATAATAGCCTAAGTTGTCTGTCCGTGAATTTATGAAGCGGTTGTACCTGGAATGGGTACAGGAATCCATATTGGATTTTTTATGACTTAGGGTTAGCAAAATTCACCGAGATTTCGAAATCAATCCACCCCATCACCACTTTTTGGACGTTTAATGGTATTATTTCAAGCCTTATTCTTCCCTGTTAAGAGCAAAAGATTAAATTTATCAATTTGGATATCATTCATATATACCACCAAATAATCACTGTCAATATAAAAGCCACTGCTGTCTATTCTATCACGTACGCGACCCTCATATATTCTAATTAGTTTCTTCACCATTTGTAGGCATGGCAAGCTCAGTAGAGTGTCTGCCCATTTGCTTGTCGTACTCCTTGGGTTAACGGTTCTGTCCCCGAAGCTGCCAAATTTTTCTAAATGTAATTAATTTAATATATTCTTTTTTTTAATATATAAATAAATTCCTATTCCTAAAGTTGTTTTATTTTTTTAAAAATAAATTTTTACTATTTTTTTCAACTTTTTATTATGTTAAATTCACGTATTTTGTACGGATGTCCCTGGCCCCATAAACATTTCATTTTTCTATCCTTAAACTTTCTTCTCGTCTATTTTTATGTGTCCTTTCACCTTTTAGCTGTTAATTTTTCTGCTAGCCTTCATTTTTGTGTTTATTGAAAGAAATCTCCGGATTAGAGGGCTCGGCCCATGCAATCAAGGCCCATACCTACCGAGGTGATAGTGTCATTCCTTTACTTCCATTAATTAATGTGGCAAAAAAAAAACTGAAGAACTTAACGATAATTTTAAGGTAGCTAAGAAGACTTTAAATTATCTTTCTAAATGAATTCAATGTGATTCTAAACTGCATTCACAATATCGAGAGACTTTAGGGGAGTATGAAGATAAACAAGTTATTGAGCTTGTACCTGATAATTCTCAGCCAAAAAACAAATCATTTTTTACCTGCTTCATACAGTACTTTACAATTTTAGAAAATGAAAAATTTACTTATTCCGTCATATGACGGGCTATATGCTAGTATATATATAATATATATATATATATATAATATATATATATAATATATATATAATATATATATATATATATCATTTATATATTATATATATATACATATATATACATATATATATATATATACTTTATAAAAAATATATATATATATATATATAATATATAAAAATATTTTATTATTTTTTTATTATTTATATCATATATATATACATAAACAAATTAAATATATACATACTATATAATATAAATAATATACTATATATATATATATAAATATAATAATATAATAATATATATATATATCATATATATCAAATACCTATATACATATTATTTAAATTTTATTTTTATATATATATTATATATATATAAAAATCATATATATATATATATTATATATATATATATATATATAAATAAAAAATATATAATATATATACATAATATTATATATTTATATATATATCTATATATATATTATTATATATATACATATTATATATATCATTTTATACATTTATATATATCATTATTTTTTTTTTTTTTTATAATATATATAAATACATATATATATATTATGAATACATATATAATATATGCATAATATATATAAATAAATAATATAATATTTATAAATAATATATAATTATATCTATTTGTTTATAAATACTACAATATTTTTGTTAATAAATAAATATATATTTAATTTTACTCTTATAAAATTTTTTTAAAAATACAAAATTTAAATTAATTATAAATTATATCACAAAAATATATATATTTTAATTTATATATACCTACATCATACTTTATTTATTTTTATATATATATACATACATACTTTTTTATAAAATTTTTATTTTTTTTATATATTTCCTCTTATATATAATATACTTATATAATATATGTATAATATATATATATATTTATATTATAATATTTTATATATATTATATCATTTATATAAAAAAATATAACATTTAATATAATATATATATATATATATAAAATATATATCAACAATTTTTTTTAATCTAAAAATATAAATATTACATTTTTTCTATATAGACATACTATTATAAATTTATTTACATTTTTTTAAAAAACTTTTTTTTTTTTTCTACAATATTTATATTTTATATTATATATATATAATATATATAATATATAATATCAATATAATATTTATAAATATATACATCTAAATATATAAAAATATATTTTAAAATTATAAATTTATATATATTATATATTAAACATACTTTTATACATAAAAAATTTTTAATTATTTTTTTTTTTATATTTTTTAATATTATTATATAAATATACATAAAACATTATAATACATAATCTTTTATTCATACATATATATATAAAAATATATGTTTTTTTTTAATTTTTTTTTAATTTTTCTCATTTTAAAAAAAAAAAAATATTTTATTAATAAATTCTTTAATTTATAATTTAAAAATCATTTTTTACATATTTTATATATATCATTTTCTAAATTATACTTATATTATATATTTATTTAAAATATATATAATAAATAATACATACATTTAAAATTTATTTTTTTATTATATATCACATACATTAAAATAATATATATATTATATACATATATATATAAAATATACTATATATATAAATTTTAAAATATTTTTTTAATTTATTTTAAAAATATTATAATATATATACACATAAATTTTATATAATATATTAATATAAAAATATAAAAATATATAAATTTATTTTATATACTTATTACTTATATATACACACAAAAAATTTCTATATATATACATATTTCATTATAAATTTTAATATACAAAATTTATTTTTATAATATACAAATATATTTAATTATATATAAATTATAAATATATATTTATAAACATACAAATAATATATATATATTTTTTTAATAAGTTATATATAATAAAAAATATTTTAAAATTTTTATATATACATATATACAAATATAACATATATACATATAATATATTATATATAAATATATACTAAAATATACTTATATACTTATATATATACTTTTATAATTCATTATACACATATATATTCATACACATCTAAATATATCAATATGTATACATGTGTGTGTGTGTGTTTGCGTTATTAGTGAACATATATTCTTAATGTTATAGCTAGATTTGTTTGTGTTTTGAAAAATTTCATACCATGATCAGAAGAGAATTTTAATATCAGTAACAAAAAAGAAAAAGTATTGGAACTGATGAGGTAGCATGGCTCCCATGATATAGTCTGAGGTTCGATCCCTGGGCTGGGGAAGGTTGACTCAGCCTTTCATCTCTTCAGTGGGTAGACTAACTGAGGACGATTCATGCTTGAACTAAAGACTTGGAGTTCCGGGCAAGGATGACCACCTGACCGGAATATATGCTTCCCACTATTGGTCTCGGAATAACCTTAGGGAACCTTAGAGCCATTGCCATTGGCACCGTATGCCCTAACTCCCTACTGATTGTTGCGCCAATGAGTTTAGTTTAATAAAATATAATTCAGAAAATAAAAGTATAATCCAATTAATATTAGATTCTTAATAAATCAATTAAAATCAATATGAAATATTTTTCGATTTTCATAATCTCTTCGAACTTTAAGCTTAACGAATAGAAAATTACTAACAAATTGTATTGGATACCTTATTGAAACAGCCTAACATTAATCGAACGTTAAATCCTTAGGAGTTTACATTTTGTAAGATAATCATTTTATAATAGAGACATCACGTTGTATCTCTAAAGAAATGCATTTGAAAAATTTTTTTATAAAGTAAATTTTGAAACTTCGAAGAATTAATATCTCAACAATTAGTAATTTTTTAATTCTACTCTTTTTCAACATTTATGAAATCATTTTGGGATGATTACACAATCTTGTGATACATCTAGGTATGGCGAGCCAATCCCTGGGGGTCTCCTGTTTGGTTCTTACTTCTAAGTAAGCAGGACCCACTTCGACAAAATTCGTTTTTTCACCCGTAAGGTGATCTTCCGAAACTAAAGACTCCCCCTTTTGACATACTTCGAATACCCCACATCTCACGGGCTTTCTATGTTCTTGGAATATATAAAAAAACGGTATGTATATCTCAAATTAAAAAGATTATATTACAATAAATCTGGTTAAAAACACTCAGGTTTGAAAATCGGAGACTGCGATTAATTAAAAAAATACTGAGGGATTTTATGTATATATTTGAGGTGGGGTAAAAAGAAAATGTTCAATGATACTTTATTGGTAATACTTTTAATATATTACACTCCCCCATGCCACACACACACACGCAGATATATATATATATATATATATATATATAAATATATATATATATTATATATATATATATATATATATATATATATATATATATATATATATATATATATATATATATTTTATATATATATATATATATATATATATTATGTTATATTATATATATATATATATATATATATATATATATATATATATATATAATATATATATATATTATGTATATATATATATATATATATATATATATATATATACATACATTCAATGGTTTAACATACATTTTTTACATAATTTTCAAAATTGTTTTTTGAAACAACACGATATATTTCTAAATTAGTACATTTATATATTACACATTTTTAGTTTAGATCTAACCAAAAACTACATTAATAAAACTGACAAATATATTAAAAATAAGATAATCACATAGTATAAAATAGAACGTTAGAAGAAAAAGCATTTAAATTCTTACCGTATTCATTAATATTTTAAATAAAAATTAAATCAATTTTGAACAAAATAAATTCCTTAGCAATAATCTCATGAATTACAACCGATAAATCTTTAATTTTATATAAAAGTAAAATAAATGTTAAGAAAACTAGTTTTTAAATTCTGAACTGAAAACTTTGTATACTAAATAATTTGACTAAAAACTTTTGAATTCATGATTAAATTTACATAAACTATTCTTGGAAATAGAAACTAAAACAAAAATTTTACATTCAAGAATTTCTGTAATACTCTATGATAAATATTAAATGTACTTGAAATTGTATGCGCTCGTCTTTTCAAAGAAACATCAAGTTGATAAAATTAGCCAGTTTATTAATTTTAAGGAAAAATAGATACAATTTATTACAAATATACACTAATAATATAAAATTCTTGAAATTTCCCCTAAGGGGGTTCAGGTCTGCTTAACAAAAGCAAATTTGTTACTTCTTTCGACTTTCCTTACCTTTTTTATTTCATACTAAAATGTCTGATTTTTTTTAGATATCTCTTATTATATATTTAATAAATTAGCAGTAAATATTCATAAAAGTGTTTTTTAAATATATGTTTATGGCTTGATATTTTTTTCTTAAAACTGTTCTCACTTGCGTGCAAGTTTACAAGAAATATTTTGCACAAAAATATTAAATCTTAAGTTTTTAATAAAGAACAGACATTTAAAATTGAGTCTAACTAAAAACACCATAAGTTTATGCACATTTTATATTTTATACTTTTAAAACAAATTTATGATTTTACTACTTTTTGGGAGGTTATTTTGACACTTACTTACCTCTGTAAAACAAAAGTATGGCTCTCATAGCAATAAATTTAGTAATTTTAATAAATTAGCGGTAGATACAGATAAAAACAATAAGAATTTTTTTTAAATATATAGTTATGTTTTGATTTTTTTTGTTCGTTAAAACTGTTGTCATTTGCGTACATTTTTACAAGAAATATTTTGGAAGCAAATATTAAACTTTCAGATTTAATGAAACACATACATGTAAAATTGAATCTAACTAAAAAACCCATGAGTATAAAGCATATTTTATATTTTTAAAAATTATTTATAATTTGACCAAAACATAAATATGACTATGATAGTAATAATTGTAGTTTAATTAGAAATAAAACATTATAATGAAATACTGAAAATTTTTAACAAAAATGTTAAATAAGTTTTGTGAAATCTTGCGAACGGCATAAAAATTCACTTAAACTAATAAGTAAACAACTGCCAATAATTAGAATGTTTTTTTTTTATAATTTAAATTATAATTTTTAAACCAAGTGGAATATTTTTATTCCATTTTTTAAATACGTACTTCTCAATCTATAACATAATTTTTTCTTGAAAAATCAATCATTTTGAAGGTTTAAGTTTCCTGAGTAAACTTTTTATACCAGGTGGCCATAATTAAACTGATAGTTCACACAGTGTTTTGTAGCCCGATCTGTTTGCGAGAATGACGCCACATTTTGTAGAAAGATTAAACAAGACGGTGGACGAAGGATTCCGCGAAAATACAAATAGTTCCAAAAGTCACAGCTAGAGGAATATTTGACGCTGTGTTGTATAAAATAGAGTGTTAACAAATGCAAATTAATACGGAATAAAATTACCTTTTATTATGTACATTTTCTGATTTAGTTCAAGTGCGATACGACAACACTTTTAAAAAAGTTTAAAATCTACATAAACACCGATAAAGTCTCGTGATCTTCAATATCACGTACGCTGAGCAGCAGAAGTTCTTTATTCAAATTTCAAGCTACATCCATTAGCACAGTTAAAAAATTAATTTCCTTATTAATTTGCATTTGTTAACACTCTATTTTCTATTAAACAGCGCCAAATATCTCCTAGTGGTGACTTTTGGAACTAATTTGTTTTTTTGTGGAATCCTTCATCCCCCGCCTTGTTTAATCTTCCTACAAAATGTGGCGTCATTCTCGCAAACAGATCGCGCTACAGAACAATGTGAGAACTATCAGTTTAATTATGGCCACCCGGTATTTAGAGTTTATTTTACTAAACTTTTATTTCCTCCACTTAGTCATACGTATCACACGTTTAACACAGTTTCGAATTTTAAGTTTGCTTTTTAAATATCGAACTGTATCTTCCGAAAATATCAATTCCAGCAACAAAAGACAAAAAGAATTCAAAAACAAAAAATATTTTATATGCCGTGTATTAATGAAATTTTATCGCTACACAAGATTTAATATTAATTTTAAAAACATCGAAATTCTATTTTTATCATTCTAGAATGTAAAGCGACCCATAATTTAGCTTTCAATTAATGGACTTTCTAATTAGCTAAAAATAATTAACGTAACAGTTTTGAAAATTTAGATTAGTACTGAAATATTTATGATAACTTAATTGAAAAAAATGAGAAAGAAAACTTCTGTGGAATATATGACTTAATTTAAATCTAATTATCATCAACCCACTTCCTATCCCACAAAAGTTTTGTTTTAATTGAATTTCGTTCATTAAGACTTATAAAAGCAGCTTGAAAAAAAAATTTCAGACTTTTTTTTAAAGTGAGAAATGTCCTATTTACTTTTTTGTACACTGAATAAATTGTTTGAGGTAATTGTTTCCAGTTAAAAGAGAGGAGGAAAATAAATTAAGCATTTTATTTTACTCTCTCTCTCCCTTTTACCTGCATTCCACAAAGATATATTTGTGGTGTTTGTGAACACAGCAAAAATTCGATATGGTTTTTGGGTGTATATAAAATAAACGTAAAATTATGAAATAGTCTAAAGTATGTTAAAAAATAATAATTCTACTTGTGCATCGAGCAGTTTTTAAA
>CM063501.1:7059662-7062162 GCA_032207245.1 Pardosa pseudoannulata
CAGGACTTTAGTAGGACACATCGCTTCAGAGTGTCTGGCCTACAAAACCAAATGAAATTTTTTATGAGCAGATAAACAAATGCTATGGAAGAAAACACTTAGACATAACAATTAGAGTACAATTGATTCATTTCCAAGGTCCAACATAATAGACGATAGTACATTGGAAAGTTTGTTTTACTAATGGTATCTACTTAATGAATTATCTTCTTTTGAGCGAGAGTTATTTATAATGACACACTGCCTTGGTGACGTAACTACACAAGAGAACATTCTAGGTATATTTAATTGAAAAATCTCTCCCGAATTGAAACTAAAACCACAAAACATTATCTGTGAAAATACCATAAAAAGGAAGAAAAATCTTTAAATTCCCTGGAAAATAGCAGATAGGAGAACGGACTAAACATGCTTGGTGACCAATGACCGACGGACATTCTAGTATTAATAAATATCTTTAAAATATTTCAAGAAAAAAAATAAAAGTAGATTTTTCCGTAACGGAAGCTTTGACCGTTAACGAGCTGATGGACGTATATATTGTTGAAATATTTAACTTCTGATAATAACTTTGTAGTTGTCCATATTAAGTTCTGAGTCTGCGAGAAAGCTTTCTTCTCACATGTACGTGGTAGAGATTTAGACTTGACTTGCTTAGCGCTTCAGAATATAAAATGACTGATTTTTCTGATGATAAATTTCAGTCCGACCTTTCAAGTTTGATTACTACTGTGCCTTGTAAGTTACATCATGCCTAACTGATTCTATACCATAGAACATGTTGGAAATCTAACTTTTGCCGTTGTTTATTTTCTCTATATCTTTTCCCAAATTAACAACGTATATAGTTATCTAACTAGACCGGCAGACATTTAGTCATATTTAGATGTTTAAATAGATATGCTTGTGTAAATGGGTCCAATAGTTTTCCATTCCAAGTACTGAGAATCATTGCATCTAAAATGTTCTATTTAACGTTACGTAAGAACCAATTGAGATTAAATCATTGACAATAAAAAAAATATGCCAAACATCTTTGCGTAATTGGTCGAATCGATTTTCAATGACTTAGAATGAATGCAATTTAAATTGCCATAAAACTGAGTGTCGGCTTTCGAACAAATTAAGAATAAAAACATATTGGAATCATTATCTCCGCATCAACCCTCATTACAAGAAATGATATCGGTTATTTACTTCCTTCTTTTTTTATCGACTTATGTTCCTCGGGACATTAATCGGTGATGACCATGATCAGTTCCACTTCTGCAGAAGCATTTTTTCATTTCGAAAAAAATACATTAATAAATAAAACTACCATTAATGGTGTTATGGAATATATACTGACATAACCTCGCAATTATAAAATATCAGTAACGGTAAAAGGTAAGTAAACTCGATCTTTTTCCCACAGTTTAATTTAAAGCGATTTCCAAATAAGCAAAAATATATTCATTATAAATAAACTATATTAATATATATATATATATATATACTGCATATATATATTATAATATATATATATATATATATATATATATATATATCTATATATATACATATATATATATATATATATATATACTATATATATATATATATATATATATATATATATATATATATATAATATATATATATATATATATATATATATATATATATATATATATATATATATATATATATATATATATATATATATATATATATATATATATATATATATATATATATATATATATATATATATATAATATATATATATATATATATATATATATATATATATATATATATATATATATATATATATATATGTATGTATATATATGTATATATATATATATATATATATATATGTGTGTGTGTGTGTGTGTGTGTGTGTGTGTGTGTGTGACATATCCTGATCTAGAGTTAAGGCGAATGGAAAACAGTCTTCTTGATAATAATAAGTTTATTTAACCATCGTTAAAGTAAAAGTTGCGCCATTTTCACTTTTTTGTCGAAGACACGCGTAGAGTTCTGTTGACAGCTCCATGTCTAGGCGCTCACTGAAAACTTATCTGTTTGCAAGCTCATCAAATTCTTTCAAAATGCTTCCGCCTGACCGGATGATCCTAAAAGCTTACACGAGCGTGAGTCTTTTTCATTTATTTTATATTTATAAAAGTGTTCCCTTTTTAAAAACGCTTTTAATTCACGTAATTTCCAACTACCCCTTTTTTAAACCTCACACACACACACACATATGTATATATATATATATATATATATATATATATATATATATATATATATATATATATATATATATATATATATATATATATATATATATATGTATATATATATATGTATATATATGTATATATATATATATATATATATATATATATATATATATATATATATATATATATATATATATATATATATATATATATATATATATATATATATATATATATATATATATATTTCTATTTGTCTATCTACC
>CM063501.1:7067162-7089662 GCA_032207245.1 Pardosa pseudoannulata
AGGTTGTTTAATCATGGACTTTGAAATTCTGGATAAATCTAAGAAGAATTAACGAGTCCCAAGTCTCCAATGAGCTCACATACTAGGCAACCCAAAAGCAGACTGTATAATCATAAAATAATTAGGCTCCAAACTTAGTATAGATATATTTTATATTTAATCCATATGCTAAATATTGTTTTTTGCTGCAAATATTGATTTTGCTTTGGAAATCACACATTTAAAAGCAGGCAAAAAATAGCATTAACTACCATTAACCGAACTGCGTATTTCTACCTATGATGAAGTTAGAGCTATTTTCTAACTCTCTGAAATCTTCTTTTTGCGAATTAAATGAATAACAATTTATTATATTAGTAATCAGATGAGATTAAACATATTACTATGTACACTGGAATGTGACGGTGGATGAGGTAATCTACAATTTATTGCTCGACTGGTTCTTTGTAGTTACAGTTATGTACTGTGACTGAACCACTTCGTTTCACAGAGTAACTTGAGCTCTATCGTTGCTTGATCTCTACTGGTATCTAAATGGTCTTCTAGATCATTGTGAAAAGTACTTGTGTCATAACTTTCTCAGACTTTCTACAGAGTAGGAAATTGTAGTCAAAAAGAGAACTCGACAATCATATTGACTTCTATATCTATAAATGTATTTGCATAAAAAAAGAACTTGTTTCATAACTTTCTCAGACTTTCTACAGAGTAGGAAATTGTAGTCAAAAAGAGAACTCGACAATCATATTGACTTCTATATCTATAAATGTATTTGCATAAAGAACTTGTTTCATAACTTTCTCCGACTTTCTACAGAGTAGGAAATTGTAGTCAAAAATGTAACTCGACAAGCATATTGATTTCTTTATCTAATAAATTTATTTACGTACTGGAAAGTACTTGTTTCATAACTTTCTCCGATATTCTACAGAGTAGGAAATTGTAGTCAAAAATGAAACTCGACAAGCATATTGATTTCTTTATCTAATAAATTTATTTACGTACTGGAAAGTATTTGTTTCATAACTTTCTCCGACTTTCTACAGAGTAGGAAATTGTAGTAAAAAATAACTCGACTTCTTTATCTAGTAAATGTATTTACGTAATGGAAAGTACTTGTTTCATAACTTTCTCCAACTTTCTAAAGAGTAGGAAATTGCATTCAAAAAGATAATTGGACAAAAAAATTGATTTCTTTATCTAGTAAATGTATTTACGGCCCTGTTAGAGCCGTAGTAGCTCAGTCGTCAAAGGTAGTGATTTCATAACTGGATGGTTGCAGGTTCGTGGCTCAAGCGGACCTAATATCTGCCGAGTTCATTAACTCTGTAACTTTGCAACATACATACACCTATGTGTTTGTGGGGGCTTAGTAAGAACAATAGCTTATAGTCGTAGACTTTATTATATCGACTGTTTACAATATACACGGTACAAAATAACATCACTGGGTGAGAGAAAATCATGCTTCTCTACCTCCAGCCCCCAACAACCAACTGACTTCTTCTTGAAAGACCCTCGCAAAAAGAGGGGGGAAGAAAAAGGGCTGAGAGCAAGGGAGTGGTCAGCGGACAGGACTTCTTAACGACAGCCGGCATTCCACACAGAGGTATACAGGGACATAACAATCCAATTCCCCTCTGGGTCTGGAACTTCTACTTTTTCAGTGGATTATATTCCCACGGGTCCCACGGGCTGACACAACCCCTTGCCTGAGTTCAGGCAAGAAGAAAACGGTATTTCAATTCCGTGAAGCCCGGAATCGGTTTATCCAATGCATAATATTTGGTTTTTCATTTTTGCACTAGATAGAGAAAATTTCCCGCTTTACAGTTGGACTATTTCTTGGATATTGCAAAGAATTTTTGAAATCCAAAGGAATTCATGACTGTTGATTGAGATAATAATAGTGTTGTACTTGTTTGTTAAAGTTCTCCAGATGATATCATTGGATTTATTTTTCTGTCAGTCAAGAAAAAATTACGGTAATCAATAAACATTTGCCATACATATGAAAATATTGAAAACAGTATTTATTCCGTTTAAACTTTTTTCAGTAATAATCTATTCTTAACTTTTTATTGATAATAACGAAAATTAAAAAGAAAAATAAATTTCCATTATTGACACGTTTTTCACAGGCAGGGGGTTAATAGTAACTAAATAGTAACATGCAAAATATATTCGTGGTTGCAATGTCCTCCAAGTTCTAAAACGACTCCCTTCCAGAAAGTTTTGGTGCAATCAAGAAAACAGATACTTTCAAATTTTGTCAATAAATGAAGAACTAGTCTACATACCCTTTCATATATTACTGACATTCGTTTCGAAATATCACCTGAAATGACCAACTTGACTGCTGAACTGAATCTAAGCATTAAGTAGCCCACTATTCTATAGTATCTTTTCTAACTGAAGGGTTGTATATAAAATTGCATAAATATCTACCATTTTCGTCTAAAATCATATTCTTCTGTTTAATTTCTTAAAAATTCTGTTTATTACGTAAGCGTACTGACAAAAACATTAATATAGACAGATAGTTTGACCCCTTTTATCTTTCTGTACATCCCATATGATATGCACATTCTTATATGCTTGTATATAACATGTGATACACAATAAACTGTATTTGTAACGGGGAAATAATTTGGTGTAAAGTCTTAAATTTCGTTATAATTTTCAACACAACGTGTAAAATTTAAAGCTTTATATCTAATGCGCACCAAATCTAAATAGAACAGCAACTGTGACTATAATTTTTGAGGATTAATCCTATATAGTAATATCTGAATTACGGCTTTTTGATCCTAACAGTACTTGAAATTTGTGCAGTCTGGAAAAAACATCATGAAATCATCGAGTTAATTTGAAGCTGATCAGTTTAGAGAAAAACATATTAATTAAAAAAAAATATTTTAATATTTAAATTTAGGTAACCGTCATATCATAGATATGTATATTTGCTAGAGAAAAGCATATCGTTTAAAATAAATTATTAATTATTTAATAATTAAATTATAAATTTATTAAATAATAATTTATTAAATTATAAATTATAATTTAGATAAATGGGTTATTATAGAGAGAGATTGTACATATACATTTCTTTGTATAGTAACAAATATATAATGAATATTTTAATTTATTAATAACTTATAATTTTTAATAGGTAGGATGCTAAATATATATATATATATATATATATATATATATATATATATATATATATATAAATATATATATATATATATATATATATATATATATATATATATATATATATATATATATATATATATATATATATATATATATATATATATATATATATATATATATATATATATATATATATATATATATGTATATATGTATATATATATATATATATATATATATATGTATATATTTATATATGTATATATATGTGTGTGTGTGTGTGAGAGAGAGAGAGAGAGAGAGTTGAGCCTATGTTTTACATAAGGTTTGCGAAACTGATTTGTTCGCAGCGCTCGCACGTTGTGGGTTGCATGCCGAAGTATTTTTTTGCGACTCCAGGAAGTGTGCGGTGTCTGCACTTAAACTTCACCAAGTTTTAGAGAGTCGTGATTGGTCTCCAGGAGGCGATTCAGGACCATCCTTGGAGTCCCGGTCCTGCTGGACAGAACTGGGAAAGGACGCATTGTGCAAAGGACAATGGAGGAAAAA
The DNA here is from genome assembly GCA_032207245.1 of Pardosa pseudoannulata. NCBI lineage: Eukaryota > Metazoa > Arthropoda > Arachnida > Araneae > Lycosidae > Pardosa > Pardosa pseudoannulata. Next base: position 7,070,874 of record CM063501.1, read on the forward strand.
GTATAGGGTTGCTGGTGTAGTTAAGAAGAAAGGAAAAGAGTGGACTTTGGAAATTTTTTCTTTCAGGTGTAGCACGTGGAGTGCTACACCTGAAATATATATATATATATATATATATATATATATATATATATATATATATATATATATATATATATATATATATATATATATATATATATATATATATATATATATATATATATATATATATATATATATATATATAGATATATATATATATATATATATATATATATATATATATATATATATATATATATATATATATATTAGCATATTTCCTTGTCTTTTGTTTTATATTTGAATATTGTAATATAGATTAGTGGTATTTTACTAAAATTAAAGACGATATAAAGCAAACTTTGGTTATTAATGGCTTTAAAATAACAACAACAGCATTTTGGTGTTTTGACCAGGATATATATATATATATATATATATATATATGATAGATAGATAGATAATGAATACGTATAATCTAACGGTTATCTAAATTTAAATATTAAGTTATTTTCTGTAAACAATAGGTTTTTCTCTAATCTGATGAGTTTTAAATTATCCGATGATTTGTTAAGTATTATTTGAAAACTGTGTAGCAAAAAGTGATATACATTTAAAAATCTAAAATAAATTCACGTGTTATTTATTTCAGATAAAAAAAGAAATATTTCTGCTATGAAATGAAAGATAATAAATTTTATTTTCTGAGTAATCATTAACATATTGCCTAATGTATATTTTCCATCCAATTTTAAATAACAATTACTACATGTTAAAGGGAGGCCAGTCATTGACGTATGTAAAATAGATAATTTCCAACAAATTTTAATAAACAAAAAATGTATGTTAAACGGTAACCAATCCTTAACATAGTGTAAAATGGATAATTTTGTAGTAAATTTTGCGAATCAAAGTCATTGTTTCCAGTGATAAATATATACAGAACATTTTAAATTATTAATAAATTTTGATTTTAATAGACTCTATATTAACAATTATATACATTTTGAGAGAGATATGCTTATGTAAAATCCAGTGGTTGCCTAAATTTTAATATTAAGGTATTTTTATTAAACAATATGTTTTTCTCTAAACTGATGCGCTTAAAATTATTCGGTGTTTTGAATTTTTGAAGTATTTTTAGTTGAATGTGTAGTAGAAAGTGAGATACAGTTAAAAATTGAAAATAGATTCACTTTTCATTTATTTCAAATACAAATAATTTTTTTCTTCGATTAAATGAAATATAATAAATTTTATTTTGTGAGTAATCATTATCATATTGCATAATGGATAATTTTCATCAAATTTTAAGCAGCAATTAATACATGTTAAAGGGAGGCCAGTCATTAACATATGTAAAATAAGTAATTTCGAACAAATTTTAATAATGACGAATAATGTACGTTAAACGGTGACCAATCATTAACATAGTGTAAAATGGATAATTTTGTAGTAAATTTTTCGAATCCAATCCATTCTTTTCAGGAACTCTATTTCTGTGAAAAAAAAATCTCCCCTGCATCGCTTCGACGTATGTAGATGCATCTATTCGAGTTCGTGATGTTTTATCTGGGATATTTCTTTTCTCGAGAGATATTTCATTTTAAACTCCTTGCGCCGGAATCTACTTTAAATCCCCATTCTCTATTTGCGGATTTCAGAACCATGCAAATTTTTATCGCTCCACCAAAAAAGGCGTAACTTTCGATTCTTTTTTCCTTCTCTTTCGTCCAATTTGCATTTTTCGACCAATAGCACATAGAAATATATTTCCTTTTTTATTTTTTCCCCTTTTTACCCTTTCTAACGGCAGATAAAAGAGCGAGAGCAAATAGGTTTCTCGATAGATATGAAATTTCTATCCTCTCCAATTTCGGGAAATATTCGTAAAAATGGGATGCTAGGGAACTGTTTGCTGGATATTTTATGAGGATATTCATAATTTCTCTCGACCTGATTCGCTCAGATATAAACATTAGATTTAGAATGTAATAAAGTGCATACATATTACTATCTTCATTTTTGTACATATTCCTAGTTCGAAAGAGTAAATAAAATTAAACTACTTCATCTTAAGAGAAAAATAAATATTTGTAATTTCTTATTACCTATTTTCATCGGACTTAACTTTATATATTTTAAACTGATGACTTCATTGGTATTTATATGATCTATGTCTCTATCACATATTTATGATGATATGTGCTAGACACACATAAACAATAGCACTTAAAGATTAATTAAAATAACAGAGACTGTACAATTACATTCACTGACAAGTACTTAACAGAATAGAATTATGTTAATTATAATTCACTTTTAATTAATTCTTTCATACTTAAACATTAGAAATGCTAGACAGAAAAGAACATAGGTATTAATAGATCTCTTAGTTTCATGACTCTAGTCGAAAGAAAAAAAATATTACAAACAGTCTAAAATTACTCAACTTTTAATGAACTTTACTGAAATAAATATTTATAACTTCTGTCTCTCCAATTCGTTCACCATTAAACATTAGAAATATCACACAGAATAGTGCATCGATAATTATATGTTCTCTGAAATTTTGATTCATTTTATATAAATACTAGTATTGTTATTATTTATGTTTTAAAAGTATAAATAAGTATTTTTACTGATAATAATGTTTATGCTGAAAGGGGAATTCGAAAAGAAAAATGGAAAAAAGTCGATGTACGTGTAATATTACAATATTCGACTATTTTCTGCAAAGTTATAAAAATTTTGATTATTTTTGTAATTTTGCAATTTTTTTCGCAATACAACGTTCTAAACTGTGATTTTTACATTAAAAAATTGATGTTTTTTGGCCGGCCTTTTTCAAAAAACTGTGCATTAAGGGGTTAAATAACTAAAAGAAGAAAAAGTAGATAGTGGGGTGGATTCGGAAACCAAAATCTAGAGAGTAGAACGTTTAGGGATAGTAAAACACATTGTACTTTTTTGTGGCCAAGGACATCCGTACACAGCAGCGACGACAGATGGAATAAATGATTTTTTGATTTCGAGAGATTCGCCCAATCATAAGTCTGAAAACTGAATAGCTATAAATATTTTCGATTTTATAAATGTTTCTGGTACCAATAAGTAAGTTAAATTACAGAGGTTCAACAATAACCCCGAATGAAATATAATTCATGGAACAAAAACTTTATATTACTTTAACTTCCTTCTATCCAAATCATTTTGAGATAAACATTAGATATATTAGAAAAGTGCATGAATTTTAACACATTCTTTCTTGTAATTTATAGTACGAAAGAGTTATTAAAAATTAAAAGTGCATCGCATGATAGGTAATAATGGTATAAAAAATAATATTTATGTTTATCTTTAATCCGTTTGATTCAGACGTAAAAGTACATCGATATTAATATTTCTATGAATGTTTTTTCTAGAAGACATTCGTTTTTCGTTTCCCAATAAAGTAAACAGATTAGACATTTTTGGATATTTTCTAAACTTTATTTAATAGAATTTTTTAGATAGTATGTTATAATAGAAATTAACTGTATTTCAATGAATTTATTGAAAAAAAACTATGTATAAATACATTATTCACTTAGTTTCTCATATAAAAGTCAATAAAAAAAAATCTTTTCTAGAAAAGAATTAGTATTACATTCTCCAATATATATATATATATATAAATATATATATACAATATATATATATAATATTTTTTTATTAATATTTATATAATATATAATATATATATACTACTATGCAACAAAAAAATACACAATTTTAAAGAGTGTTTTACAATTGAGCAGTCTAAATTTTTTCTCTCATGAAAATGTTAATATTGATGGTAGACAGACGTATTTTGATCCCCAATAAAGGTAAAGTTCCATAATTTTGGATTATTTTTCTGATGACTTTATGGCTGCAGATTAACTGGGAAATTTTTTCCCAGCAACATCACAAAAGCTAAATAATATGTGATGATTTCCTGAATAAATGAAGGGAAATATTTTCACTAGTTACTTACACACACATATATGTACTATATCAAAATTATTACACCTAAAATATGTATATACAATTTTCTTTTTACCCATTTCATTTATTAATACCTAATAATCCAACCATATAGTCTCAGATTTAAAGAAGTGTTCTCCAACTTAAATTGTTTTTACCAGTCTCTCTAAACTAATACTAATCGTCTGTGCATTTCCCAGTTGTTCCAGGAAAATACGTTCACTCCTTCGGCGTTTAAATAACTCTGCAAAAATGATCAAAGTTCATTCCGGACTACCAATGATATAAAACTGTCAAATAAAAAATAAATAGTAAAATATGTATTTGTAAAATCTCTTTTTATAAAAGTATAGATAATGAGTTCCTCAAACTTCTGTAATCGGCGAGAATAATTTCGCCTGGTTACATATAACTCTGCAAATGAAATAACATATTACAGGTACATACAAACAAATATAAAACCCTGTAAATAAACTATATAAATATGTAAAATATCAATGTAAAATCTTTTTAAAAAGTATAAGATATAAGCCAAACTTTAATAAAGGTAAAACCTGTATAAGGCAATAAATTAAAAAAAATTTAAAAATTCCAAAAAATTATAATATATATATATATATATATATATATATATATATGTGTGTGTGTGTGTGTGTGTGTGTGTGGTAATACCGACTTCATGATGGGTGGTTGCAGTCATGGCCCATAAAAATGACACTGATTTAGTTAAAGAAATTTATTAATAGAATGTAGGAGGATGGTTTCCCAGTTCATTATAGAGACAGTACAAAATGAGGGATCAGCTAGAAAAAAGTTTTAAGTAAAAGCCCTTTAATACATGGGTCAACATCTCAATCAAAATATGTGAGAAAATCTCTAGGAAAATCTGCCTTCGATAGCATGAATCTCCTTTTTGTTTGAAAATTTCCTAAATTATCCGCTAGGCCAATGTAGAATTATAATTTGTTAGACCCCTTCTCTGAGGGCTTAAACTGTAGCTCCAGTGGTCCATTAGTGAATATTTGCTCTTGACTTGAGATTTGAAAATCCCTGAGAATTTTCTCAGGCTGTGTTAGGGGTTTTATACAAAATGCCTTCATTAGTTTTCCGATCTAGTTTACTTTTCCTCTCTCTCTCACACACACGCACGCACGCGCGCGCGCATACACACACACACACACACACACACACACACATATATATATATATATATATATATATATATATATATATATATAACGGACATTGACTGAGTGTCAAATTATTTTTGCTTTTTTCCTAACGTAAACCAAAAAGAAGGAAACAAGAAATAAGTTCTCCACTTCTGAGGACTATATGATATGTTCTATTGTTCCAATTCAGATGCAATCGATACTATAGATAATTTAAATAATGCACTAAACATTTATTATATAAAAAATTGGTACAAATTTCGCCTGTAGGTGGAACTGTAAAACAATAGGTATTTATTTAGTTTTAACAAGTTAATTAGAGTATTAATTTCTTGTCTGCACATCATGACTCCGTTGCAAGAAAAAGATCTGTAAGTAGAACTTTTTTACCAGAACCAGAAGAACTTCGTTGCAGTAAAAAAAGAATTTCTTCGTATGAAGAGAGTACGAAGATCCATTGTCTGCACAGGTCTTACGCAAGAGAATCTTTTGCTAGATATCACCCCTTGCTAATTTTTGTTGGGGATTTTCCTGAAGAACAAGATCTACCACTAAATCCCAGCATCTGTGCCATCTCTCAAGGACAGTATTCGGTGTCATGTTCTTGGTATTCCGGCAAACTCATTCCGGTCAACTGTGGAAATTAAGTTTCTGCGATTATAGCCTATTGTGTATCATGAAGGGGAACATATTGATCACTTTTTAGGCTACTTTTCTATATTATGTAACATTTATAAAAAATATTAAATGTGCTTATATGTATCCCAGATCAACCTATAAGTGGATTTTTCTGTTAAAATTTTTAGCCCATAAATGTAAAGTACATCATTTGAATTATCGGTAGTTCTAATTGTATCTCATTTGGACCAATAGAACGTATTATAGTATACTTAGAAATGGGGGATCATATTTCTTGCTAACCCTGTATTTTATCAGGCGGACATTTATGGAATCCTTAAGCATTTAATTATAAATGTGACGAGAAATGATGCTTCAGAGCCAAAGAGAATAAAAAAGATTCCAGTTGCATTCAAAATAAAGCAGAGACTTTAAAGTCTACATTATCCAGCAGAAAACAAGAGCGTCATTAAACAAACATTACACGCGAAGAAAATACGACAACAAGAACTTGATATCGAGATTTTGTGGCCAAACTTCTGTACGCAATTCTCTCCCTTCCGATTCTTCCAAAAAACAACGAGAGAGATAAATGGATTGAGCGAGTCACAGAGACAACTCCCATAAATCAAATGGCTTGCATTGCTAAACATCTCAATTTTCATTTCGGAGAGAAGAGGAAAAAAAACAACTCCACTCATCTGTCTTCTCGGGTTTTTCAAAACAACAGTAATAACAGAAAAAAAGGTGGTAGAAGAAAACTGTCGGAAACAACGTGTTACTTCTAGATCTAGAGTATAATGTTATTTGCATTAATTTGCATAAGCTGTGTTTTTTCTTTTGCATTATTTTGCATACACTTAGAGTTCTAAATAGTAAACCTGCAATATTTGTAGAGAATGTAAGATATAAATGTATTATTAAAATGAACCATGTATAGGGTGTCCCAAACAGATCGGTAAACCTTTCCCACAGAATTATTATTTGGAATACATAATGACCTAAAAGAACTCTACCTCTCACGACCAACATTTTTCGAGGAAATTTCAAAAGTTTATGTATAGCGTTACATAAGGTTCGCAAAAAAAGCCTTATACAAAATTTTCACTTCGTGAACTGGTATAAGGCACATATACCGTGCACACTTAAGGTTTCTTCATGTGGGTTCTTCTATGGTTCATACTAACCCAGTTACTTTAGAAATATACTCAGCTAATCGTCTTCACCTTAAGTGGAGTTTAGTGGAAACGACGAGGTTCAAACATCTGCAAGTTTCATAGTAGTTAAAACTCATTAATGATAAAGTAATAGGAGAAACACACACCGTCGAGCAGTTTGGTTTTGGAGCGCTATGATCAAATTTTTGCAACACGAGGGCTAATGAGACCGAGACCTGCTGCTTAAAGCCGATTCCGAAAGGCTACGAACATCATGCCATTGTGGAATTCAAACCCACGAACTCAGGTTCCGAAGGCCAGCACCCTAACCATTCGGTCATCCTTAGTCCCCTCGAGAGGAACTATCCAGTGTAAAAGAGCTAACGCGGAATTAGACATAGGAATTTTGCTTACGAATTTTCTGAACGGGAACTCGGGCTGATAACACCCTCCAATCTTGTCTTGGCAAATTATGAAAACAAAGTATTTCTAAATAGCATAGCCATACACAGAAGGATTACAATATAGATGTTTTTATACATGAAATCAAATGTGTCATCCATGCCTTAACCATTCGTCAGTGTCATATATACAGAGGAAGAGAGTTTATCCACCTGATTCATTTCTTTTTTGTTTACCAAGTTGATTCACAAACGCACGTTATTAAATAACATACTTATTTTATGGATTTATATTATGACTAATCATTTTCAAATTTTGCCACTTAGAGGTTTTGTAATATTCTAATTTTTAACTTTCTCAAGATGTCCAATCGTCGCAAATATTTGTTCATTAAGGAACAGAAAATTCTACAGTTCTTATCTCCGCAATTAGTACGGGGAAAATAAGACACAAATGTAACAATTAAATGCCTAATAAGAACCTATGAAATTGATTATTATGTGAATTTTCAAGTTGACACTGACGATTGTAGGAAATCATAGTTACTTGTAATGCATTAACACGTTGACTGCCAACTACGAGATTACTCGTAGATTGCGTTCTTTTCTAGAACGTAAAGCTGAAAGATTGCCGAATGTTTAGAGTGCTGGTCTTCGGAACCGAAGTTCATGGGTTCGAATTCCAATGTGGCATGGATGTTTGAAGACGTTTGGAATCTGCTTTAAGCAGCAGGTTTCGGTCTCATCAGCCTTCGTATTTCAAAAAGTAGACCGTAGCCCTCCAAACCAAACTTTCTAGGACGCCCACTATTAGTCATCTTGTACTGCGTTTACTTGCCATTGTAGTGCAGCTACGAATAGACTCGTAGTATATCAGTGCTAATATCGTTAGATGGCTTCTGGGAAAAGAATAAAAAAATCAATGCTCTTGGAAAATAAATAATTCTGGACTTTGTTGAATTTCTGGCCACAGATTACAGTTTTAAAAATATCTAATAAAGTAAATATATCTAATCTGATTAAATAAAATTGTCATTTTAGACCAGATTTCTGAAAATTGCCGTGGCATTCAAGGTGGTAATATACATTGAAATTATCTGTCAATCCTACTACAAAGTATGTAATAATTTGCCATTTAGAAATATATTACGCGAAATACTGAAAAAAAAAATCAGTGCCCTTGGATAATAAATAATTCAGGACTTTGTTGAATTTCTGTCCACAAATTACACAAAGTAGAGTTTTAATAACATGTGACTAAATCAAATTGTCATTTTAGGCTACATTTCTGAAAATTGTCTTGGCATTCAACGTGTTAATATATTTCAAATTACTTCTAAACGCTTCTAAAAAGTACGTAATATTTTGTCGGGCGTTAAAACGGAGGTGAGGAGTTGGGAAGGAGAGTGAAGAAAGAGGAGTCGAAGTCGGGGTTCAAGAGTAGCTGGACATCGAAATCCCAAGCCTTGCACGCCAGCACCGACGTCCTGTGTGAACGCACCAAGATCGACATATAGCATGATGAAAGCCCCAGCCTGCCCCCCCCCTATAACGTCTGGAGGTAAAAAGATTGAACATATTCATGACGGTTATTTAGACCTCAGTTAGTAATTCAATATTTTGTTTAAGGAATAACGTATAACAAAAGAGAATTGTAATAATTATTGTGTATTGATGAATATAAAATCCAAATAATTGCTGATTATGTTATATGGAAATTAAGTAACGTAGCAATTAGTAAATATTGTACAGAATAAATGTTTTAGTCCAAATAGAAGGTATTATATTTTTACTGTGCTTCCCCTTTGTAAACGAACACTGGTGTTAGTGTTGCAAATACATCACAACAAATATAGTACAACTTCTCCTCTCTTCCTACACGTTGTCGACCACATCAACAACGGGTTCAAAATTGTATACAATTTTACCCTTTTGGGCTAAAAGCCACACGCAAAACTTTATCTTTCGAAATACTCCTTTCTGAAATTAACCCTGTTCACACTCTAGCGAACACTTATCGCAAACACATATATTTAATGTTTTTTCGGACTTGAAAAGGTTTTAAATATCACTATTAATCAAAGTCTAGAGATAAAATAGTTGGACGTTACAATGTTTTTATATCAGACTTTTCAAAAGCGAAAAGTAAAATGTGTTATTATTTTGACTAAATTTCTACGTATCGGCGATTTGTCGGGAAGAATATCCCAGCGAGACGGAAAATGTTTGTGAAAACTAGTTAAAAAAAATCTTGACATCTGTCATCATTCATAGTTTTAAAAAAGTATAAATTACCCTCTCACCGCGGAGACAAGGTCTTAAAACTTTCCGAAGGTAACAATTTATTTCCTGTAAACTTCTCACTCACGCAAAGAATTCGACGTAGTTCTTTTCAAGCATACGAAATTTTTTCCCGTTTACGCGGGGTTCCATCCCACATTAATATTTGATGACAGAGGATTATTCCCACATATGTTTGCGTTATTTTCCCTTTCTATAAAACTTGAACTATTATGGGCATCAGTGCTTTTCAAAAGATTGTAGCGTTCTCGTAGTTATAAACTGCATGTGAGAGGTGAAACTATGTGCCTCTAAAGAATAATATCCGATTGTAAGATCATGTTTTTTGCTTAACATATTTTAATTTTATTTACGATAAGTGTTAAAGATGTTTAGAATAAATACATAAAAATATTGCCCTGAAGTTCTTCAAAGTCTTTATAATATTACCTTCCCAATCTTAACATTTAACTAATATATATATATATATATATATATATATATATATATATATATATATATATAAATATATATAATATATATATATATATATTATATATATATATATATATATATATATATATATAAATATATATATATATATATATATATATATATATATATATATATATACATATATATGTATATATATGTGTGTAAATAATATATATATATATATATATAAATATATAATATAAATATATATATATATATTATATATAAATATATATATATATATATAATATACATATATGTATATATATGTGTGTAAATATATATATATATATATATATATATATATAAATATATATATATATATATATAATATATATATATATATATATATATATATATATATATATATAGTATAACATATATATATAATATATATACATATATATGTATATATATATATATATACATATATATGTATATATGTGTATATATATATATATATATATATATATATATATATATATATATATATATATATATATAATTATATATATACATATATATATATGTATATATATATACATATATATGTATATATATATATATGTATGTATATATATATATGTATATATTATATATATATTATATATATACATATATATATACATACATATATATAGATATATATATATACACATACATATATATATACATACATACATATATACATATATATACACATACATAATATATATATATATATATATATATATATATGTACACATACATATATATGTTCATTACATATTTCCCTTGTGGGGTATATATATATTAACCTACATTTTTAAGCCTTTTTTTCGCATATTGCCCCTTTCAGGTGCAGCTCTAGGTGTTTTCTCACGATAGCAGACTGTCTTTTCAAACAGAGCCGCCCTCGAACTGGTAATTAAGTTTCGTACCAGCGTCCAATTCTAGCCACCTGCATCCTAAGCCCTTAAACTTTTCGACCATAAAAATTTGCGCTCATCGGCTCATATTTCTTACAGTTTGCTGTAGCCAAAAGTTTCGGTTTGAGGTGAAAGCCGCTCCTTTGAAATGTGCCGCGATGTGGTGTGTTGCCAAGCTCCGCTCCGCATCATCTTTGGCTAATTTTCACCACCGGAGTTGCGCCTCACTACCACTGGGTTTTTTTGTTCTTCGTGCTCCTTGTCTCGACGTTTGGTCAGTGCCCGCGAAAACCCTACGTCTCCTAGAGAGCGCGGTGTTTTCTTTGCTTCTGGCAACCCTCTTGCTGGCGCTTTCGGCGTCATGAGCGTAGCCTAGAAGTTTTTGAGAAACGGAGAGACAATGAGATGAAATTTTTACACTCTTGCCGACGCTTTATTTATTTATTTATTTATTTATTTATTTGTCGGAAAAATGTTTCCATTGGAGCCACCTCGATCTTCGGCTAGCCTAAGCACTCTATCCTTGTTTCGTTTTACTGCGACGTTCCTGGAGTTATTTTTACTTAAAGCAACGAATTAATCTCCATCATATTTTATATAACGCAACAAATTAGTCTCCATCATATTTTTACTTAAAACAACAATTTAATCTGCATAATACTTTTAAGCAACGCAATTGAATGAATCTCAGTTACCCACCATTAGATCAAGGCAGAAGTGGACTATGTTAGTTGTAGAATATAAAATGAAAATTATTTGATCGAATACTAAATAAAAGGATGTTTCTCCATGATGTCAGCGTCTGATTTTTATTTACCTGAGGTGACTCTTAAAATAAAGCCTCCGACACTTCATCAATCAACCTACATACAGCTCCTTTAATCTACATGGAGTATAGTAATATATCAAAATTTTTACACTAAAATATCAGTTACAATTTTCTTCCCCCCCTCTCTTTTTTTTCATATCTATTTTCCCCCGTTCTAAATCTCAGTATTAAAAGGAGTATTCGTTGATTTAATTCTTTCAAACCACTCTCCCTAAGATAATTTTGAAAAAAGACTAATTTTACTAATTAAACTGTGTGTTATTTTCTGTTTGATAAATTAGTCTCTCGACAGATCACCAAAAACAGGCCTTCACCTGCCAAGGAAGGCTGGAGGAGGGAGAAGGCTCTTCTCCCACGTGCGTCATTTGCGACATGGGGGATGTCAAGTACCCCGATTCATCAGAATAAAAACTGAAGACTCAAAATTTCTGTTTTGTCTATCGAGTTTTATTGATTTGTTCCTATATTAATTTTGTGATCCGAATTTTGCCCCCTCAGTTGAAGCGCCCACATGACGCCCCTGCGAATAGCGAGATTCGATTAGCCGGACTACCGGTTTAGCCCGCAGCCTGCTCCCCTCCATTACGTGAAATACACATAACGTTAAACTACTGAACCCTATTTCAATATTACCATCGCAATATCTGTATACCTGATAGAGCTGCATAGCAAGGTCTCTGTATATATAACCCTATCTTTATCGGGTATATTTGGAACGTCATAAGCTCGCGAATGGGCTGCTATGAAATGTCTATTATCCACAAATAAAGGAGCAATTTCTACTATCTAACGCGGGTGATTCCGACCTGAGAATACATCTGACAGAGTACTACACGCTATTTCGCTCGTTCTCTGAGATAAGACATTTAACGTCATAAAATGTTCCGAAATATAATATAAAACTATAAATAAACTCATCATTTGAGAAGACAAAAACACATTAAATCCTCACCTTTTAAGGACAACAACATTAAAGAGCTACATTCAAGTGTATTTTTCTATTTACTTCTAGTGTTACATCATTTTGATATAAAGGGTATTAAGCAAGGAATGATTTGGTTTGAAGCGGACTTTTTTCAAACATTAGGGGTAAATAGACCGATATCTTCTGCTTAAAATCGATGCCGAAAAGCCATGAATATCTATGTCACAGTGGGATTCGAACCCACGAACTCTGATATCAAAGATCAGGGCTTCAACAATTCGACCATCGTTCGGCTACACAAGGAATGACGCCATTGGATTAAAGAATAATCTAATAAAAAATTATTTACATTCTTTTGTTCTTTTTCCCAATCATGTTATAGTCATATTATCTTCCTTTGTAATCCACTTCCAGATAAGTTTGTATTTTCAGCATAAAAGATAACAACTTGAGTAACCAATTACAATGCAGCCTCTTTTAAATATAATTTACCTTTATCTACAGGGGATCCATTACCATGTATACATTCAGATACTTATCCTTAATCTTAATCGATATTTTTACCTTGAACATTCAAAAGTAAGTTAATTAGACTGCGACGTAGTAAGTGAACCCAGACAAGCATTTTGAATTTTTTAGTTCTATTTTCTACGCTGACAGGTTTATACATTTTTCTTCTTAATATTTACATTTATATCAAAGTAGCATTGCTAATATAAGCATAAAAAGAAACTCCAGCCAAAAGCGAACATATCTAAAGGGAAAACAAGCTATACACGCCCTCCCGAGGTCTTCGAAGTTCGAACTGTCCCAAAAAAGAACTTAGAAAAAGACTTTTCAGCCACTCCAAACCCCTACCATCTCCCATTAGGAGAATATCTTCGTTTTTAATCCTCCCCCAAAGGGTGAGGGGTGTAAGGATTTTACCCGTATTTCGAAGAGGTCAAGTACAATGCTGCAAAAGACCCATCCAACATTCCCTAAGACGAGGCTAGCTTTTGAGGGGAAAATATAGTATTTTACAAGCCTAATAAATATAACAGATACAAATTATATCACATTAGATACATATTTTAAATACTGCTCGGTAAATAAAAATTGCACTATATTTGGCGTTTGGTAAACACTTCACTAGGAATGATTTTTAAATTTTGCCTTATTTATTTATAGAACGTTCAAAATTAAGTTTATCAATTCAATTTACGAGAATGTTTAAGTTTTACAACGAAAAAACTATTAATGTCTGAATAATGTTTATGCTCTTGACCTGAACAGAAATGTTAGACACTTAGCTAGAAATGTGTTGCTGATTTTACAATTTACATTATTTCTTTCTAGAAAGTTCAAAATTAAGTTTATGAACTCAATTTACGAGAATGTTTAAGATTTACAGTAAAACAAACTGTTGAAGTCTAAACAGTGTTTATACTCTGGATTTCAACAAATGGAAGAACTTAAGTAGAAGGGATTTGTGGTGATGATTTTACATTTTCTAGAACGTTGAAATTAAAGTTCATCAACCCAATTTTAGAGAGTGTTTAAGATTTAAAAGAAACTGCTAAATTCTGAACAGTGTTCATAATCGTGACTTCAACATAAATTGCAGTTACATTTTGTGGTTTGGTTTTGGTTTTGGGGTGCTACGGTCTACTTTTTTGCAACACGAGGGCTAATGAGACCGGGACCTACAGCTTAAAGCCGATTCCGAACAGCTACGAGCATCCATGCTACTCTGGGATACGAACTCCGGTACCGAAGGCCAGCACCCTAACCAATCGGCCATCGTTCGGCCGTACATTTTGTGAATTAATATAGCCTCGTAAAAAGCTGGATTTTCTCAGTCAGTGAAGACATATATATTTCATAACCGGAGGGTTTGAGCGCCCTCAGGGAGCCATCTACCCTATTGATTTTAAGGCTTACAAGTGTTGTCCAGGGGAAGAGTCTTGACTTGACTCAAAGGCGAAGAAGAATTTAAAAAATAAATAAATAGTAATGAAAAAATTAAAAATAAATAAATAATAAAATAAAATAATTAGAATTAACAGAAAATAAGCTCATTTACTTTAGAAGTTAATAGCAGGGAAAACGCTGAATCAGTATGGAAACTTCTGAGATATGTTCTATTTATGTTCTCGGTATATCAATGAGAGTACAACGCTTTAGTAATAAAGGAGTAAAGAGAATACGGACCAATAATAATGATTGTACCGAGGTACTTTCAAAAGGTGGTCTGCACGCGCATGCACAGCTGTGGGAGAGATTTCCTAGCGGAATTTAGGACTCCAATTTAGGGACCCTTGCAGAGAAGGTATAGATCACGGAATAGCAGCTTAACGGTCAAGCTCGCACACAGATGTAACCTTGAGTTATTTGAGCGGGGGCTAAAAATAATGTCAGCTTGCACAAAAGAGGCTACTTTAACGAGCCCACCTGCACTCCCGAAGGGGGTGCAGATGTGTGAAAATTTCCCGAAACAAGCGATTGGAAAGAAAGAAAAGGGGGCTTTAAAACCGGGGTGCGGAGTTGGGAAACGAAGTTAAGGAGAGGAGTTGAAGTCGGGATTCGAGAGAAGTGGGACAAGAATCCTAAGCGCCACTCACCAGCATCGACTCGTCCCGTGCGCCCGAACACCCGGACCGACTCATCGCATGAGGAAAGCCTCTACCTGAACCTCTGTACCAACTGAAGGACTGATGCATCGCGTGAGGAAAGCCTCTGCCTGCTTCCCCTGTGCTTTTAAAGGAGGTAAAGATAAAATAATATTTACAGTCCCCTAGGCCTCTGTTAATAATTTAAACTTGTGATTGAGTAATAGAGTATTATAAAGAGAATTTTAATAATTATGGTGTAAATATTACACATGAATAATTGATGATTATGATATATGATAACCAAGGATAAATTTGTAAATGAATGTACAGAATAAATGTCTGAATCTCAATATAAAGTATTATATTCTTACTGTGTTTCACCTTTGTAAACGAACACTGGTGTTAAGGTTGTAAGTACATTACAATGATAATAATAGAAAATAATAATTAACAATTAATAATAGCTAAAGTAGGTAGCAGGTAGGGTGGCATATATATTTCCAAACAATACTAATGCCTGGGAATAATTCTAGTAACTTCGGGGTTGGTTAACTTGGAATTATCAAAAATATTATATCAATACCGTAAATGTGGTTTAATGCATAATATGCTAAAACAAATATGCATAAACAAAACTCTTGAATATACCCTTGACAATTAACATAGAACTAATATCGGTAATCTGCAAAACTCTTACAAACATAATTAAAAACATTATAAATTGTATATAAAGAATATAGATTACTAATATTATATAAATACATAATAGGTTGCCAACGTGTGAAATCAAATACACATAAATAAAATCCTTGATTAGCCAATTGACAATTAATTTAAAAATCTAAAGAAACTTGGCTGTAAACAAAATTGTTAAAACATTAATAAAAACACAATAAGTAGAGAAAGTATTTAAAAACTCAAGTATTATATCAATACGAAGTCACTGGAGCTGTATTGATTATTGTTTTGAATGGGATTATGTTTAAAAGCAGGATTGCTACTTCGAGACTTAAGATAGCGAAAGGCCCATCGTGGTCTTTAATGGCGTCTGAAACATATAAAAAGGGATGGTGTTCACGATGCCCTTCAAGCTTTTAAACGATACTTCTAGGGGTGACAATCCTAGACTGGTCGGGGGGGTCTTCTGCTTATTCCCTGCTTCTAAATTATGAGAATCCACTTTGTGGTGTCCTAGGGAGTAAAGGTAGCCCGCCCATATTAAAATGAAGAAATATTTGAGACTTGATACTGGCGAATGTTAGAAAAGCAAGTGACTGCACATTTGTGAATAATAATTTGAGAAAAAATACATAATTCTTTTAATTATTCTGAAACAAAGGACTTATTGTAAGTGAAGATTAAATTATGTCGGTCATTGTGCATGCAATAAAAACAAATGTCTTCCACATTAGAAATACTAACCTTATTATTATTAAGAGTAGATTTATTTACGCTTTTGTGGCTGCAAGTTTGAAACCCTTCACTAACCTAAGTTAATACATCTCAAAATTATATCTTAGAAATATAAAATTCGATATGATAAAAGAGTAAAACTCTCAGGTTTCGCTCTTCATCCACCATATAAACGGCGATAAGGGAAATGAAACAAAATAAAATATATCTTTCGGTGCAACTGG
The DNA here is from genome assembly GCA_032207245.1 of Pardosa pseudoannulata. Lineage (NCBI taxonomy): Eukaryota > Metazoa > Arthropoda > Arachnida > Araneae > Lycosidae > Pardosa > Pardosa pseudoannulata. The sequence continues at coordinate 7,087,922 of CM063501.1, forward strand.
TCGAAAAATGCAAATTGGAGTGACAGAAGAGGGGGAAATGGAAAATCGAAAATATACGCCTTTTTGAGTTGGCGCGATAAAAATATTGCACAGTTCCAGAGATCCTCAAATAGAGAATGTAGATTTTATAGATGACTCCGTTGCATAGAGTTTAAAACAAAACATCTCTCTTGGGAACAAATCTATCGTATGAAATGGCAAAAATGTCGAGAATGTATCAAATACTTACATATATATGCGTCGGGTATTCGGGTTTGGTTATTTTGAAAGTCAGTAGCTCCGGACAATTAGAGAGTGAACGATCCGAATCTGAATATTAATCGCAATTGCCATTTTATTTTTGAAAGAGTTAAATGAACCTCTTATATTCTTTGTATAAATATAGGTAAATCCAAATTTAGAACCCTTATCTAGTCTCGTAACGATGACCGAATGGTTGATCGCTGCTACCAATGGTACCGACGTTCGCTTGTTCGAAACACGCTGATCGCAAGAATGTTCGTAGCGATTTGGAATCGACTTTAAATTGTAGGTCCCGGTCTCGTTAGTTCTCGTGTAGAAAAACAGTGGTATGTAGCAATCCAAACCAAACCAAACGAATCCGGTAATAATCTGTCATCGAAGCAATTTTGGCAGCATATCGAATTATGAGCTTTTGTCGATGGAAAAGACCCTTGTTCATATTTTAAATTCTGGAAAATCAATCCCAGTTAAATGTAACATGACGATAAAATTTAAAGCTTATTTGTAACACAATCTTTGTACAGGATTTATATTTTGATAGAAGAGTTTTATCTTTGATTCTTCAAGATAGAATAGTATTTCAACGAAGGTTTTTCTTGTAAGCACTAGAAACAAAAAAAAAAAATGAAAAAAATGAAAAAAAGTTTAAAATTTATTACAAGTTAGAAAATTTGGTCATACTATTTTTATAAGCAAAATATTTTTTACATGCAATAAAATCATACTGGGTTCGTCCAATAGTTCCTATACGGGATAAAGCATAATCATGTATACCGTAGAGATGTATCAGTTATGAATATCAAACGCAGTATTCTCCTAATTATATTTTGATACATTTTTCGCTTTGGAACTCAATATATAAAAAAATACTTTGTATGACACACCCAAGCCCAAGATGAAAAATTGTCATACCATACGAAAAATAGCTGATCTCAATATTGTACTTTTGCCGGCTTTCACCAATAACTTTTTAATTCACAAAATGAAACTGGGTGAAAAGAAATATATAAAGTTGCATTACTGTAACATTTTAAAACTCATGAAACAAAAACCTCTAATTGAAGGGAGATTAACTTTACATATATAGACGGAACATATATAACTTACATATATAACTTTACATATATAGACGGTCACTGACGCATTTTTTGGTTTGGTTTGGAGTTCTACGGTCTAATTTTTGCAACACGAGGACAGGGACCTACAGCTCAAAGCCGACTCCAAACGGCTACGAACATCCATGCCCCAGTGGGATTCGAACCCACGAACTCCAGTGCCGAAGGAAAGCACCCTAACCAATAGGCCACTGTTCGGCTGACACGTTGCTTGCTCAACAGATTCTCTTCAAATAAACGTTTTTGAGAAATAGAGTGAAAATTATACTTTTTATACATGAAGCAACATAAACTAAATAGGATATGAGTAAGATTATTTATGCTAAAAATTTCACTTATTTTAAATTTCTTAAACAGTATAAGATTTTTATAACACTTATCGT
>CM063501.1:7094662-7099662 GCA_032207245.1 Pardosa pseudoannulata
TATATATATATATATATATATATATACATTAACTTTTGCCAAGATAACTTTATTTCTAACCGAATAGAAACGAAATAAGTAGTAAGATTGTAGCAGCGTTCTATTTTAGAATGAATTATATCCACAGGGCTCCCCATTGCGAGACAGTGCGTGCACGCTTTTATCGTCTCCAATCTTATTTCAGGGTATTTGTATGGAAAGCCATCGACTCGAGACTCCGAATAAAATATCGAAATGCATTCTCTTCCTCAAATCTCTCGCAGGAAGATATTTGACGTCGCAATGTGAGTGTGACATTGAGTGGAAATAATTTTTGAAGGAGAAGAGAAGTGTAAGGCATTGTTTTGAAAAGGGGTTTTGTACTTCAAGATATATGCACTGTTCGCTTTCCGCAAAAACTACCATCCGTTATTTTAAAAACCCCACTCTCTAGAAATATACATTCGATTTTTTTTAAAAAAAAGGTTCTTTCGTATGTGTCATGCTTACGATTCCTTTCATCTCACTGAATTAGGATTTCGAAAGTTCCATTTTGGAGTCTGTTCTCGTTTATTATAAATAGCTTTTCTGACGTTACAAAATTTCTAATATTCATCACTGTTCTCTCTCTTTCTATCCATTGGTATAGTATTTTAAACAAAAAATATTTTCTATCGGATCAAGTAGTGAATCTAAACCATTATCAATTCAACTTAATGACATAAAATTTCATCAAAATTAGACCAGCCATTTAGGAGGAGTTCTATTACAAACTGATGGACAGAAGAATTTTATATATAAGGATATATATTCATTGGTACGGTTTGGTTAGGAGTGCTACCGTCTGTTTTATATTTTTAAACGAGAGCTGACCGTCCAGGCTCTGCTGCTTAAAGTCTATTCCGAAAGTGTAGAAAAATCTAGTCTATAGTGTAATTCGAAACAACGAACTTCGATTACAAAGATTAATGTTGCTCTTCCTTTTCTCTCTCTATATATAAAATGTATAAAATGTATAAAAAGTAATCTCTATATAATGAAAATATAACCAGCAATTGTTTGCTCTTTGTAACTGAAAATGCTATAAAAGCACGTTTTCGAAATATTACTAATTAATAATAATTAATGTACATTGAATCGTATATCTGAATATTAGTAGATGATCATAAAATGTGAACTACTGATGAGTGATAACCTAAAGAGGTGAGGGAAATTTATTTGGCACTTAAATCTCCTTTGTATACCCACTATTGTCAGTTTTATTTATTAATATTGTTTTCGTTGATTTCACGAAAAGTATATTGAAGTAAACTAATGTATGTAGAAAAGTCCTAGAGACTCATTACACAATCATGGTCTTCAGAAGACCTTAAACGTTTGAAAAAAATCGAGACCTACCCCCTGATTTATTTTATTAATTGTACATTATACTTTTTTATATTTTTTAAGCATACGAATACTATCACATTTATTATATCTGGAGCCACGGGAACTGATCTGGCAAAGGCTTTGATCTCATAATTATGAATTCAAAATCAAACAGGTCAAAGATCTGATGTGTTCATTAAAGATGGCTATGAGATTTAAAATAGGATTATGGTCGTTTCTAGAGGTGGTAGTTGAAGCCTAAAAATCTTCTGATAGGTATTTGCTTCTAAATTATGAAGGCAATTCGGGAGAAGGGTACTCGAGTGTCCCCCCTAGGGAACAAGACTCACACAAACAAGGCTTTCAAACTTCCTCTGGTTATCAGAAAAATCGCCCGAAGTTTGCATATTTTCCTTCCCTTTTTTATTTACTTGTCAATCTAAGCAAACAAGTTCAGATTCAAGTAGAGTACAAAGAAATGATTCAAGTCATCCAGTAATAAGCAGTGTTTCTCAACGTGTTATAAACACATGAGAAAACACCTACAAATATCCGATGTTCATAGTGAGTGTTCTTTCCACTGCTGTCAGGGTGACACGCAGCTATCAGCAGTCAGGCCTCTAGGGGGAAAGGAAATTTTCTCGGATGGCTTCGGGTATTTAAGGAACCAAAAATCTTAGCTATCGAGGGCTCTTGTGGGAAAAAAGGGGTTAAAACTTCAAAAATTGAATTTTATTTTTATATTTTCAAAATTTCTGAATTTATGCTTTCTGAACTTATACTTTTCCGATATGTTTAAAATGTATTTCAATGAAATATTTGAATAAGAACCTATAATACAATACAACCTTTGCATTTAATATCATAGATATTTAAAAAAAAATCTAGATATATTTACTGAAAATGGTGTTTTTTTTAACTTGCATGCACTGTAAATAAAATGGGAGGGTTACGGTCCATTTATTTTGACATGAGAGCTATTCAGACAGGGAACTACCGATAAAAGTCGATTTCGAACGGTTTCGATCATCTATGCCATCAGCAGGATTCGACCCCTCAACTCCGGTATCGACACACACACGTATTCAATTATAATTTAAAAATAAAAGCTTTTGCCTAGAAGAGGTACAAAACAATGAAGAGTCACCAGTTCTAAATTGGCGTCGCATATCATATATTTGGTATATTTATACCCATTAGTTGACGTCTCCTGACATGCGACGAAGATTAAATTTCATCGGTTAAAATGGATCCGTCGCTACTGGAATGTTATGTTATATTTCCCTACTGTCTCCTGTATTCTAAAACATAAGAGTATATACAGGGAACTAGTAAGCGAAAGGATGAAAATAAGCTCTGGGACATGCTTATGAATTTTTCCCACACGTGATAGAAGTTATGATAAAGAAACTATTCAATACCGAAAATCCTACCTAATAATTTAATTCTTAAGTAAAATAGCATGCAAATAGACGTCTATAGTTGTCTTCGACAGACATCGTGCAGTATTATATTAAATCATGATTTTATACTGCTACTTAATTATTGTACATTAGCATCCTATATAAACCTTATTAAATGTTACATAGTAAGGCAAATTTCCAATTAAAACTTTCACTTTCTCAAATGGTACAAAATTATTTAGATGCTTTGAGTTTGTTTCGACCGCTGCGGTCTAATGTGTTGCTCGTGAGGGCTAATGAGACAGGGACCTACTGCTTTAAACCGATTCCGAATGGTGACGAACAAACATGACTTCAGCGGGAATGGAACCCTCGAACTCCGGTATCGGAGAACAGCACTATACCGTTTGGCATATTGCCACATTTCCAACGAAATCTACCGAGCTCCATGGCACAATGGTTAAAGTCGTGGGCTACGAACCAAAGGTCTTCGGTTCGATCCTCAGTCATGACAAATTTATTTCTGTAATTTTATATTCGATTTGTTAAGTAGTCAAGAAGACTTCTAAGTTATGCAAATTTTCTCTTCCGTTAAAATACATCTAGAATGTTCTGTTACCATATAATAACATCATGGCCATATTATAACATAAGTCTCTGTTAAAACTATGAGCGGCAGTTGCTGTTTGAGCACGAGCTAGGTAGCTTCACAATTAATAAACGGTGTTATTTCTTAAACTTGACTCTTCATTGTGTGCCACCAGTGCTTGCATCCACGTGACAATATTATTAAGATGAGGCAGAGCTAAATAGTATTTTTCGGATACGTCAGATTCGTTACGTTAAATACCTCAAAGCAATATATTTGATAAATATAGTATCAAACGATATTTTATTTTTCATTTAAACTTTGGTTTATTATAGGAAATCTGCAGATTGTAGAACGGGATATCACACAAATAAACTTTATTATGCCAAGTAAAAAATTGCTTCGTGAGAAAAATATTTTGTTTTCTGAACAATTCAGAACAGAACATGTATTTAATTACACCATTTAAAAATTGTTTTTTTTTTTTTTGCTCTAGAAGTCGGGAAAAAAACCTGTCGTTTGGAAATTTAATTAAAAATCTGGATGTTGAATGTTTGGACAGTAACATTAATTAAACTTACTTTCCCGGAGTGTGGGGCCATGACGTAAGGTTTCAATCTTCTTTTCGTGACCTTGGGATGCGAAGCATATGACCCGGTTTGGTAGTGAACCTTGAGTTACACTGCTTATATTACTACATTATGTTAAGTCACATTACTTCCGCAATAATATGTATTCTAGAAAGTATAATTCACATTGATATACACAAAAATTGAAGTACACAAAAGTTATGGTTAAATAAACAATAACCTCAATCTATACCATTCCTCGTCAAAAAGTATTTTGCCCTTTTAGAGGATATATCATAAGAATAATTCTCTCCCTCGAATCCCGGAAAATCGAAATAATATACTGTATCTATTGAAGCATATCTCAATAAAGCAGCAGGAAAATTTCACGAGTCAAACATTTTTACCTCACATAGTTTTTCTTTGAGCGATATTTCATATTCAAATGCTGAATCATCCATTTCATATTAAAGTCTACATTCTCTGTTTATGGGTGTCAGGAAAGATACAAATTTTTATCGTCCCCATCCGAAAGAAGCAGATCTTCCGAATTTTTATATCTTCTTCCTTTTTTCTTACCATCCGATTTGCATTTTTCCAGAGTACCAAAAAAATATTATTTCTTTTTATTCTTCCCTTTTCTACAAGACAGATAATAGAGCGAAAGCTATGAGCATTCACCATAGAAAGAAAATAACCTTCCTTTCTTATTAAAAAAATGGAATATATAGGAAATCCTAGGAGAGTCGTTGATTGCTGTTATTTACTTCACTTGACATGTGATATTCATTCGCTTTTTCAGGATTGTTAACTTAGCAATTAAATTCTAATAATTTGAATGGAAAGCATAGAATAATTTTATAACTTAAGTCATTAATACCTTGAGGACTAGTACGTAAGTTCTATATGAGTCGACCGTTGTTAAAACAGTTCCCGTTTAACGTCACCTATTAATAAATCTAGCATTTAAAATTTCAAATAAAACGTTCCGATCTCGATTACGCATACGCGACGTTGGTCTATCAATATCAACCGTAGATCAATGCGTGAAGGCGACGCTGGACAGATAGGAGTGAAATCTCTGCGTCGCAT
>CM063501.1:7104662-7107162 GCA_032207245.1 Pardosa pseudoannulata
ATATTTACTCCTCGAGTCGGGCTCATTTTTTGTAAAAGATAAGCCATAGGTTGACAAGAGAAACACAAATGATAGAGTTGCTAATACGAGCAATTTAGCCAATATTTCGTGCTAGCGTATATAGCAGTTGGAGCCAGACCCATTCTTTGATAGTAGATATGGCATAGGTTGCCCAAGGGTAGAAATAGAATATAAATACGTACAGGACCAATTCACGAATACGGCGAAGATTATATGCTTGCTTAAGTAACTTGTAGAGACGGCTTCATTCTTTGGGCCATGACTTGCGATAGATTGTCCAAATGTACAAATATGATAGAGGTTCAAATAAGAGTAATTTAAGAATACAGTGAACATTTTACGCTTCGAGATAGACTCATTATTTGGTCAACGACAGGACAAGAGTTACGTAATGATAAAAAATTTGCTAGAGATTCAAATACGATCAATTTACGGAAACAAACAATATTTCGGTGCTTGCATATGTAACACTTGGAGACAGTATCCTTTTTAAAATATATACCATAGGTTGCCAAAATATACAAAAATTAGAGATACGTGTTACTATGTACGCATAATTTAATACACGTACTCTTAACACTGAGTTACCCATAGCACTAACCCTGGTTATGTGTTTGACCAAAACAATAATCAATACTTAATTCGGCAAACATTTTAAAGTTTATAATCATTATTTACAATTTCTATTAATACAGTCATGATAGTGTCAAGACAGCAGCCTCAAACAATTAAATTACTTAACATCATTTAACAATTATATTGTTACGAATTTGTTAGTGAACCTTAAATTTAACATGGGACTCTACGGGTATCTCGCCAAACTGACGACATACCGGCTCGTTGGCATCAGTTTTGGCATCTTATTTTTGTCGACAAGTTCGTCGCCAAATGTTGCCAAGTGTGGCGATACGGGACAACTTTCGGTTCTGGTTTCTGGAATAGTCCATCAGTTTTCATTATAAGGCAGGCTGAGTCCGAAAACGAGGAGAGTCATTAAGTAGATTTCTCAGTGTAAAGAGTAAGCACGATGTGTTGTGTTTTACCGGTGTTTCCGTTTTGTTTGATGCGGAAAGAGTTACGTGAGCAAACAGCATTGTGCTCTAGTTGTTTTGCGATGATGTAAGCTTGGTACGAGTGTGCAGTACCTTAACCTTGATACTTTTCTGACATTGTATTTTCCAACTAATTGCCAATAAATTATTGTTTTCGTGCTGTCTTACTTAAAGTCCAGTCAATCCCCGAACACAGCTTTGAAGTTCGTAACAATATTACTCAACTATGATTTGATTACGGTCGTAAAGCACGGAATGATGTACTCGGTACACAGAAGAACAAGCATATGTCTAGGGGCTGCTCGGAGTGAATTTTTGCATCAATGCACAGGCCAGCTCGAGCTTGGGGAGTTCTTGAACAGAACTAGGTCGTCACCTCCAGGAATCACCACCAGTCTTCTTCTCTTCTCATCTTTAACTCTCCTCTTTTTCTCTTCGGAGATCCTCTCTCTCTTCGCTTTCTCAGGCCCAATCTTTATTAAGATACAATAAGATTTGTTCATAGTAAAAAAAAAACTGGGGGTAACCATTTTGCTATTTGCTTACTATAAGCATTCTGGTCCTCCCCCAGATGCATCCCAGGATCTTATATCAATTTCCAATGGGGACCTCTTCAAGCTGCAGGTTCTGACTTTTTTACCTTACTTGACCCTTGCCCTCTGCATGTTAATGTAATCAACTTGTATCCACTTGTTTGCTTCGATTGTAATGGCCTCCTATGGAATGTGTGAATCAAGCCTCTGACTTCACAATCACCTTAATGGTGACCACTTGCTATACAGATCTTGACTTTGGGTAGGGTTAATCTTCCAAGATTAATTTACTGAAATACGAATACGAAGAATTAACGAATATATCGAAAATTTCTACTCTTAAATGTAATATACGTAACTGTAGAAAACGAGCTCATTCTTTACTCCGTGACATGATAGGGTTGCCCAAAGTTACTAAGAGGATAGAAATATGAGTATGAGCAACTTACGAATATGATTTTGCAATATTATGTGCAACTTTCTGGATATTGTCTAGGAAAAAATATAAATTGCATGCCTTGACCTTTTTTTGTTTACCGGATTGGTGATTCCAAGTGAAGGCTGTATAACATCAAGATTTATATCGGTTTTCAAATTATATTACATGTATATGCCACTAAAAAGTGTAAATCGGAAATTTTCATATTTAGAATAAAAGTATCATAAATAGGAATGAGACTTGACTTGCATTTTACTTTCTATGACTTGAATTTAATATTTACTGAAACTTTTTTGAAATATGAATAAGAAACTAGTTTACCTAAAAAATATTCTTATCTAGTAATAATTGTGAGAGTGCAGCTATGTTTTACATAAGGTTTGCGAAACTGATCTGCTTGCCGCACTCATAAATTGGGTGTTGCCTGCCAACGTAATTTTTCGGGACTCCAGGAG
>CM063501.1:7112162-7124662 GCA_032207245.1 Pardosa pseudoannulata
ACCGCATTAGCCGATTTTTGTTACGACTGTGTTTATTTCTTGCGTGGAAAAGAGCGTTGCATTCTCGTGTTCGAATTCTAATAATTTTCTGTTCTCGAAATATAAACAAAGTAGCGTTAGTTTTACGTCTAAAGAGGAAGTCATTTTTAGCATTAATGGAAATAATCGTATTTTTGTGTGCATTCATACTCGTTTCTCATTCGTGAGTGCAATTTCACCTTTTCGTGTCTATTAGACGCCACTGTATACGTTGTGATACTAAAATCCTCGGTTTCAGTGAAATTTCACCTTTTCGTGTCTATTAGACGCCACTGTATACGTTGTGATACTAAATTCTTCGGTTTCAGTGAAATTTCACCTTTTCGTGTCTATAAGACGCCACCGTATACGTTGTGATACTAAATTCCTCGGTTTCAGTGAAATTTCACCTTTTCGTGTCTATAAGACGCCACCGTATACGTTGTGATACTAAATTCCTCGGTTTCAGTGAAATTTCACCTTTTTCGTGTCTATTAGACGCCACTGTATACGTTGTGATACTAAATTCCTCGGTTTCAGTGAAATTTCACCTTTTTCGTGTCTTTTAGACGCCACTGTATACGTTGTGATACTAAATTCCTCGGTTTTACTGAAATTTCACCTTTTCGTGTCTATTAGACGCCACTGTATACGTTGTGATACTAAATTCCTCGGTTTCAGTGAAATTTCACCTTTTTCGTGTCTATTAGACGCCACTGTATACGTTGTGATACTAAATTCCTCGGTTTCAGTGAAATTTCACCTTTTCGTGTCTATTAGACGCCACCGTATACGTTGTGATACTAAATTCCTCGGTTTCAGTGAAATTTCACCTTTTCGTGTCTATTAGACGCCACTGTATACGTTGTGATACTAAATTCCTCGGTTTCAGTGAAATTTCACCTTTTCGTGTCTATTAGACGCCACTGTATACGTTGTGATACTAAATTCTTCGGTTTCAGTGAAATTTCACCTTTTCGTGTCTATTAGACGCCACTGTATACGTTGTGATACTAAATTCCTCGGTTTCAGTGAAATTTCACCTTTTTCGTGCCTATTAGACGCCACTGTATATACGTTGTGATACTAAATTCCTCGGTTTCAGTGAAATTTCACCTTTTCGTGTCTATTAGACGCCACTGTATACGTTGTGATACTAAATTCCTCGGTTTCAGTGAAATTTCACCTTTTCGTGTCTATTAGACGCCACCGTATACGTTGTGATACTAAATTCCTCGGTTTCAGTGAAATTTCACCTTTTCGTGTCTATAAGACGCCACCGTATACGTTGTGATACTAAATTCCTCGGTTTCAGTGAAATTTCACCTTTTCGTGTCTATTAGACGCCACTGTATACGTTGTGATACTAAATTCCTCGGTTTTACTGAAATTTCATCTTGTCGTGTCTATTAGACGCCACCGTATACGTTGTGATACTAAATTCCTCGGTTTCTGTGAAATTTCACCTTTTTGTGTCTATTAGACGCCACTGTATATGTTGTGATGCTACAATTCTCGGTTTCAGTGAAATATCACATTTTCGTGTCTATAAGACGCCACCGTATACGTTGTGATACTAAATTCCTCGGTTTCAGTGAAATTTCACCTTTTCGTGTCTATAAACGCCACTGTATACGTTGTGATACTAAATTCCTCGGTTTCAGTGAAATTTCAGCTTTTTCGTGTCTATTAGACGCCACTGTACACGTTGTGATACTAAATTCCTCGGTTTCAGTGAAATTTCACCTTTTCGTGTCTATTAAGCCACTGTATACGTTGTGATACTAAATTCCTCGGTTTCAGTGAAATTTCACCTTTTCGTGTCTATTAGACGCCACTGTATACGTTGTGATACTAAATTTCTCGGTTTCAGTGAAATTTCACCTTTTCGTGTCTATTAACGCCACTGTATACGTTGTGATACTAAATTCCTCGGTTTCAGTGAAATTTCACCTTTTCGTGTCTATAAGACGCCACCGTATACGTTGTGATACTAAATTCTCGGTTTCAGTGAAATTTACTTTTCGTGTCTATTAGACGCCACTGTATACGTTGTGATACTAAATTCCTCGGTTTTCAGTGAAATTTCACCTTTTCGTGTCTATTAGACGCCACTGTATACGTTTGTGATACTAAATTCGGTTTCAGTGAAATTTATTTTCGTGTCTATAAGACGCCACTGTATACGTTGTGATACTAAATTCCTCGGTTTCAGTGAAATTTCACCTTTTCGTGTCTATTAGACGCCACTGTATACGTTGTGATACTAAATTCCTCGGTTTCAGTGAAATTTCATTTTCGTGTCTATTAGACGCCACTGTATACGTTTGTGATACTAAATTCTTCGGTTTCAGTGAAATTTCACCTTTTCGTGTCTATAAGACGCCACCGTATACGTTGTGATACTAAATTTCGGTTTTCAGTGAAATTTCATTTTCGTGTCTATTAGACGCCACTGTATACGTTGTGATACTAAATTCCTCGGTTTCAGTGAAATTTCACCTTTCGTGTCTATAAGACGCCACCGTATACGTTGTGATACTAATTCCTCGGTTTCAGTGAAATTTCACCTTTTCGTGTCTATTAGACGCCACTGTATACGTTGTGATACTAAAATCCTCGGTTTCAGTGAAATTTCACCTTTTCGTGTCTATAAGACGCCACCGTATACGTTGTGATACTAAATTCCTCGGTTTCAGTGAAATTTCACCTTTTCGTGTCTATTAGACGCCACTGTATACGTTGTGATACTAAATTCCCCGGTTTCAGTGAAATTCACCTTTTTCGTGTCTTTTAGACGCCACTGTATACGTTGTGATACTAAATTCCTCGGTTTTACTGAAATTTCAACCATTTTGTGTCTATTGACGCCCACCGTATACGTTGTGATACTAAATTCCTCGGTTTCAGTGAAATTTCACCTTTTCGTGTCTATTAGACGCCACTGTATACGTTGTGATACTAAATTCCTCGGTTTCAGTGAAATTTCATCTTGTGTCTATAGACGCCACCGTGTACGTTGTGATACTAAATTCCTCGTTTCAGTGAAATTTCACCTTTTTCGTGTCTATTAGACGCCAATGTATACGTTGTGATACTAAATTCCTGGTTTCAGTGAAATTTCACCTTTTCGTGTCTATAAACGACCGTATACGTTGTGATACTAAATTCTTCGGTTTCAGTGAAATTTCACCTTTTCGTGTCTATAAGACGCCACCGTATACGTTGTGATACTAAATTCCTCGGTTTCAGTGAAATTTCACCTTTTTCGTGTCTTTTAGACGCCACTGTATACGTTGTGATACTAAATTCCTCGGTTTTACTGAAATTTCATCTTGTCGTGTCTATTAGACGCCACCGTATACGTTGTGATACTAAATTCCTCGGTTTCTGTGAAATTTCACCTTTTTGTGTCTATTAGATTCCACCGTATATGTTGTGATGCTACAATTCTCGGTTTCAGTGAAATATCACATTTTGTATCTAATAGACATCGACTTATACGTTTTGATGTTCGATTTCACATTCGTTAGTGAAATTTCCCCCTTTGGCGTCTGGCAAAGTACTGATAGACACTGTACATCTATTGGATACTCGTTCTGTCATTCCATGATATTATTTTCCGGTAACGAAATTTATGACTTAAAAAGTGACTGGACGTTTCATCATCATCGAGTTGCCCGAGATAAATGAATGAGCTCTAGAATAACAACGTAAAGTTCGGTTGCGTGATGTTAAGTTATGCTATCTTTTGTATAATTTATTCTGTCTGAATTTATTTATTCGTGTTACAAAAGAATTACTTTAAAAAAGATCAAGCTCTCTTCTGAAAAATGAATGTATTTACAATTATACCTTTGGAATGGGATGCAGTTTCATTCTAATTTACTATAAAATGTATATTATGTTAGTTGTCTATAAGTGAACTGTTACTTTAATACATTACAAATTCCCCAATATTATCTAGTATACATTGAAATCATAAATATATAGCTTTTGGCATTACTGTATGAACTATTGGTAAGAATTAATATGTAACCTATAGAATATTGTTTTAGGGTGTTATAGTTAATGGAATGAATAACTTTTAGAATGATATTAACAGTTCGAAGAAGATAAAAAGGTTCGTTATTCGGGAGGATTAATCTATTTCATATTTTATTAGCTAAAGCAATATTTTACTCATTGCTAGCTAATCGCTTTCAACTGTTTGGGTAAGAAATAATTATATTAATATTCATTTAAGGGAAATATTTATATGGGTATGAGTATTAGGGTAAAATATCCCAATAGTCATAGCCATATATATATATATATATATATATATATATATATATATATATATATATATATTATATATATATATATATATATAACTTTATTATATATATATATATAATATATATAATATATAATATATATATATATATTTAAATTTATATATATATAAATATATATATTTTATATTTATATATTATATTATATATATATATTATATAATTTATATTATATTTATATATATATATATATAAATATATATATATATTATTATAATATATATATATATATATATATATATATATATATATATATATATATAAATATATATATATAACATTATATATATTTAATATAATATTTTATATATAATATATATATATATATATATATATAAATATATATATATATATAATATATATATATATATATATATTTATATATACACATTAAATACATAATACTGATTATACCTGAATAAAACCTACTAATAAAATACATGATTTTATTAAAGTAATTTTTGATTTTTTTATACATTTTTCACAAAATCGTAAGTTTTTTTTAGTTTTGGAAGTAATGTGTTCCAAAACGGCTTTAAATTTCCAAATTTTACTAAAATTGGTTATTTTTTATTAAATTGTCAAGGAAAATCTGTCCGAAAAACCCGACTTTATTTAATAGCTAGAAACTCTATTTTTTAGCATATTTCCAAGGGGGTACAGTTTGAAAATGAAAGATTTTTATGATTTTTGAAGTAATGTTTTTGAGATTACATATATCATTTATCAATACTCGTTCTACCATTCCTTAGTGAAACTGCACCTTTTTTGTGTCTGGCAACCTACTTAAATACATTATCGTATAAGTATTTTTGTTCTTTTTTTATTCCTGATGTTTAATTTGATTAGAGTTAGATTTACGGTTTGAACAAAGGCTAATGGGAAAATACTTCTTAAAGCCGATTCCGAAAGCTAGAACGTCTATGCCATAGTGTGATTCGAACCGACTAACACCAGTGCCGAGATTAGTCCTTAATCGGCCTTTTTTATGCTAGTACTTAGTGAAATATCACATTTTGAGTACTATTGATACATGAACCTTTCAACAACTCGGTTCCTTGATTGCATAGTATTTACCTTGCTTGGGTATCATTTTAGAAAGGTAGCTTAGAATTTTATGTTTTCTTAGAACAAATTTTTCCTTTTGAGAGTATTGGGCAATCTTATCAATCTACGAAATTTCAAGTAATTTCTATTATTATTTTTTCATTTAGATCTAGATTTTATGATTTATCAATCAGCGCTCATAAATTTACTTCTTCAGCAGGTACAGACTGAGATCCTGACAAATTTGCTTTTCCCATTACACTACAGCATTTTGCAGAGATTATTTTACCTGCAATATCAAATAAATCTTTTTTCAGGAAATTTTTCCTTTTTTTATAAATGTCGCTCTATGTTTAAAACGATAACTTATCACTAACCTGACATGCTGTAGTATTCAAAATTGTTTGATCTTCAAATTTATTTCGTTGTATACAGTCCATATTAACTTAGATTTAAGATAGGCTCCGAAATGTAATCTGCAGAAATGACTTGGGCTAATGTATTGTCCTCACCCTATGGACTTTGATTGGATTCCCATGTAAGACGTTGATTTACTTGTAGTGTCACTTTTTAGAGTAACGTCGATTGTCCACGTGTTGCTTCTATACTAAAATGAACATCATAATCATCTGATGCGGCATTGTAAATCCGAATATTAATAAAGATAAATACCCCAGCAGTAAAAGGAAAATAAAAATTATTTCACTCTATTCGCAACTTTCAACAAAACATACTCCGAATTCATCTTATTCTATTAAAATAGCTGGTATTTAAAGCATGTATTTCATGATGCTACTAAAAATTACTATAATTCTCTTAGAATACTCATTTAAAATACAATCTTCTTTCACACGCAATTATAAGGATCAATATAAGGTCGGATGGTTAGGGCACTGATCTTCTTTCTGTACGTGAGCTCGTTGGTTCGAATCCCATTGTGGCATGGTTGATCACAGCCGTTAGGAATCGGCTTTAAGCAGTAGATCCCGGACCCGTTAGCCCTCCAGTAGCAAAAAGTATACCGTAGTGCTCCAAAACCAAACCAAACCCCAGTGTGTCAAAAAAATTGTAATTTTTTTTAATCAAGCTCTCCTTTTTAACTTTATATATACATTTCTTATTTTTTACAAAACAAACCAACGCTCATTATACATTCGTTTAATATTATTTTAAATTATTAAAAATCATAATGTTTTTAGAAATTATTTGCTTCAGTAATACTAATATAGATAATTAATTGTAGGCGTAGCTTAAATCTTAAAAAAATATATTTTCAATTTAAGGCAATTAATTATCGGTCTAATATCGAATTAATAGAAATTAATTGAAACTTGATGAAGCCATTTAGAAGAAGCTATAAATGTGTTTTAATAATAATTTTGTGAACTAAAATTAAAATTCGGTCCCGAAAGGCGTAATTAACTCACAGAAGTATAAAAATAGGGCTATGATATTCAATGATAAAACCTTTTATTCGTTTCCCATTATTTAATTATATTTTCTTCTAATTTACTGAAAAGATATACAAATAATTTGAATACACAAATTAGTACATTTCCTAAGAATAAAATATTATTTTTAAAAATAAACTTATATTGTTTAATATATCTTATAACGTTTAAAATATTCAAATATACAGCATATTTTTCACTAAAATGGTTTTTTAATTAAAAAAATACGAAACTATATTTTGTAAAACATCAACCCAAGTTCTTTCTGGTATAAATTTTAATTTACTAAATACAGTTTATTTTAACAATAATCATATGTAGTATGTCAGTTGATATTACAAACATAAGTAAACAAACGGGAATACGGTATAAATATCAAATAATAAGTCTAAATTTTACGATTTTATAGGTCTATGGTTTTTTTTCTTAAGCTTAAATTTAGATGGAAATATCTCTTATCATTTGTTGATAAAACATAATCTTCATTTACTGATTTAAGAACTTTATTTACAGTTGTCATTTCGTTCAAAAATGTAACATTCATCCCGTTAATGACAAAGGTCTAGATTAAGAAGGAAATGTTTCTTATTTTGTGTTGGTAAATCATGATCATCCTTTATTGTTTAAAGAACTTTAATTACAGTTGTCATTTCATCTAAAAAGAAATATTTATGACGTTTTATTCAAATGACTTTTCTGTCAAAAATCGGATATTTAGAAGGAAATATCTCTTAGCATGAATTCATAAACCAGAGTCATCATGTATAACTTACTAAACTTTATTTACAGTTGGCCGTTGTTTGAGAAAGAAATATTCATGATGTTTTTTTTCTAATGAAGTTTCTATCAAATGTCTAGATTTTTGGAGATGTCTCTTCGGAGTTGTTAAATCATGATCATCATTTATTACTTTAAGGGATTTATTTACAGTTGGCATTTCACTGAGAAAGAAATATTCATGACGTTTCCTTCAAATCTCGTTTTTGACAACAGTCTAGCTGTATATGGAAACGCCCCTTATCATGAGGTGTCAAATCATGATAACCATTTTTTACTTTAATTACAGTTAGCTTTATTTAGAGTTGGAATTTCATGAGAAAGAAATATTCATGGTATTTTTGACAAATAATTCTTAATGTAGATGAAAATGCTGCTTATCATGAGTTGACAAATCCTGATCATTATTTACTATTTAATAGATTTATTTACAATTTTCTTTTCATTGAGGAATAAATATTCATGTCGTTTTCCTCTAATCACGTTTTTGACAACAGTGTAGTTGTAGATGGAAACGTCCATTATCATAAGTAGGCAAATCACGATCATCATTTATTACTTTAAGTGCTTTATGTACAGTTGGAATTTCACTGAGAAAGAAATATTCGTGACGTTTTCTTCTAAAGATGTTTTTGACAACAGTCTAGTTGTAGATGGAAACGCTCCTTATCACGAGTTGGTAAATCATGATGATCATTTATTACTTTAAGGGCTTTATTTGCAGTTATTTAACAGAGAAATAAATATTAGTGACATTTTCTTCTACTGACGTTTTGACAACAGTTCAACTGTAGATGAAAACGCCCCTTATCATGAGTTAAGTAATCATGGGGATTATTACTTTAAGTGCTTTATTTATACTTGGCAAATCACTGAGAAAGAAATATTCGTGACATTTTCTTCTAATGACGTTTTTGACAACAGTCTAGTTGTAGATGGAAACTCCCCTTATCATGAGTTGGCACTTAAGAACCGTCATTTTCTTCGTTAATTACAGTTAGCTTTATTTACAGTTGGAATTTCACTGAGAAAGAAATATTCATGGCATTTTTGACAGATATTTCTAAATGTAGATGGAAATAGCCTTTATCAAAAGTTGACAAATCAAGATCATCCTTTACTACTTTAAGAGCTTTATTTACAATTCCAATTTCACCGAGAAAGAAATATCTATGACGTTTGCATTGAAATTATTTCAGGAAAAATCCAGACCCCTCTATACCACCCCTATACCTTCACAGTATGAGTATTCAATTTACGTTCCATTTTGTAGATATAGATAATTTCTCTAGCACATTTTTAAGGGATTAATCATTTTATTATTTTCAATTTTCATTGATGTTTTACAACACATAAAATGCACTTAAAAAAGCGCTAGCTGCATTCAGTTTGCTACGTGTATAAGCGTGAAGATCCTGTGTTAGCTATATAAGTAGCTTAAGGTTAATTTCCTGTGGAACGCTACAGTCTGTTCTTTTAATACATGAAGGCTAATGAAACCGAGAGTTTAATCCTTAGAGCCAATTCCGAACGGCTAAGTACATTGATGCGAAAAGAAACCATTATGAGATTAGAAATCATGATCTCCGATACAGAAAAGCAGTACCCTATCCATTCAGCCATTCTTCGGCTGAGAGTAGCCTATGGAAATACAATGGAGAATGTTATATCCATCAACTCCCATAATCTATAATAAAGATTTGGCTTACTTTAGAGCCCTGCCCTCTGCTGTATTGCTACATTGTAAATAACGAGTATAGATACTTCTGCTTAGATTTCGAATGGCTAAGAATATTCCTTCTATAATCAAACTCGCGAACTCTGATAAAGAAGAACGCCCTACTCAATAGGCCATCGTTCGAAGGGCTGCGACATTACAGTGCCGTAATCGCCGTAGATCACAGGGCTTTGGTCAAATGATCTCCTTACGGAGAGAGTAAATCCGGGATTTCGTAATTTTGCGTTCGACTGTAATAAATTTCATAGCAGTTCGGAATCGACTTTAAGAAGTAGGTCCCAGTTTCCCTTGTATAGAATAAAATAAACTGCATTGCTCTGAAAAAAATCGAAATCCAATAAATTTTTATCTTTAATTTGGCGAACATATAATAGATCTGATCCAATAATATATGAAATTTTGATACAAAAATTAAAGTGAGCATTGTCGTTTCGTAGAAATTCTACTCATAAAAGTTGTGTTACCTAGAGTGTTGGGCGATAGCAAAGATCAACGAAAATCTACTTTTAAATCCTGCTATATAAATATTATGAATGTGGGGCTATGATTCTGACCTATAACATCGCGGTACACTGAGGGATTGAGGTATATATGTGCTGTGACTTCAGTGTAAACAGAAGTTTATATGGTTTATATTATTTAATATTATAGTTAATATTTTATTTTGTTGATATTAAAATGTCAACAAAAAGATAATTAGCGTGGTTGTCTGAAAGATGTAAATTGCTTATAATTGTTAACTTCTGTAATATAAGATATTTTTTCAAGTAAATATTGATTGAAGTTATTTGAAGCAACAGTATTCAGATTTATATGACGTCACGTTCAATACACCTAAAACTATGGCATATACGTGTGAATATTAGTATTTAGATTTTATGTAAAAAATTCCTTATATTCATCAGTTTTTTAATCCTTATCAGCTATACTCCATGCATTCTCAATTCGTCAGCCATTTTTAGTTGGTCAGCCTGTATCGAGCTTTGAGCGCATTCTTGCAATATATATCTCATTAGAGAGACATGAGGGTGAAGTGTAATATTGTATACAGCTTGCGCAATGCGCATATGTATGCGCTAAATGATAGGAATATTGAGCTCTGAATGGGAACCGCGTTATTGTTGGAGGATAATTGACATTTAATAACGGGCAAATCGCGCGCGCAAGATATTTCAAATATGCATAGAAGCCCATTCGCTCCATTATAGCCTCACTCACATCACGTAGATGAGGAGATATATTAAAGGCAGCACGACTCGCTATTATTGGTATCTTTAGGAAAGCTGCAGTAATGCAAAGAATATGAGATCTTTGCATACGTGTCGTCTTGGAAACCACAATCACAGTAATGTTATATTCTAAGAGTGCAGTCCCGAACGATGGTCGCCTAGATAAGGCGCTGAAATTCGGTACCGGAGTTCGCGGGTTCGAATTCTATTCTGGCATGCATATTCGTATCCTTTCTGAATCGGCATTAAGCAGTATGTCATTCTATCATTAGTCCTCGTGTAGCAAATATGTACACTTTAACGCTCCAAACCTAAACAAAATATGAGTGCAGAGCTACTGAAATGCAAAGCATGTATCGCTTTGATATGATTTACCATGAACAAGCCGAACGCTGGTCGATTGGTTAGGGCGCTTATCGTCGGTATCGGAGTTCGTGGGTTCGAATCCCACTATGGCATGGATGTTCGTAGCCGTTCGGAATCGGCTTTAAACAGTAGGTCCTGGACACATTAGCCCTCGTTTGTAAAAGAATCCAAACCAAGCCATGAACAAAGTACACACTGCTCACGTGTGTGTGCGTGCGCGTGTGTGTGTGTGTGTAATATATCACGATTATTAACCCTAAAATGGATATCTAAAGTTCTCCCTTTTTTTACATTTTCAGTTTAATATCTAATTTCTCATCTGAGTAATGTTAGATTTGAATTAGAGTTCTCGGACTTTTTACTCTTTCGTAAAAACTAACTCTCATTTTTTGTCCACTGGCCAGATTTTTCACCCTCCCAGGAAATAGTCTCTCTTTTCGAATCTTTAAATAGCTGTATGTGTGGTTTCCGAAGAAGCTTAAAAGATTACGGTTCACTCTTCACTCTCAAAAGATGCTGAATAACTGGAAGTCTCTTGGGGACAAAATCCCGGGATTGCTCGTTCTGAGGTCTGAAGTTGTCGAAAAATGAGATTTTCATTTAGCATTTGACGTAAAGCTGTTGCATTTTGATGACGGTTGCTTAGACGCATTTTAAAATTGTTGCAAATTAAATAAATGTTTCTAAAATTTTTTAAACAAGTTCTAATTTTTCACACTATTTAAGGAAATCTTTTTTTAGAAATAAAATAAAATCATCAAAACTAAGTATATTAAAATATAGAATTAATGCTGAAATTATTTTAATTTATTTAAGATAATTAAAGAAAATAAGGAGAAAATTTACATTTCAAGTTTTGATGCATTATATGTTCCCTTCAACGATTTAAACTTAATTAACCTCAATATAGATAGAAAATTCTAATGTCGACAAAAAAATTCTACGTTTCTAACATACCCTATTTCATATTTGTTGCAATTTTTAAATTAAAAATAGGATTTCATTTTTATCTCCCTTTCCTATTTATCTCCTTGTACGACAATCTACTGAAATCCAAAATCTCTATTTGGGGATTTGGGAAACAATACAAATTTTCATCTCCCTCTGAAAAATGCGTAACTTCTATTCCAGCCATTCTTCTGTCCAATTTTCATTTTTTTGACCAAATGTACTTCAAAGTATATATATTTTATTTTTTTAGTGCGATAGATAAAAAGAGAGAACGAAAGAGCTTTGAAATTTTATTTCCAATTTTTGGCTTTTTTTATAAAAGTAGTGTGTGGAAGAATGTTCAGAGTCCGGTATATGATGACGTTATGTACTTTTTTGAAAATGCGTGATTTCTTTATGCATGCAGAAAGTCGTTTGCAGATTATGGAGATGAATTTGATAGTAAACTTAAATGTTTAAATGCCGTATTTTTTGTCGCTATTTGCTTCTATCTCATACAGTTCTTGACAATAGCTCTAGCTTGAATTTTCTATAAATGTTAACTACGAATTTTGAATCTTAATGAATGTTGATTTCGCCGCTTAGG
>CM063501.1:7129662-7147162 GCA_032207245.1 Pardosa pseudoannulata
CAGTGCGCAGAGGGTGAGACCAACCAAGCTATTTCAGCCCATTGCTAACTGGGGAATGTCCAAGACTTCTCTATCATGATATTCCGATATTCTACGGAAGACCTTCACAGAGAAGTCAGAATCTTATAAGACAAATGTTTTGGCTTGAGTTTTATCAAGTACATGGGTATATAAGCGAAGCGAACGTCAAACGAAAGCAATAACTTAAAAAAATATATTACTTTGTATAGAATATATAGGATGCATTTTGGTGATCTGCATTATCGCACAAGAGGGGAAAACCAGTATCGCCGACAGAGATATATCGCAGAGACGAATTTTAATACTGTTTTCGCGATGCTTATATTCTATAAATATTTGAAGATATATTCATAAACGATCCAGCCCTACCACACACACACAAAAATTCATATACGTATGCACTTATCTATATATGTGTATACATAGAGGGTGTTTCAAAAATCATCGGTATATTTGAAAAATCAATAAACACTAAATGGACAATGATAAGCTGCCAGTTTATTGCAATATGCTTGGGACAATATTAAATTTTCAAGCATATAAACTTTCAAAATTAGTTACAATATTCCACAACAGATGACGCTGCAATCAGGAAAAATTTAAACTACGATATTTTCAATATATTTACCAGGCTCAGCAATAATATGGCGCATTCTAAGAACGAAATTATCAGAAACCCTTGTAAACGTCTCAGGTGCGATGGCTTCACATGCAGAACAAATGTACTGCTCCAGTTACTCTATTGTTTCTGGATAGTGGCGGTACACCTGGTCTTTTAAAAGTCCCCACAGGTTAATATTGTAGTTAAGATTTTCCAGACTGCAGCGCCATCTGTTGTGGAATATTGTAACTAATTTTGAAAGTTTGTCTGCCTGAAAATTTATTATTGCAATAAACTGCATTTCTATCACTGTCTGTTTAGTTTTAATTGATTTTTCAAACATACCGGTCATTTTTGAAACACCCTGCATATATACAGATATATACATACATAAACTTATGCATGTATACACATATACTGATACTTACATGTACATATACAATGAATGTACAGTACATATACACAATTTTAAATATACAGTTTGCTTACCCCTGTTTGTGAAAACTATGTATTCAAGTAAAATTGCTCAATTCGGAAAGTTCTAAACGAGAAAAATTCAGTATTTTTCAGGCTCTACTTGATGAATACCTCAGCGTGACCTCACCATGTTTCAGACACAATCCGTCTCACCGAAATGATAAATTAAAAATAATTGATCATTCGATGTTTACGTTACAACGTAATTTAGTCGTCGTTCCTAAAATGGTACTTTAAATTAAGTCCGTAATGTATCGCACCATTAAGGGGGGGGGTGTAAAAAAAAACAGAACCCGGCCAGATAAAATCACATTATTCTTGTCTTGGAGCTTATCCAAGAACAACTACCATAACTCTTTTGCTAGAAAAAGATTTATTTTCTGCAGTTTACTTTTTACGAAATGCTCAGGGATATTAATGTGGCACTGTTACGTTTAAACTCCATTTTTATGTCGAAAAAAAGAACTTATCATTCACTAAAAATAGAAAAAAATAATAGAATAAAAAAACATTTTTCAAATTTGCTGCATACATTCGAAAATTAGGGAAATGAGCACTAACAGTTCTTGTGAAGCATTCAAAAAATATAATGCTGATGAAAATTTAAACCTATTTTGATGAGTAAAAACAGTTTATTGTAAAAATGTTATATTTCTCAGTATATTGAGGTAAAAATCCATATTAGTATAAATAAAGCTCGTATAATAAAACTTTTACCATTTAACTTAATGATAGTAATTTATGAATCTTTTCAAAAATCAGTATCGCCGAAAGAGATAAATCAGCAGAGCCGAATTTTATTGTTTCGGGATGCTTAAGTTATATCAATATTTGACGATATATTCATAAACGATTCAGCTCTAATACTCACACAGATATTCATATATAAGTACGCACTTATGTATATACGCGTGAATACGTATACACACCCATACATATATATGCAGATATATACATACACAAACTTATACTTGTATATACATATACTGATACTTATATGTACATATACAAAGAATGTACAATGCATATACATATGTACATTGCACTTATATTAGTACTTATATGTACATATACATATATAATACATTGTACTTACATTGTACTTATATGTCCATATACATATACAATATTTATGTGTACATGCACTTACTTTAAAAAATAAATATTATGATACTCTACCTTAAATTTCATAATTTAAACAGAATTGAATTTTGCAGGGAGAGGTATTATTTTCCTACTACGTGAGTTTTCTAGAGAACGGGATCTAGTGAATAGTAGTATTACACATCAAATTTCAAAATTGAAATTAAATTAAATTTAGACGGTTTAGTTTGGAACACATCTAATTTTTGTCTACATGAGTGATTAAATATAATATAACCAAGAATTTAATAAGTATTGTGGTAATACATATAAACATTTCAACACAGAAATTTAATTCAATGAGGCAGATTTACTTTGCAGCCGTTCTACTTTCCTGCAACATCGCTTTTAATGGTAACGGATTAATAAATATTGTAAATTACACATGAAAATTTCAAAATTACATAAAAATTTCAAAATTAGAAAATGAATTGAATTTGGCCTATTTGGATGGGAGTGCTCTGACGTTCCTAATACATAAATTTTAAAGATAGAGGGACTACTGATTAACAAATATTTTAGTAGTGATACACATACAAATTTCAAAATTAAAATTTAATTCAATTTAGAAGATTCAGTGTGGAGAGCATTTACTTTTCTTCTATACTAGTTCTGATTAGGTCGGAACCTCCTATTTAATAAATATTCTGTTAATACAGTTGAAGATGAAAACAATATAGATTGAATTCAATTTGGTAGCTTTAGTTTGGAGCTACTTATTTTCTTGCTTTATGAGTTCTAATGAGATCAAAACATACTGGTTGAAAAATAGTGTGGTACACATATAAACATTTCAAACTGTAAATTGGTTTCAATTTTACCGATTTGGTTTACAGCTACTATTTTCCTGCTACACGAGTTATAAAAAGAGACTACGACCTATTTACAGATTAATAAATATTGTCGTATTATACACACAAAATTTCAAAATAGAAACTAAATTCTACTTAGCCGGTTTAGTTTGAAAAGCTTCTATTTTTCTTCCACATGAGTTTTCAAAATAGCGGAACCTACTACTTAAAAAAGCTCATGGTATTATAGATAAACATTTTAAAATATAAACTGATTTCAATTCGGTTGATTTAGTTTGAAGATACTACATTCCTGCTACATGAGTTGTAATCAAACCTTATTAAAAATATTTTGATACACGTAACACTTTGAAAATATACATTAAATTCAGTTTCATCGGTTTGGTTTGAAGTACCACTAATTTCCTGTCTAAGAGTTCTAATGAGACCTGGACCTACTGATTAATGAATACTGTGGTGCACATAAAAATGCCAAAATATAAATTAAATTTGGTTTAGATTGCTACTACATTTATTTTTACATCAGTTCAAATAAAAGCAGGGGATACTGAAGAATAAATATTCTAATCATGCATATAAAAGTATCAAAATGTAATTTGAATTCAAATTTGCTTGTCGATTTGGAGCTACTAATTTAGTAATACATATGTTCTAATGTGACCGGGACCAACCTATTATAGCTGATTTAGAAAGACTATGAACTTTTCAAATCAAATCAGATCAAAATCTTTTTCTTCGGGAGGCGTCACAAAAGTGTTTATTTGGATCATTTATTAATGTTTTGTTGTTTATCCTCGAATTCAATGTTTCACATTTGTACTGTTATATTTCATGCTCAGTGTGCTGTATTTTGTTTCGTAGTTTAATTTAGTTGCATTTTTGTGGCAACGTTTTTTGGAGTTTTGAACGAGAACAACTTGGGAAAGTGATTCCCGTACGTTGCTACTGGCATTATGACTATTAAATAATTTTAAAGACAAATTGTTTTTATTGTCTACATTGGTGTATGTGTTATTGGTCCACGTCGACAGTGTTGACAGTTTGTAATACTCAAAATGGAAAAATTATCGCTGTATTAAATAAACTCATACAATGTAGATAATTTCGATACTATTTTCCATGTGAATTATATAATTATCAAAACATTTGATTATCAGTTCCCTGTTTTATCCTTTTCGGTCGGAACTATTCTTGTCCTTTACGTATATTGAAGTAAATGCATACAATGCATTTTAAAGAAAATGTGACCTGGATAATAAGATTAAGTATTCATTTACTATAGCATTTTAAGTAATTTCAAAATCACTGATAAAGTAAGAAAATAAAATACAATTAAGAATGACTAAGAAAATATATAAAAAAATTGATGCTAGGACGAAATTTATGTGACAATTTCGGTTTTAGAGTTTTTATTTCTTGTATAGTTTGACTTATTAAATTAATAAAGGAACACTATTTTTTTCGTTTGTGACTATAAACAATATTGATCAACAACATTCGTCATAAATCATTTCATAACGTATTACCGGTATCAGAATCAGTGGATTAAATTATGAATAAAATGTTTAAGCAAAACGTTTCAGGTCATATTTGATATTAATGCCAAATGATTCAGTTTAGCATATTTTGACATGATCTTAAAGCGAATACTTAATTGGCTTTAAAAAGAATAGCCTTATAAATAGTGTTTTATAATAAAAAATAAACACGATATGGCTGCCAAATCTTTCACTTAATGACATTTTGTAAGGATTTTGAATCAAATATATTTTGGATATAAATTGATTCATATTACGAATAATTTTATAGCAAATAGTAAACTTGGTATTGATACCAAATGTTTTAAAGTTTTATTATGTTTTCAAAACATACAGTTTTATTTTAATTTTAGCAAAATCATATCTTTTATAATTATTATCGTACGTGCACATAATTTTCAGCACTTTTCTGTATTATATTTTAAATATTTTTGCAGAATTTAGTTTGATTTAAAAAACAATAACTTATTTTATAAAGAGGAAAAAAAGAGCTTGTTTTGCGTAAATTTTAAAATTTTCATGTCACAATGGGCACAGATGTATAGTAATAATAATTTAGTTACAATTATAATTTTGGTTTTTATACAGACAATTATTAGATATAATTATCCTACTATTGAAAATTTTTAAAAACGTATCAGAACTATTACATCAGAGGATTGAATATAAAAAATTAAATTAATCCTTCAAATTCTATTTCATATACTTAGCCCTCGTGCTGCAAAAAAATTGACCTTAGTGCTCCAAACTAACCAAGCAATCAACCAAGAGTTGTTTCAAGTACTTTAAATACTGAATAAGATAAAGTACGACGGAAAATTTAGGTAGTTTTAGTGTAGGGCTATAATGTATTGAATGTGAATTTTCAAATTCAATATGTGAAATAGTTTTTATTTATAGTGCGTGCGAGTTCAATTAAAATTCATTGTCAGTAAAATACACTCGATATTTTTATGCTTTTCTTAAATTCTTTAATAATAAATTCAAATAATGTTTTATTTTACAGGTTATAATTCGAATATTGCAATGGATTTTGTCTTACAAGTTTCAGAAATATTCGAAGATTTTTAACCCTCTAAGCGGTTCGCACATACAATTTCGCCAAACCGATGATGTCTTAAAAGCGGTTGTCACGTACAATTTTCGACCTCCAAAGACGATCTGAAAATGGATGTTATGTACATATCTGCCAGTGTTTGAGGTATTAGGGTCAGGTCGATTGTTTAAAAACTGCATCCCTCTTTGAATGACATTTATTGTGAGATGCACTCCTACTCCCTTAGGCACAAAGACGCCGATAGCTTTTCATGGCTTTGTAAATCTCTATTTCGAAGTATTTCGTTTGCGGTAAAACATATATCTCTTATTGCACCACTTAAATACATTGGATAACTTTCGTAAAAAATATATAAATAATTCTCTGAAAGAATATTTTTATTTGTACTTTTAGAATCCATTATTTCTTAAGGGATGCTCTTCGAGACTTGACTAGCTTTATGTGTATTAAAAATTAAAAATTTATAATATCTATTTATATATCTATTTATAACCGGAAGTAAAGGGACAGTAACGAGGGTGGGTATTCCATTCTAGTCGACAAACGATGAAGTAAAAAATCATAGAACGCTTTGGCCATTGAAACAATAAACCTTTAGCGTATTTTTGAAGACTATTTTTAATCGGTGTGTTCCACTCGGAGGGTTAACCCGCTGGAACGTTCTGGTGCAACTTTTTTGAACAAAATACCATCAAAACTGTTTTCAAGAGGAATTGAAAATTTGCCAAATATACTTTACTAAAAGTTTAAAATACATTTCGGATTATTTGAAATATTAATTTTTAAAAATATTTTGTACTGTAGATCTTTTTTTTAGCATTCCGAAAGCACAAACATAAGACCCACAAACAATTTAAAATATTAAATTATATTTTCATATTTCCTCATTTTAATCATACATAGATGTATTTTTCACTGCATCCCTCCTCTGACCACAAACACTAAAAATGCAAAAGTATATGCGCATGCTCTGGGTGTCTCGTACCCGAATAAATTAATAGTATCTGTTTCTGAGAAAAATATTCAGGGAAAATTATGGACCTATAAGACGTATGAGACAGCTACTGAAAATTTGGGAAGTTTATTTCTGTTGAGTGATTTTTTGTAAAATGCTTTTAGAATGCTCTGGTCTCAAAGTAATTGTTAGCGTCTCTCGTGTTAAAAAATCAAAAACATCTTTGATATTCCTATTGTGAATAACGCTAAGATAAAATTTAATAATCCAGATATCGGTTCGAAATGTTTCACTTTACTAAATGACATGATTTTACGGAAAATAATTGTTTATAAAAACATTCCCATCATACACTATTTATTATCATATTCTATTTTATTTTTGATTGCCTCTACGGAGCTTCTAAGAATACAGTCAGTGAATAAAAGATTCATTTAGGTTTTTATTCAAGACTATTCCATTTATTTCCAAATGCTTATAGAAGAAAAATCAGCGTTGCCACATCATATTTCAGAAGTGAAAAGAATATTTCTTTCTCTGCGTTAACGCAATAATGGCGTTCAATTATGGTTCGGAATTCTTGGCAGAGAGAGAAAAGTAATTTGCTTCTGGAAAAAAAAGTGACCCAAAGCAACATTTTTGTCGCTTTCATCAAATTTCTTCGAGAATACTGAAAGAATTTCGAATCACTTTAGCAAAACTAATTATTCTACTTAGTACACTTTATAATATCATATATGTAATATATATATATATATATATATATATATATATATATATATATATATATATATATACACTATGATAAATATTTAATTCATCAAAATAGTTACACTAAAATATCTATCTATAATTCCTTATTTTCTGTTATTTTTAAGGCAAAATTTTTCAAAAGGAAAATGTGAGATATAAGGGAGTGTTTTCCGACTTAAACAATTTTAGCGGTCTCACAAATTTAACCCTGGTATAAATAATCTTTTTCTGTCAACTGACCACAAGTTTCGGCTGTCACAAGAAAAAATATTCGCTTGCCTCAAAACTAAATTATGACCTGTAAGGTTTTCGAATCAGCTTAAATGTTAAAGTTCACTCTTGACTGCCAAAAAATAACCTTAAGTTTCTGGAGTTTGAGCACTATGGTATATTTTCTTGCTACAATAGGATTTATAATATCGGGACCTATTGCTTCAAGCCGATTCCAAACGGCTACAAACATTGACGCCGCCGATGAATTCGAACCCATAAACGCCGCTGACTAAGACCATCACCCCAACATTCGGCCATTGGTCGGTTAAGTATTTTAAGAACAAAAACAGGTATTAACTCTTTGTGGATTCAGAAATTGTCGTAAGATGTATTTTCTTGCAGCATTTGACGAAAAGCTCTAGCCGAATAAACATGAGTATAATCGGTGAAATTTATATTCGCTGGTTACATACATGCAGACACAGATAAAGACAGATAGTATTGTTCCCTGAAAAGTAGTAACAAACTGACTTAGTTTATTTTACACACACGCATATAGATATATATCTGATTGTAACGAAAGTTTCCCTCCACTACAAATATCGTCTTAGCAAAAAAATTCTTATTTATTCATATTTTACAAACGACTTTTTGCATTCCATTCAGAATCATATTGTGAAATTAAAAAAAAAAACCTTCCATTCTTTTTAAGAAAACGGTGTCTAAAATGGAACTATCCCTCTACCAGATTAAAACCATCATTTAATTCCAGTTTTGTTGCAAAGAGTCCGCAACAGATTGTCACTAAATCATGTGTACAGCAGTTTTAGTTACTTATTTGTATACCACACCGTGTAGGTTTCGTGCCGGAAATTCAAACACAAGGACTATGATATTCAAGAAACAGAGTGTTCTGGCCTGCAGACGAATGTTGACGAGACCCGCCTGACTTAAAAAGAAGATAGGAAGGCGGATTTACAGACCTTTCTTTTCTCCTAGTGAAATTAAAAGTACACATTCTGTCAGTATCGCGCAAAAAATGCCAGGTAGCGTTATACTTAAAAGACTGATTTGCGTATTTAAGAAAAAGAATACTGTGGTGTATGTTGGCCATGAGTTTAGTATACACTAACGAATTGTTTCATGAACGTGGAATACTTTTCCAAGAACCAAGTACAGCTGTAAAAAAGTCTTATGTTTGTCTAACAAATATGACAACTGATAAATTGACTAATAACTGATAAATCATCCTGTAGACAAAAATAAATTGAAAGCAGACAGGGGAGACTATTGCTCAGCCAAACCTTAAGAATTTACAGTTCAACAAACATCAAATAACTGAAACAGATGCTCTTTGGGAAATGGAAAATCTTACCTCTATAACTGTTAGCTTGCGTCGACAGACGGTGCCATTCAACTATTATAGTAAGGCGATGTCGTGAGACTTCTGGTAAGTACCTACAAAACAAAGATTAGAGACATCAAAGTTGTCAACAAATCAAAGTTTTTATGCTCTCCCTTCTTCACAGCGAGTTTTTAGTATCAACACTGTCTATAAAGGATTTAATACTACTTCCGTAATCTATGATTACTAATGCTTTTATTACTATCACTTTCTTCTTCCTTTCAGCATTGTATTGCGCACATGCCGTATAAATTATGGGGCTTACTCTGGACTTTGCGAGTCGGTTCGAAAGTTTATTGTGATGTCATTTTGAAGTCATCTTGATCATTTGCTCGGATAATGTCCGCAAGTTGACGTTAAAGTGGAGTCACAACGAACGTTCGAACCGAACCTCAACGTCCAGAGTAAGGGCCTATATTTTCCTAGCTAGTTTTTGAGAAACTACAAATCAAAAGATGTTTAGTAATTTACGATCGAATAGATATTACAGCAAATCTTGTTGCTAAATTAAAATTTAAGAGGTACAGCAAAATATCGGATATCATGGATAAGTTCTAATATATTTCACTTTTGACAATTTTCATTACACTTACATTTATTGAATTTTATAGGCGTATTATAAAACTGAAACGCTAGCCTTTTCTTCGGCATCAAACTCTGTTATTTAATTGTTTGTCAAATGCTTTTGCTTACATATCGTATTGAATTTAATTTATTACTTTGAAGACTTCGCCATTTTGAGATTTTGCAGATATGAAAACAAACAAGAACATACCAGTAGTTTAAAATAATGATGCATGAATTACTATATTTAACAAATTTAACAATATATTTATCTTATTAAAATTTTTCGATTTCAGAACTGATTTCCTTCGAAAGTTCTCATGTTACAGCAGTCAAAAAATAAGCTAAGAATCGTTAGAACAGAATTATTTAGATTCAGAATAAGCTTAGTCTTAGAACGAGTTTTGGGTTACTTACCCTTGGTTCTTACTAAGTTAATTCAAACTGTACCTGCATCACACAACTTGAACGGACATGGTAAAATTCCACAAACAACTATTTTCATGAATAATGATAATTTGAATATAGGTGTAACGATATTTGTTGTCCACCTGATAGTTATCACACAAATTGGATGAACAGTAGGAAATTCCACAAACTATTACTTAAGAATCGGTCTAACCAAAGTTTAACGCCTAAACGCAATTAAACCCATGCTGCAACGAATGGTAGACCGCAATTCTCCGTTTAAATACAGGTTAATCGTGATTAGCCGTTAAACGACTCTAGTGTGATCGCCTCTTGTTATTCATGAACATTATCTTCAATATAAGTTTAACGAGAACAGAACTGTCGTCCACCATATAGATATGGTACTTATTGAACGAACAGTAGAAATTCCACAAGCAAATATTTTAATGAATAAATATAACTCGAATATAGGGGTAACGAGATTTGTTGTTCACCTTATAGTTACCATACACCTCCACAAACTATTACTTTAGGGCCGGTTTAACGAAAGTTTCATGGCTAACCACGATTAATCCAAAATCCAACCAATAGTAGGAAGCAAATTCTCCATTTAAGTATAGATTAATCACCGTTAACCTTTAAACGAGTCACCTTTAACAAGGTTAACCTTTAAAACGGTGTGACCAGACCTTTATGAATAAAAATGACTTCAATATACTTTTAACGAGATGTGTTGTCCATATAGATATGACACTTATTGAACGAACAGTAGAAAATTCCATAAACAAATATTTTAATGAATAAATATAACTCGAATATCTGTGTAACAAAATTTGTTGTCCACCGTATAGTTATCACACAAATTGAACTAACAGTAGAAAATTCCTGAAACTGTTACTTTAAGGCTGGTCTAACAAAAGTTTAACTGCTAACAACGATTAACCCATGCGACAACGAATGGTAGAACGCAATCCTCCTTTTAAATATAGATTAGACGTGGTTTGACGTTAAACGGCTCTGGTGTGTCCGGTCCTTAAAGAATAAAAAGGTCTTCAATATAGGTTAAACGAGATTTGTTGTCCATCATGTACATATCACACTTATTGAACGAACAGTAGAAAATTCCACAAACAAATATTTTAATGAATAAAGGTGACTCAAATGTAGATCTAACGAGATTTGTTGTCCACTTTATAGTTATCACGGACACATAAATCCAATACTCAAAAGTTATGGAGACCCCCTGCCATGACCAGTCGATTCTTAAAGAAGTATCCGTAAGGATCACATCCTGTATAAAAACCATGCTCAGAAGGGGTTCACGCGGTGCAGTTAAATAAAACAACTAGATGTAGACAAAAGGATTTATTTAAGATAGTATCATGACTGACGTAGAGCTCTGGATATCAAATCTGAAGTTACAGAAGTTTAAAATACTGAAAGTACAAACAAGTTACATAAAGAAACATCAGCACCTTCGATGCAACCGAGCCATCTGCTACTGTCACACTGACTCTTATACAGGCAGAGAACATATACCTGCATTACAGATATTTGCATGTTTAAAAAGATTCTGTGTTGCCACAAATAAAAATACTATAACTATAAAACATTACTCATAACAAATATCAATACAGATCGATGAATTCGTGTTACAATAACATGTGAAAATACATTACAATATTTATAATATATACAAGACACTATTTACAAAGACTGAACATGACGTCATCGTCCTTAATCAGAAATGATGCGTATGACGTCAATCTTCGGCAAATCAAAACGAGGAAACTAGTTTAGTTGTTATTGCGTAATCACCACAGGTTAAAGAAAATAATGTACAGCTGTCAGGAATTCCGGAATTCGTAAGTTGAGTTGTCAAGTCCTCCTTTTATTGCTTTTCTTTATATATATTGATACAAAAAACTAGCACGATACGTTGATAAACTTTAACGTTCATTTTTCATCATAATTCGGTGTAGAAATTTATTCAGAGTCGGGCGCGATAATTCGGAAAAATAAACTTTGCCTCCGAGATTATGCAACTACATATTCAAGATTATACACGATGTCAGCACTTTTAAAAAGTTTGTTAGGACCCGAAGCCGTTAGGAAATTATTCTATTATTACTTGCACATGAGTGAAGTTTTAGACAAAACGGACTTATAGTGGCTGAAACTAAAATGACTAATTTTCCTTTCCAAAATAATTTTTTTAATGAATATCCAAGTTTTATTACTATTGTTATTCTTAAATTACATTCAGCTAGATCTATATGATGGATAACCATTAAAATTTATATAGAATTTTCTTCTTTTTAATGAACATTTCTGATTTGTGAAATTATACTATATCATATTATTTATATGTATATACCACAAATATTAAAAAAAAAATGTTTGAAAAACAGCAAAAAGCTTTCTGCGCTGTATTTTGTAACTTTATTAAGTTTACAAGATTAATGAGGTCTGCTACAAATTTTCTTTTCCCTTGCATTTATTTTAAGTTCGCGTTGTTTGATTAATGTTATCCCACAGCAGAGTAAAATGTCAAGCGCTGAAGAAAAGTGTTAATTTGGAGCGAAACATTTATCTCTTTCCAACTCCCACTTTTTTTTAAAAAACCATCTCTGCAAATCTAGAATGAAATTCTTCACAGTCTCCTCTCTCTCTCTCTCTTTTCTGATGTATATTTATAAACTTAATTCTTTGACACTTTGTCAGAAAGAAACACAGAGAACGGAATAAAAAACACAAAAGTAATATTTCTTGTTTTCATCGAGTTATATTTTATTATTAAAAAAGATTTACATTTTTTAAAGTATTATTTATGAATGTCTATGTACAGAAATATATATACACACACTTATATGAATATATATATATATATATATATATATATATATATATATATATATATGTATGTATGTATGTATATATATATATATATATATATATATATGTGTGTGTGTGTGTGTGTGTGTGTGTGTGAGAGAGAGAGAGTTACAAAAGTTTATAATTTACGAAAATTTAACGAAAAGTTAATAATTTAGGGTTAAGAACAGAAAACGCAGCGCACTCATTTAATGCAGAAGCACGAATCATAACTTACTATAAAATAATTGAGAGCATAAAGATTAAGAGATAGCGTCTCGAGAAAGGGTTGGTGCATGAAACCTGGCTGAGTGGGGTGTGATGAGGCGATTTAGATCTATTATATAATTGATTCATTCATACATGAAGTAGAATGTTCGGGATCTAAATCTGACCTCGTCACATCGTTGTAAAGAGATAGAGGACCATAAATTTCTATACAACGGATATGTTTGCCTTGTACTGTGGTCTCGGGCGGGGTTCTGATCCCAGTCCCAGAATAGAATCCCGTCTCCGTACTTGACATTAAATAAGAATGTACCTTTGTGGAGTATATATGAGTCTCTAAAGGACAGTGCCCAATTAGAAGCGATACGGTTTGGCACGTTGGCGGTCTCAAGGCGAGGTTGAAGCCGGCCAATGAAATCATTACAACTATCCCGATTGGAAGACAAGAAGGGGGAGGGGACAAGGTTGAACTAGCAAAATATCAAAAATTTAAAAAGATGACAGATGGTTCGGAGGTCCCAGAGAAGAGGTTCGGGAGTCCCCAAAAGAAGGTGTTCGAAAGTCGGAAGTCTAGTTGGGTCCGACGGAAAAGATTCGTGAGTCCAGAGGAGAAGGTGCTCGATAGTCCAGACTAGGGGAGTCCAGCCAAGTCCAACAGGAAGTGTTCCTGCACCAAATAGTACATCCGCACCCCAAAGACTCAGGAAGCCCCTGACGAGACCAACGTATGATATATAGATCTCCCTCTCCTGATCAGCCACAGATACTCTTCAACCAGAAGTGTTCCGGGCCCAACATTTTAGACCCACAAATGTAACCCCATTTTGCATACATTTTTGAAATCGAGATTAGGTCGTCTATCTATTTACGAAATTTCTTAAGTATATAAAATTGTCAGAACGAATTTAGAAGATGTTGACAAAGCTTATGAAAATTAGCATCATTAAATTAGCATTAGCATTGTTTGTACATAGATGTATATATATGTTAATAAATTTATTTTTTTTTAATATTAAGCTAGTCTCGGTTGCAGTCAAGTTAGCTGTTAGTTTATTTTTTATTTTTATGTCTGTAGTTTCTCAGAACCTGTGGTTAAATTTAGTACAAAAATACTTAACACAACGCAATTAAAGATAAATCACCTCTATACATTTGATCACAGGTTGATACTCAAATATAGACGAGGACTACACGACATGGGGTTCCTTTGTTAAAGTGTGGACGATAGCCACTTGTTGCCAAATTTTATAGTTGTCTTTTAAATTGTGCAATATGCATGAATAAAGATATTATCATTAAATCTTACTCTTTATGTGGCTGCAAACCCTGTTTTTTACACACATACACATGCACACACACACACTATATATATATATATATATATATATATATATATATATATATAATATATATATATACGAATATGTGCGTGTGTCACAAAGTATTTGGGTGTAAGAGGTGAATAACCAAGCAGGCGGCATATGTACATATATAGGATATTTTAAACAAACAAACCCACAGCTTTTAGAATTTACATAGGGTCTCGA
Organism: Pardosa pseudoannulata; assembly: GCA_032207245.1. Lineage (NCBI taxonomy): Eukaryota > Metazoa > Arthropoda > Arachnida > Araneae > Lycosidae > Pardosa > Pardosa pseudoannulata. The sequence continues at coordinate 7,144,262 of CM063501.1, forward strand.
ATACCGGTTTTTTTTTTTCAGAAGAGTTCTTTTATTACCACATCAGCAATTCATTTACAGTGGTAACTACTAATCTTTATTATTTATTTATTTATTTATTTGCTACGGACTTAAATATATCAGAACTATGCTTTCTACAGTATGTGATTATTCTCTAGTAATATGCTCTAGTAGTAATAGTTAGAAAAAAATTAATATTTCAGATACATACATTTGTTTAGTTAGGAATTGTATTGGTTTGGTGTGGTTTCTGCAGCAGTATGGTCTACTATTTTGCTCACGATGGCTAGTGAGAGATAGGACCTACTATTTATAGCCGAATTTTAATGGCTGTAAACAACCATGCCAACAGAGGGATTCGAACCAGCAAACTCTGGTACCGACTCAGATAGCATTCATACGTGTAACAAGTTTGAATTTTTCTGGATAGTATATTGTCATAACAAATTTGACGCAACAAACTTGCAGCAAAACTCTTGCAAGTGAGACGGAACATAAAGCTACAACTCCTTTGCAACGCTATTTTGTTGCAAAACTGTGGCAACCTTTTCATATCAATCTCGAAGCAAACGATAAATATTAGATTTGCTTCAGTCTTGTTTCAAACTTGCGACTTGTCAAGCTGAACTTGCTGCAAGTTTGCAGGCTTCCAAGGCAAGACTGCTTCAAGTTTGCTGCAAACTAAGTTTGCTATCTGCGGAAGAGAAGTGCTCTACCACTCGTTCGGCCACAATTTTATTCGAGTTAATCATACGTGAGCAATAACTGCTGTTGTTCCTGTCAATGCCAGTTGTCCAAAACAGACAAACGAGCTAGAACCTCACAAATTAAGACGATCGGGTTCGTCCTTGTTTTGACGAACACCGCTAGGGTGGAAAAAGGTTTTGGCTCTAGTGGGTTCCTGTAATATGGAACAGGGACCAAGAAGAAAGTCCCCTATGTTGTTGACCTATTTCCGAGAGAGGCATTATTCGAAGACTTTAAGAACATTAAGAAAGCGAACCCATTTTACGTGATTTCTCACCATTAACGCAGTGTTAGTGTAATCGAGCCCTTCGAGCGTAACTCTTCAGTTACGAGATCGTTGCATTTGGCAACTCAGACATCGAATCTCGAAGTAATTCTTAAATTTGAAACTCATGTCGATTCGACGATGTGTGTGCTGCAAAAGGAATATGTCGAGTCACTTTCGACATTAGATCTCAAAGTGTAAAAGAAAATTAAAATCATTCTGCCTTTGACGAGTCAGTTTTATGAAACATTAATTATATTACGACCTGCTACTATTCTGACCGACTTATGTGTGTCTTTACTTATGCACTTTATCATGTGATACCATAAATGTTTTATCATCCTCAATCATATATTCCCTTAATTTTCACCGTATAATGTGTTCAGATGTATAATAATGTACACTAAAACTGCAATTTACAATAATAAAAAAATTGAAAATCGATTAAAAATCATGCGGAAACACGGGTTATAACTTTATTAAAGCCATTATCAGTAAAAGAACATACAAATCCTAATGATATCGTCCGAGATATCTGTGGAAATTTTTCCCCTATCCCCGATTTTATTACTCGAATCATGACGGGGAATGTTGAAAGAAAGGAGACTTGGGGTAACTTTTACGACTTCATTTTGAGTGATTTTGTTAGCACTGGTGGCAAAAAGGAAGTAATAACAAAAGTCAAATGTCTTTTTATGACTCCCAATAAATCAGGAACGAGGGAGAATTTTTCCCCTTCCGCGCATATGTGCTTCCTTTTATGTCATTATTTAGAAGGCGTGTTGAGCTGTTTTGGACATGTACCTGGGACGACAATTTTAGTCAGCGTTTATTATTAAAAAGGTATCACAGAGGAAATACTATTTAAAATTATAAAAATTACTTTTAATTTAAATCTGCTTTTAATATCTACACTTTTAAGAGTCTAATATATATTAAAATTAAAGTAGAGAACATTGTACATTTACAAAAAATCATAAATTTGTAACATATGCATAAAGTTAACGTCCCCTGAACTTTGAAGTATAAATAACACTAAGGATGTCTCTGAAAAAGAGTCGGATTTGTAAATTCGTGATCAAAATAAATAAAAGAATGGTATTATATTCGAAAATAGGACAGAGCGTAATGAAGTTTTTTCGAGAGAGTTTTGTCTGTCGAAGTTGTGCAGGTCTACGTTTATTTTAAGAGTAAATCATTGAAGTTGGACTGGTTTGCCATTTTTTTTTCGAGAAAGAAATCACAGTAATTTTTTAATGTACATACATGTATAAAATTCTGTAAATATTAAAAACTTATTGTAGTACGAAATTAGTAGTGGTTTGTATTAATGGTTGTAGGGTTCAAGTTATTATACATATGTACACAGATACATATATATATATATATATATACATTATATACATATGTATATATACATACACAAACATATATGAGTGATATATATATCTATCTATATATATAGATATATCTATAGATATATATATATATATATATCCAAAATTATCCCTTTTCCTAATTCATTAAATCTAAATTTTAATTTCTTCTCTTTATGTTAAGCACATTTCACAGCCATGCAATTTGAACGAGGAAATTTTCATTCCTTCAGCTGAACCCTGAAATTCTTTCTATCATTCCCAAAACAGAAAATGATATTTCTGGCATTTTATAAAGGAACCAATAACTGTCCCAGGACAATCAATAACGATCAGCAATAATAATCTTCTGAAACGCCACGCTTTAGAATATGTCTCTAATCAAAGGTTACTTTCTATAAGCAATTAACAGTTGCCTCAGCATTTTAACACGACATTAAAAAACACATAGTATTTAGTCTTCTCTAGCTAAAGGTTTGCTGTGCCACATGTAGTTAGAGAGCGCTTTCTGAC
>CM063501.1:7152162-7154662 GCA_032207245.1 Pardosa pseudoannulata
TTCTTAAAAACTAATTATTTTTTTTACATCCGAACACGTCTGTCCTTATCAACTTACAACAGATCATTCGGCACCCAACGATTGAACTTGTACTTTTATTTTATGCGATAGATTGCACGACTAATGGACATGGCACCAACGTTTAATTTTTTAGCTAGATCCTCTGGACCGTGCTGTTTCAAATACCAGTTTGAGAATGCAATGCGTTTGGGATAATGGTCAACGCACAATTACCTCTACTTTTTGGAACTTCTAAGGTTGGTGCATGTCCTCGTGCAGTATGCTTATTATGGTGGATCGACATACACCCAAGACACGTTAGCTTGCTTGGAGACTTGTTTGCGGGTTGATGGCAAACAGCTGTAGCACAGTTTAATCTACGACAGACGTGCGTGTAGTACGTTCTCGACTGATGTAGCTACGTTCTTCAAAAGCTCCTGATTCACGCAAACTGCGGTGCAATTGTCCAAACAAAACATGACTAGGCTGACGTCCGTTTGGGAAGCGCTCAAGGTGCATCCGTGCCGCTGCTCGTCTATTTCCATCAGCGGCGTCATATATGTAAGCATGTCGACCATTTCTGTGTTAAAACTCATTCATCTTTCTCCTTCAACGTCCAAGCCTGAAATGATTATTTTTCCCACTCTCCCGTTTTCCTGCAATTGCATTTTCGTACACAAGTTCCTATGTAAATCTTGTTCATCATTATATGACAGACCACCATGTTAAGTTTGTAAAGGACCTTTTGGGACAACCTGTATATATAATGTGTGTGTGAAACAATCACTCTCTCTCTCTCTCACACACACATATATATGTGTGTTTGTGTATAAATATTTATTTATTTATTCTGACACATAAGCACTGAATGGTGGGGCTCTGCTCTTCGGTACCGGAGTCCACGGGTTATAAACCCATTGTTTGTATTCTTGTTCATAACCGTATGTTTTGAATATATGCAGAAACTGTGTCCCTATTCCTTGTGTGGCAAAAAAGTAGACCGTTGTGCTCCAATCTAAATCAAATACATACACATATGTTTGTACACACACACACACACACACACACACACACACACACACACACACACACACACATATATATATATATATATATATATATATATATATATATATATATATATATATATATATATATATATATATATATATATATATAGCTTGATTATTTATAAGATGTCCAAAATTTCAATAAGAAAAAATATATTCTTATATAACAGCTGAATGAAAACACGTCTTTTATATTTAAAGTCTCAGAACAGAATAACAAAACAAGCGAATTCAAAATATCGTAACAAAAAATGAGGGGTTTGCAAAGAAAGGTGTACTAAAAATAAAAAACAATTTCTTTCTTTATTACACACTTCTTTAAAAAAAGAAGTACACATCCACTACGAACACTTCGAAATCGTTTGCATAATTTATAGGTTTTCACGAAAAATTTTAAATTCAAATTCTTACATACATATGTGTGTGTGCATGCAGTTTATTATTTTTCTTTATCTGCAGTTGCTTTTTCATTATCCGCAGTTGCTTTTCCGGAATACACAATTGCTTTTGTTTTTCTCCTTTACATTTTTTTTCATGAAACGCATATCATCGATTCTGCGTCTGGAATACAAAAGTACGGCTGCCGCCAATGTGGTTTAATACTTTATTTTGGAGTTTAGAGTCACCTACAAACGTAGGATGTGGTAAATTCGATACCATTTCTTTGAAATAGTTCTCTTTATTTATTGCATAAATCGAGTGCAATATTTATATTTTATTCTTAAATTAATCCTAATTTATTCAACATAAATATTATAATTCATTATACATGTATTTATAAAGCACGTATATATATATATATATATATATATATATATATATATATAATATATATATATATATATATATATCCACACATTTCATGTTTGGCGCAGTTTGTCCCTAGAGGATTTAGCGCCATTAAACATCAATCAACCAACCAACCATATCCACACATACATATATAAACACACACACTCACCCACACACACACATATATATAATAAGACGGACTTCAGGATGGTTGATTGCAATCATAAAAAATGACACCGTTTTAGTCAAACACTTTATTTGTCTGAACGCTGGATGGCGGATTCCCACTTCATTATAGGGACAGGACAAACTGAGGGGTCAGTTAGAATGAAGTTTGAAGTAAATGGCCCTTAACACCTGGGTCAACATCTCAGTGAAAATTTGTCGGAAAATCTGCCTCCGATAGCGTGCATCTAATTTTTGTTTGGAAATTTCCTAAATTGTAAGCTAGGGCAATGTAGAATTATAAATGGTTAGACCCCTTTTCCGAGGGAGTAAATTATAGCCCCTGTGGTGAATTTAGGTTAGGGGTTGAAAAGGGAAATGCAAAATTACGCCGAAATTTTTAGCCCTTGAGTTAAGTTTTGAAAGCCCCTAAGAATTTTCACGGGATGTCTGAGGGGTTTTATATAAAATGC
>CM063501.1:7157162-7197162 GCA_032207245.1 Pardosa pseudoannulata
GAGATAGGACGCAAGGACATTAACTGGTATTCAGCATCATGTTCCTAAAACCACTCCAACACAATTTTACCCTGTTGACACTCGGCGTTGTCCTGTTGGAACATTCCATTTTCAGCTCGAAAAACAGAAGCCATGTAAGGGTGCAATTGGTCCGCAGTGATGTTCAGAAAACCCTGTAGCATTCGTGGTCTACCCTACCACAACCATGGATCGCAGAGACGCCCAAAAGAACGTCCCCCAAAGGATAATACCACTACCACCGTCCAGTGTATGGCCTATTTTACATTGAGGCAGCAACTGTTCGTCTGGAAGACGGCGTATCCTGACACGGCCATCAGCGTGATGAATGACTAACCGTGATTCATCTGATCAGGCAACTGTCTCCCACTGATCCATGGACCAGTCGCAATGTTCCCGGACCCAGCGTAGGCGCAGTTGGCAATGACGCTTAGTCGGCACACGAGTGTGACGTTTGCTGCGTAGCCCCATATCCAACAGTGTCCAATGAACAGTGTGCTCCGATACTATTCTACTTGGCCCTGCATTGTATTGGGTTGTCAGCTGCACCACTGGCTCCGGTTTTGCTTCACCATGCGAGACAGTCTCTGACGACCTTTTTCTTTGATAGCGTGTGGTCGTCCAACACCATGTCGTCTACTGCTGGTTTCACCTTCATTCACCCACTTTGCATAAGTAACTAACAACTGTAGACCCCGAAAAACAAACTAGTCTTGCAGTTTCGGAAATACTTGTTTCGAGCCATTACAATCTGCCATCTATCAAAATCGCTTAGATCCGCAGCCTTTCCATTGACACACAGAAGTAAGTGAAAGAATGATTCTTCAGACTCTCCAGCAGCAGTTAAATACCACTTTCACCTGATCACGTGCCTTCCACGTCATCGAGGCGAGCTCATTGCAAAATGCAGGGGTGGTCATAATGTTTTGGCTCTTGAGTGTACATACCTTGAATACATACATGTGTCAGTACGTAAATGTGTTTTGGAATTTTTCAAATATATCTGTTTTAGTATCCTAGCTTAGAGGTACTATGTACAATAGATTTTCCCAGTTTAATCAAGGGCAGACAGTTTTTGAAAATTTTCAATTTCAGACTTTTAATTTGTAGTTTTATAATTTATAATGAGAGAAAGTAATAAGTGTTTGTCTGTGTTTACAAAATAAACACAATATTTTCTTTTGAATTACCGTTACCCTGCGATCTCATAAAAGTACCCCAGATATTAAGAACTTATATTTTTTTCTTCTTGATTATCTAGGCATTTAGGAAATAAAATCAGGGGCACCCGCCCTCCTTCGAAACTTCTCTTTTTCGTCGAGGAATTTGAATTGGATTTAGAAGGAAAAGTTTTTGCCTCCAGAGAGAAATAAATTTTCATTTGTTCCAAATCGTTAAAGAGGTGTGTGGATTCAAAAGAAATATATTTCTTTTTTTGTTTTTTATCGCGAGGCTTTACATTTGAAATATAAGAGTTGGTTAGAAGAAAAGAGTGGATTACGGACAAGAAATAACAAATAAAAAATTACAATAAAAAATTGTACGCACGTAGACTGGGGGGCTTCGGAGCGACTGGTTTTTTAAAAGTATTTTTTTCTCTCTCTTGGCAGCATTTTAAAAATGGCGTAATGTGAGCTTCAGATTTCATTTCTAATTTAGAAACTATCGAATACGAGCTAAATTTGTAAATCCGTGTTTTAAATTGGACGATAGAGGACATTTATTTTATGAATAAAACTTCAATTCAAGTCTTTTGAGAGGTTTTTTTTTTAGGAAATACAGTTTTGTCATAAATGAAAATATATTTTATGTTTTGTTATCAATGTGATATTCCTTAATGAGTCTTCAACTATTTTATTCTTTGTAATAATATTCTAAATCGATATCTATGGAAATGTGCTTTTATGTTTTCTTTACTTTTTTGTATACTAAGTACATTGACGGTTGACTGTAAATTGTTAACCCGGATAAACCTGTAAAATTTTCTGGTCAATGAGGAAGTTTATAAATTATGAAAATAATGTGTTAATATATATACATCCGATGCTATTCTATTATTTCATGATTGATATTATTATGTTTTGTTAGCATGTTCATTAATTTAAATAAAATTTTATTTTGTGTTATCAATAAACATTGTTTTTTATGTGTTGTTATCTTGTTGAAAACAATCAAAGAACATTAACATAAATGTAATGCTATTTAATTGTTTTATTGATTTTGTTTTTCATTTGTTGTTATTGTGTTAATATAAATGCAATACTATTTCATTGTTTTAATGATTAATATTTTTACAATTATATGTTCTTAAAGTATTGATTCAATAAATGTGCTTTAATTTGTATTTTTTAATCATTGATATTGTTATAATTATTTATGCATTATTAGGGTATTGACTATTATAAATGTTAAGTTATTTGATTTCTTTAATGATTGATATTATTATTATTTCTGTATTAGCAAGGTGTTTAACAAAAATATAATGTTATTTAAATTTTTATTTATGTTTTGTTAGCGTATTGATTATTATAAATGTAAAGTGATTTGATTGCTTTGATTTATATTATTATTTCTGTCTCAGCGAGGTGTTTATCAGAAATATAACGTTATTTCATTTTACATTTATGCATTGTTAGCGTATTGATTATAATAAATGTAAAGTTACTTGATTGCTTTAATGATTAATATTATTATATTAATTTTTTCTTAACGTATTAGCTAATAATTCATACGTGTAATATTCATAGATGCTTTTATATGTGTTGTTATCACGTTTGCTAACATAAAAGTAATATCCTTTTATTGTTTTAATGATTGATACCTTTATAATTAAGTTTTTAGTGTGTTGATGAATATAAATGTAACATTATTTAATTATTAATGTTTAATATTTTCATAAATATCTGTGATTTTACCATGTTTATTAATATAAATGTACTGTTTTTTGTTTTAATGATTGATACTGTTATAATTAGTCATTGTTGGCGTGTTGATTAATATAAATGCTATGTCATTTGACTATTTTATGGATTGATATTGTTATATTTTTTTACCATAATAGCAAAGATAAATTATGTTATTTGATTGTTTTAAAGACTAATATTGTTATATATATTTACGTGTTGTTAATGTGTTATTATAAATTTATTGTTATTTTTTTAATGATTGATATTTTCATAATTACAACTTGTTAGCGTGTTGTTTAAAATAAGTGGAAATTTATTTAATTGTTTTATTGATTTATATTGTTTTATATGTTGTTAGCATGTTGATTCATAAGTTATTTTATTGTTTGAAGGACTCATTTTTTGCATATGTTGTTAACATTTTCGTTAATATAAATGCAATAACATTTGATTATTGTAATGACTGATAATTTTATAATTATATATTTTTATCGCGTGGACAAATATTTTTATGATTGATGTTTTTATAATTATGTGTTGTTAAAGCATTAATATAAATTCAATGTTATTCGATTGTGTTATAGAATAATACCATTTTTATGTGCTGTTATCATTTTGATTAATATAAATGTATTGTTATATGATTTTTTTAATATTGATATATTCATAATTATATATTCTTAGCGTGTTGGTAAATATAAATGTAATATTATTTGACTGTTTTAATGATAGAAGTTGTTACAATTGCTGTGTGATAATACATAACTCTTTTACATCACTATTCTATTCTGTACTTTTTTCATATTCTTCATTTAAACAGTTTATTTTTGTGTTAGAAACTATCTATTTATCTATATTAATAAATAAAGTTCTTGTGTATTTGTATGTCTGTAAACATGGTTACACTTAACTGAAGCAGAATGTATAAAATTTCACACAAGAAAATTTGTGACAACGTGCAGAATTTCTCAAAGCCTTGTTTAATTAAAATGGTATTGTTCTATAATATATTTTATTTTTAGTAGTAGATTTAATTTTAGAAATGGTTTTAGCTTTAATGTTTAATTTCACTTATTTTCTTTTACTTTTTAGATTGATTTCAACCATTGCTTTTTAAATTATCCACAGACGATAATTTTTTTATATTAACTTAAATAAAATAGCAATCAAGCATGTTTACAAGTTTGGGAAATGACACCATGAATTAGCATGAACTCCATGGTTTTAAAATAATTTAAAAGTTTTTATAAAGCTATGGCGTCATTCATGATATATCAATGTTTGTTCACTGCTTTTAAATCCTTTTTTTCTTTAAATAAAAGTATTCTTTGATTTATTATAAATTGTACAGCTCGCGTATCAGTCAAAATAAATTTTATAATATACATATATATTTAAATTTATTTTTCTATTAATTCTTATTACACAATAAATGTTCCATAATCTATATTCTAATCCATTCCTCCATGGATAATTTAATAAATTGATTTTATTAATGAAATCATAATTTAACTCAAAATACTCATATCTTAAAATCGTCTGAAATCTTTAAAACTATGACAACGTGATTCGCTTTCATTTTAAAAGCTTCATTGTATATGTGTTTAAAAAACAAAGAAATAATGAAATGGCTGAAGAAGAATTTGAAAATTATTTATCCTTCATCTTTTCGTCCTTACCTAAAATGTTTGGTGAGAAATTTTTAATTTTATTTTATAAATTATATTTGACGATTCTTTGAAACTTTGAAATTCTTTACTGATGTATTTTGTGTTTTAATGTCGAATATATAATAAAATTTCCAAATACAATAAATTTTAGGAACCGCGTACAAGTACATGTGCCACATTGGCGACATTTTGTAATCGCAATATTTTTCCCCAAGTCATACAACATTAGAAGCGTTTAAATTGCACAGAAATTTATTCTCTATTATATAAATTAAAAAATAATGCAATTGTGAAAACTCTTAAATTTGTAGACGCAAATAATAAATATAAAATTGCATTGAAATTTTGAATTCGGCCTGATTTACATTAATCATAATTTCTAGATATACATTTAAAATATCCAAAATGTTTTAAAATTATTTTAAAGTTTTTATAACGATATGATGTCATCCATGATATATCTCGTTCGTTCATTCTCTTTAAATCCGTTTTTTTTCCTAAAAGAAAGGTATTCTGAGATTTGTTATAGATTGTACAAATCGCGCATCAGTCAAAATAAATTTTATAATATATATTTAATTTTATTCTGCGATTAATTCTTATTGCATAATAGACATTCCTTAATCAATATACTAATCAGTTAATCCATGGATAATTTAATAAATTTATTTTATTAATGAAATCGTAATTTAAATCAGAATACTTATATATTAAAGTCGTCTTAAATCATCTTTAAAACTGTGACAAAGGGAAATCGCTTTAATGTTAAAAACTGAATAGAATATGTTATTAGAAAAACAAAGATATAATGAAATGGCGCAGGAAGAATTTGAAAATTATTTATTCTTCATCTTTTCACCCAAAGCTAAAATGTTTGGTGAGAAATTTTTAATTTTATTGAATAAATTAAATTTGATGATTCTTTGAAACTTTGAAATTGTTTACTGTTGTATTTTGTGTTTTAATGTAGAATATATCATAAAATTTTCAAATGCAATAAATTTTAGGAACCGCTTACAAGTACATATGCCACATTGGCGACATTTTGTATTCGCAATATTTTTCCCCACGTCATACACCGTTAGAAGAGTTTAAATTGCATAGAAATTTATTCTGTACTATATAAATTAAAAAATAATGTAATTGTGAAAATAACTTGCAGAAAAAATTACATTGAAATTTTGAATTTCGCCTGATTTACATCAGTTATAATTTCTAGAAATACATTTAAAAAATCCAAAATGCAAAATGTCGCCAATGGAGTTCTATACTAAAGTTATAACTAAAAACTTTTTTTTTATCTTAGCTGATTATTTTTATTTAACGGGTAAGGTTATTCTATTGTTCAATTACGTGAAACAAACATTTCATAATGGAAATTCAATTAACTAATTTCATTGTGATTGTCTGCAAGTATTAACATTAGATAAAACTTATCAAACTTAATTTTTATAAAAGTTAATGAACAGAGATTTCCGGGTAATAAATAGTATAGAATAGTAAACAAATTCTCATTATTTTTGTTATGATACTGAATTTTTTGCTTTTATTGCAATATAATTTTTTACTGTATTCTATTTATATAGATTAATATATTATTCAATTATATTACATATTATTATGATATTTAGCATCATAATCAAGGCAATAAGTATTATAGAATAATTTATGATATTTAGTTATGATAATAAAAATATTCCTTCTATAGTAGTATAAGATATATATCATATTATCTCTAAAAATAAAACAGTGTGGTTTGTGTGTGTTTTGTTTATATAAATACATACGGTTTCTTGAATTTTCCAAATTTTTTGTTACCCTCAAATGTTCACTGCATAAATTAATAAATCTTCATCGCAATCTATCGCGTGGAATGATAGTCTATGCAAGTAAAATTAAAATGAAACAACATATATTTTTCACTATTTTTCAAAAATTATTCAAAATTTGACTTAATTTAATAACGTCAAAAGTTAAGAAATCAAAAGGTTCTGCAACATAAAATAACTAACATAAAGTTGTGTTATGTTTTATGTAGTTTAAGCCTATACGAGAGAGAGATAAAATAAATTCTGTATAATAAAATGCAACTACTTCATTTCGACAATTTCTTAGTGTTCTATTACATCGTAAAAGGAACCTCTATTTTATATACCAAAGAAAAGAATGTTAAAATTGGTAATGTAATAAAAAATTTCTTAAAAATATATTTGACATAAATTTTCACAATAAAGACATACATGCATGCATGCATAACCATAACATGTTGAAAATTGACTCATTTAGTTCAGAAAACAGTGAAATTTAGCATCATTACTCTGCGGTTTCCGAGAAATACTATGAACGTAACATATTTATTACACTAATTCTCTGTTGCTTATAAAACTCTCAAATTTGTCAACAATCTGCAGCATACCAGATTGTTTAATAATTTTATACATTTCTTTATCTATGCCAGTTAATTTAAACCTTTATCAGGAAATTTTTGTTACCTAGACCCAAAGCTGGGGGCGAAGCAGCTAGTCTTATTATAATCTACGCATATTCTTATATGTTATTATGGTATAATAAATAGTACAATGAAATCTAAAAACTAATTTGAAATTTTAAGTAAATATAACACTCATTCCGGAACCTTAATTTCCCAGACCAAAGTCTGGGTGCAAAGCGACAATTTCTTTAATAAAATGAGGATGTTCACAAATGCTAAACTATCAGATTTGAAAAATGTTAAAATTTTATACATTATTAATTCCACGGGTCCTAGATTAGTATTTCTAATTAGTAGCATTTTAATATTTCTTACATTGAATTATTTTCATCTTTAGATTTCAGATTACAAAACTAAATTGAGGTGCTCATATAGATGTTTGCAACTTTTATAACGCTAACTGCAGGATCATTTTGAGCCCAAAAATATTTTGCATTCAATTTTCTCAAAAAGTGACTACTAAAAATGAAATATATTTTATAAATTTTCATAATTTTACACCCATAGAAATCTATGAAAATAAAGCATTGAAGAATGTGTTCTTATGGGATAAATGGTACATTATAAGCTTCGAAGTGGGGATACGAAACTGTCGATATTTGTTCAAACTCTAAAAAAGCGATGCGTAAATTGTAGTAAAAATATATATAAAAAGTTGCCCAAATTGCGCTTGAACTCCCGTAGAAACTTTGACTAATAAAAATCTAAATAATTACATTAGCGTTGTCTCTCTATATATATTTCTATATATTTTATATGCGTTTCAGTTTTTGAATATACATTTTTTATCATTAATTCATATAATGATTAACTGTCAAAATATTAATAAATGCAATTTAATATCAATTCAACGTATTTTTCGAATAAGAACGGGGCTTCATATTTATCTGGGTAAATTTGACCCAGCCAGGGTTTTAGGTATAACAAAACTCCTGCGATCCTAGGGTTAAAGATATAACTGTTGTACTGTCTTAACATGAAAATATTTTGAGTATTCCATTTAAATATTATCACATATGATATGGACATCTAATGCTTTATACGTTTATATAACACATGTGATACACACTAAATTGCATTTTTATATAAACTTTTATATATTTTACATCATTTTGTAACACATGTGATATACGAGCGTATAAAGCATTAGGTTTCTACAGGTTTTAAAAGTTTTAAAAATATTTTTAATTAAAAGCGATATCAACGGCATTATCAACTTTTAAAACAGTGCATGAAAAAGAAATTTTGTTGAATATCCTATATGAAAATTGTAAAGGGGTGATATAGAGAAATTGCTTGAGGAGTTTCTGTAGGGTCATGTTTATGATGTGTTATGCGACTAAAAGAAAAAACATGGGGAAGAACATGTAACAATTAAACGTTATATTAGTGTTTTAATAGAAATATTTCCTTATGCAACTATATCTCTTTTTTATGTTACTTTGATACTATTCCTATTGCGCCCCAGGCTTTTATTTTAGTCTATAACTTATAATTAACTGTATATCATACGGAATTTATATGAAAGGCAAATATTTAAAACATATATGCATTGTATTTCTACCGATGTGCGACTACCCCAAATTGTAACCTTAATCTTGTTAAATATATATATATATATATATATATATATATATATATATATATATATATCATAGCACATAATTAGTAATTGCATAACATATTAAATGTACAGGGCAGACAAAGTGTTAAAACATATGTGTTCTACTGCTACTGATGTGGAATGACTCCAATTTCTAACTTATTTTATATATAGCATAACGCATAATTAGTAATGGTATAACAGATGGGACATGCATCTACTTCTACCAATCTGTAATTACTCCAGTTTGTAATGTATCATGATATATAAACAATTAGTAATTATATATGATATACGATGCACAGGACATAAAAGTGTTAAACATACATTCATTTTACTTTTATTGATGTGCAATTGCTCCAATTTGTAACCTACATCATGTTAAGTATAACATATCACATAATTAACATTAATTCATATAGGATGTACAGGACAGATGTAATTAGTATTTGCATATAATGAAATATATATATATATATATATATATATATATATATATATATATATATATATATATATATATATATATATATATATATATATATATATATATAGAGAGAGAGAGAGAGAGAGAGAGAAAGATAGTAGGATATATATCATCTACTCATTTCTTTTTAAAAAATACATATATATATATATATATATATATATATATATATATATATATATATATATATATATTATTCATCTTTCTCTCGAGGAGAAAATATCTCACAATAACAATAATTTACATTTTATAATAAAGTAAAAATGGAAATGTACTAAAAAAGCAATTCGGTTTCGTAACCATAACTTCCTATCTGCATCCAATCCTTTGCTAACTATAACCGAGACTGAAGTGAAGATAAACATCGTCTGCTGAATTTCAATTGGATGCCGTCACGTGTCGTGCTCCGGGAGGTGATTTTCTTTAACTATCTCTTTGATGGGCTAAGAAGATACGGTATGTCGTTCCATTTGTAAAAGGTTAATCAGGCTACACTTTAACCAGCTACCCTGTGTAACTTCAATTTATTTATGTGGGATTTAAGTATCTGGTGTATTTTAACTGAAATATATATATTTTACTGTTATAAAATATATTTTACTGTTATATAATATTTTAATATTTTTCTTATCAAACTGTTGGATGTTAAATCTTTTATATACGGAAAAAAAATTGAAAAAATTGAAAAATCGTTATTTTGTTTTACCGTTAACTTATTAAACATAACATTGCACATTTATTCTTGAATTAGTAAACATTATTTTTCGTTGAATTAAAGTGACACAAGTGTCTATTTTGATACTTGAGTAGTGAAATTTTAATTAGTATAAATTTTTAAATATTTTAATTTTTTAAACACACTTTAAATATATACTTTCTTTCTAAAGACGTATATAGTATTTTTCGAAATTAACCATTTATATGATTAATATATTGCTTTAATTTCATCCCAAATTATGTGTTTTTAAAAATAAAATGTTTGTGTTTAGGGCAATGAAAAACCTATATATATAAGACATAATCCCGGATACTTTGATATAAAATGCAGGCGAGTTCATTGATGCACTTGCGGGTTGCACTTCATACCTTTCGTGACTGAATTCTATTTTAGGGAAAATAGCGAAATCAGTCCAAGAAGATAAGACAAGGGTGAGGGCACATAGCGGTTAAGCTTAACCCTTAAATTTAAATGGAATTGTCTCTTAGTCTTTGCCTTATATTTTTTTAATTAATGTTTCAATTACATGAATTTTTTTCAAAAAATGTTCTCTTTTTATGTAATTATTTTTTTCTAAAGTTGGTTTTCTTCTGAAAAATGAGAACTTTTTTTATAAAGTGAAAGTATTTCAAAATATTTTAAAAATTTTTTCGCACACTGGACACACACCTACACCGACACAGAGTTTTTTTTAGAGAATAATTATCAAACAAATTCATATATAATAGAGATTTCCTGAAAATATAGTAGATTATTTGTAAGATAGCATAATACCTACACTCAAAAGAAAAATTCGCTCTAAGAAAACAAAAATTCTACATGCTATTTTTAGTAGTATGTAAAAAAAGACACCATACATTAATAAATTCAAGTTAACGTACCCACTTACAAAACCCGGGATTTGAATACATATTCCCTATCATGTAATGTCAATACGGTAGTCTCTAAGACTACTGGGGGGGAGCTATCTGAAATTATTAAGATTTTTTTTAGTTCAAACAATAAATTGCATGTCATTAATTAGAATCTATTATGACTTATATTTTCATGTAAAAGTCTTACGTATGAAATCGTATAACAAATTTTTTATTGAACTATCATTACAAATTATAGCTAAGTCATTTTTAGACTAGCCTTGTTTTCCTTTATTTCCCTTTCTCAAAAAAAAAATCCTTAAGTAGAATAAAAAAAAATAGGTTTTTATTTTGTTTAGTGCTTCAAAACACCGAAGTCAGACTTTCTAAATGTACACATTGACCTCTTCAATAACCGATAAAAGTATATATATTTTATCAATATGTTCAATTTAAATAATTAGTAAAATCTATAAACAATCAGGAAATCGAAGAATAGACATAATAGATATAAGAATATAAATTCACTGGTAATAAAAATCACTGTTCTAGTCTGTCTTTGATTTTTTCCCAATGTAGTCCGCAATAAAGACATATTTATAGGGTCAACATGGCTGTGAATCTGGTATTTTTATCACCACCCGGAAATACGTGTAGTTAAAAAATGTCATGGAAGTTAGTAACGTTGATCCCAGTGAGTCCTCGTAATTTAGAAACAGGGAATAAACAGAAAACCACCGGAATTAGCCTACAACCCCATATTTTATAGTTTGAGAACATTACATCCACTAATCTATTTTATGTGTCTCACCCACTGTTCGTGAACACAATGGCCATTTGGCCTCGAGCTTGCAACCCTCGAATTTTGAGATCGATGCCACGGCTTGCCTCCTTCTTTCTAAAGTTAATAATGAAAAACAGGCCTATTTTGGGAGCTGTTAAAATGTGACAGATAGTAAGAGTAATCATTTATCCGAATCTGTTTTTAAAAAATTAGAATTCAAAAATCATTAATTTTATAACAAAACAATGAAAATT
This sequence comes from Pardosa pseudoannulata, assembly GCA_032207245.1. Classification (NCBI taxonomy): domain Eukaryota; kingdom Metazoa; phylum Arthropoda; class Arachnida; order Araneae; family Lycosidae; genus Pardosa; species Pardosa pseudoannulata. The sequence continues at coordinate 7,168,948 of CM063501.1, forward strand.
ATTGTTACGATTTAAAACCGGCATCGTATCATGCTCTGTCACGTTCACTCTACGAAATTTATAACTAACAAATCTAGAAGTGCAAACATTAAAATGTGACGTATCACTGAGACGGAAAGTGGGAAATATTTTTAAATTAATATTTCAACTGTGGAGAGGAGTAACTTTCTCTCGTCATTTAATCAGACCGCATTATTTGAAGTTTTAAGAAAGAGAGACTCGATTTCTCCCAGAACAAATAGATGATTTCATTACAGATGTCAGCTTTCCGAAAGTAATCAGTTGCGTTAAATTTAATTACTACATTCAAGACTGCTAATTAAGTTAAGGCTGACCCACCTCCTTGGGTTTTTTTTATTCTTTTTGTTCCCGAGAAAACGCATCAATATTTTAAGATGTCGAATAGAACTGTCGAGTATAAATCGTAAGAGAGAGAAAATAAAACTTAAAAAAATTAGCAGTCTTGTGAAATCTTTAAAAGTTGGAATTCGCAGAGGGATTAAATTAAGCCAATAAATATTTCGGATTCTTTTTCACTGAAAATGTTTTTTAATCTGTAATTTTTTGAAATCTTAATAGTGGTGTTTTTGTTGCGTTCAGAACCCTTTTTTAAAGAATAAGTTAAAAAATTTCTACACATGCGCATTAGGGTGTCATTCACAATGTAACGTTACCTCACTATGGCCCTACCGGCTAAATACCAGTTAAGGATATCAAATGTTTAATGATATTTGTACACGCCAATTTGGGAGTGTCCTTTATACCGTAAGATCACAGGATTAGGCCTTCATTAGCAAAATACCAGTTCAGAGTTTTCAAGTGGTTGATCGTTGCACGCGTAATTTGAAGTAATCATTTATACTACAAGGTGACAGAATTGTGCCTCTACCTGCTAAATCCCAGTTCAGGGTTTCCAAGTGGTTGATGGTTGCAGACGCAATTTGAAGTAATCATTTATATCACAAAGTGAGAGAATTGGGCCTCTACCTGCTAAATATCAGTTCAAGGTATCAAATGGTTATAAACACCACATTGGAGTGTCATTTATATCTTAAGGACAAGGATATGGGCCTTTATTGGATAAATACCAGTTCAGAATACTAAATTATTGATAATGAATGTAGAAACCAGTGAAAACGAATTAAGGTGTTATTCATACCATACAATCACATGATTGTACCTCTATAAACTAAAGACCAATCCAAAGTTTCCAAGTGGCTGATACTTGAAGGCTTATTTTTAAAAGATCCTTTATACCACAAGAAGACAGGTGCATGTACCGGCTAGATTCCCTTTCAGGGTATCAGATGGTTGACATTGTTTAAAGAGGACATTCCATATGATTTCTTCTGAATAATAACTTGTCATAATAAAATTTGAAGCTACAACCTTGCAGCAAAACTCCTGGTGTTAGAAGGAGCATAAAGCGGCCACTCCTTTGCAACGCAATTTTAAATAATTTGTAGTTTTTAACATAAGAAAAAAAAATCTTAAAAACTAATTATTTTGCATTGTCTTCGTAGCGGAGCCCTCAAATTTGAAGACAAATTTTAAATGGCTCCACTCCGAAACCCTCGAGTGCAAAGGGTTAATTACCAAGAAATTATTTACCAATGAATTTTTAATATTTATTCTAAATTATCTAAAATCTTCGTCTTTCCAAAAGTAAAAAAATCCCTTTACATATGCTATATAAACCAAGTAAGAAGATTTTTTTTCAAACAGTGTAGTTTTTTCCAACCCTGATTTCCAATTAACTTGCTGCAAGTTTCATATAACAAGTTTGGGGCAAACTTGCAAGGCAAGTGTACTGTTACTTGCATTACACGTTTGCTGCAAGTTGAAGATATGGTGACTTCGAAATTTGCGTAGACTTGCTGCAGTCTTGTTTCAAACTTGCAGACCTGCCATGCTGAATTTGCTGCAAGTCTGCAGGCTTTTGTAAAGCAAGAGTGCTGAAAGTTTTCTGCAAACTTAATTTTTTATATGGATAGAGCTATCTAAGAAACATTGAAATAATACTTAACATAGAGAAAAAAAGGGTTAATACCATATAATATAATTTAAAATTTATAAATACTACACTCAAAAGGCCTAAAAATAAAAAAAAGGAATTAAAACGAAATTTTAGAAATTCTCCAAAAAGTTGAGAAAAATTCACTTAAAAATTAAAATTTTCAACATTGGTTTTACAAAGTCCAATACACGTGCTTGAAAACGAAAACATTGCTTAGTGAATTAATAGAATTAACACATATATTTAATTTATTAGAAATTTTAGATAGTTACAAAATATAGTGAAATGTTACTTTAAAAGAAATAACCTAACTTGAATAATTAAAATAATACATACATTTTAAGAGACCCATCGCAGCTTAAAGAATGGCATGTCTGCCGTGTTGTCAACCTTGACTATGGCCGGAAAACGTTTGCGCATGCGCTCTTTAACTTAACTCTCATACAATGACCTGAATTTTCGCTTGCTCCTAGTTTGCCACAGTTTAGCAGCAAAATTGCGTTGTAAAGGAGTGGTTACTTTATGCTGCGTCAAAATTACAGGTGTTTTATTGCAAGTTTGTCGCGTCAAATTTGTTATGACAAGATATTATAAAGAAAAAATCAAACTTGATTCAAGTATGCATGCTATCTGAGGAATTATTTTGCTGCATGAGGGTTAATGAAATGGAACCTACTGCTTAAAGTCGATTTGGAAAGGCTATGAAAATTCATGGCAATAGCGGGATTCGAACCCGCGGATTCGAAAAACCGAAGAGCAGCTCTCTGCTATCCTATATATTAGTATATTAGCTATGCTAAGTTAATATATTAGACCATCCTTAATAAATTTAAATTAGTGCATTTATTATATGTAACTATAAATGAGCTTCTTTAAAATATATGGAAAGCCGTACTAGGAAGATCATAGATCTCCTGCGTGATCATTCCTGATAAATGATATTACAAAATTCAAACCACTATACAAACCATAAACATTATCTTATAAAAAAATCATAAAAATTTCAGACAAATGTTTATTCAGAATAAGATTTTCCTATCCCCAAAATAATTTTTCATATTCCTGTAATTCAACTATTAGACATAATTAATGAGGCATTAAAATTTCCAAAATCTTAAACACGATTACGTAAAACTTAGTAAATTTTAACGAGGGAGAAGTAAAACATTTTCAGCCCAGATTGTTTGCAGTGATAAATGAAATTTATTTCCTGTTACGACTTTCCGTCGGTCCTAATATTTTCACGAAAGCTATTTTTCCGCGGAAATTTCCGTAAGGCCGTCACTGTCTCTTGGATTTTGTCCAAATGGTGGCAGCAACAACATTCGAACCGAAGCTACAACGCTAACTGTTTTTGATTTTCTTTAAATTTGTACCGGTTACATCTTTATGTTACTAATTAGATATGATTAATGCAGGAGGATCGTTGGCTAGCAGGTATGGTTTTTCGAAATGATTTAGACCGCGATAGAAGGTTGTAATTTAAATAAAATTTCTATTCCTCTGCTTAACTTTAGGGTAGACGATTGCATTTTTAGTAATTTATGTGTGGCTTCGAGAGTTGAATTTTCTCGTATATCAAGTATGAAGATAAAAATTAGAACGGCAAAAGAGATATTCCAAATGAATAAATGTAGCATAAAACTTTTAATTTAAGACTGCATGAGATCAAAATACTAACAAAATTTGTAGAGCAGTAAAAGGTTTAATATCTTTAATACTTATATCAATGTTATTGTTATCCCAACATACCGTTAGTGCTAAGCAACTGCTCAACCTTCAACCTTTGCAATGGGTAATGGAAATTCTCAAAAATGTATACTGATTTTAAAATTGAGATTTATTTTTAGATTTATTGCAGTAACTCCATGAATATTTTTAAAAAATAAAACACCTCATTGTCATAAAATGTATGGCATATCCATGTAAATTAAACTTTTTCGTAAACTTAAATATAATCTGAAGATTTAAAAAAATATATTTGGCAACTGGTGCTTTGATCGTTTTTGAGAGTGCCAATATTAATCAAACTGAGTCGACTCGACTGATTTCAAGGCATTTAAAACCTCTTAGGTTTTTCGGCTATATTAAGGACTTCCTTGTTTGCAGCAAGTTTAATGTTGAAGTGGCCAATGAGCAACACTTGATCCACTGCATTAACTTTACGTGACTTACGTACATTAGTACGAGGGAATTTTACGAGAAGACGTAATTTCGTCCGTATTTAAAACGAAATTCTTTATTTAAAACAAATAATCATGTAAATTTTCTCTGATTTAGATCATAGGAATAAGCAAAAAAATGACATTTTACAATATTTTATTACCAACTTTGCACGGATTAACAGAAAATCTCATTTTTTAGTTCATGTAAGTGTATTATCACTTATACCTAGTTTAAGGCACACGGAACTTACTAAATTATGTTCGCACTCCATCAATTTGCTCTGTTTCTCCCTTTCCTCTTTCTTTCTCTCACTCAAAATGAAACCGGTACGAGCACCTCATAAAATCTCATTTCATAATACTTACATCAAACTACTTTCTATTCTGTTGATTAACGTGAGAGAGGAGGGCAAGAGATGTCAATAAAAAATCTTACACGATAAGCCATTTTTATACCTTTACTTGAAACATATAGCAACAATTCCCGTCAATGATGCCACCAAAGTTAAAACTTATATAATCTTCTCTTTTTTTCTTTTGTATTTCTGTCTTATGCAATATTTTCTCGGTGGTATATTAATTAAATTTACTTTTCTAGTTCTCCAGTTTGAACTTTTACACTAATACATTCATTTCAGCTACGAAATATGTAACTTTACTTCATAAATTAGTTTAATACTTCTGAAATTTGACCGTGTAAGAAATTTCTAATTAGATATTCAAACTTTTTGAAACTTTGATTTAACTGATAATCAAAGAAGGAAAACCAAAGACTTTCCTATAAAAATAATTTGTTATAATAAGTGTACAATGTAGAAAAGTTTTGAGTTTCACTTCAGAAATATTTTTCGTGTCTAAAGAAATTGTTATAATTTTCTTACCTTCTCTTGTGTGGATCATAGAGCATGGGTTTGAAAGTTGTAAGAGCTCTACATTCAAACACTTTATACGTGATTGTTGGACATTCTATCACATTTGAGCAATTTGCGTAAGAATTCTGTAAATAAATCAGAGATACTTACATCACTTTAATTGAAAGATAGGTTTGGAAAATTTAATTATTTAAAACCGATTTTATTCCTTTGTTAAAACATACATTTGTGGGGTCTTAGGGTTGTATAACTTGAAGAAACAGCCTTTTTTGTTGGTGTATATGTTATTTTAAGCAGACATTTATTATATGCAAAAAACAACACAAAATGCGGAACACGTTGGGGACCCTCTACAAGAGTCCAGCGTGGCAGAGTCGCAATCCTAAACACAATTTAAACTCCTTAAAATGTAAATAAAAGGAAATTTGCTTCAATTACAAAGTGCCCATTTAATTAACTTCAATTCAAAAGTAATACACAAGCTAATTCATTCTTAAAAACCATTTATTTTAAAATGTGCATTGCTATGTAACATTTTTATATATGTTGTAATCAGTTTTATATATGTTGTTAGTAGAAAAAAATTAAGTAAAATTATGAAATAAATTAGTATTTCTATAAAGTATGAATCATTTCAAACATTTTCGGTGAAAATGCAGGTCGGGTTCTCACCTTTTTTTGGCGATATTTTTTAACGCCAACAGTGCTAACATGCCATTTAAGATTGCGACGATAAACATCTACAAGAGCAATTAAATGCAATAAAAAGCATTAAGAATAAGTATTAATATAGTAAAAAATAGCAGTATATATAGAATCTATTCACAGACTGTACCAAGTTTTTTACTTACTAAACGTATAGAAAACAACTTTTAAATTTTTAAATAATACTGACATTTAATAGAAAATATGGGTGCTTATTGTATACAAGCAATAAAACTGCAATAAAAAGCATAAACTGTGAGTATCAAAATATTTTAAAAAGTATAAAAGTATTTATAGACATCTGTATTTGGATAAGCCCTCGGGTTGCCATATGTCAGAAAATTCCCATTATTGGCAATGAAAAATTGTAGATAAAGAATGAAATATCCATTTACCGTTAAAACTATATTGAATCCACATTTTCGAATAGCTAGTAGAACTGAATTGTTTTTACACTTCTCTGTTGTTTGTCCTTATTTTTAAAGGACACGTGACACCTCTAACATTGTAATCGAAACGAGTTATATAATTAAATGATTCAATGCTATGCTGCATAACGTCTGCAGGAGGAAGTTCTTAACGTACGGTCCTTAAGCATGCATTAACTTGTATATATCTTTTGAATTTAACCGAATTAAATGGGCATTTTTAATTGAAGCAAATTTCCTTTTATATTTATTTTAAGGAGTTTAGATTATTTTTAGGAAAGCTGCTCTGCCAGGGCTCTTGTAGAAGGTCCCCAACGCGTTCCTCCTTTTTATACTTTTTTCGCTTACAATAAATATCTCTCTAAAAACCCATACACCCGCAACAGAAGGATGTTTCTTTTAAGTTATATAGCCATAATATCCGACAAAAGCATCTTTCAACAAAGGAATAACATCTGTTTTAAATAATTAAAATGAGCAAAACTATTTCAAGTAAAGTGATGCATATATTTATACAGGTATCTATGTTTTATTTATAGAAGTTTTATGAAAATTGATCAAATATATCAGGATGTCAAACAATCACATATAAAGTGTTTGAATATAGAGCTCTTAAAACTTTGAGATCCATGCTCTATGATCCATACAAGAGAAGGTAAGACAATTATAACAATTTCTTTAGACACGAAAAATATTTCTGAAGTGAAACTCCAAAATTTTCTACATTGTACACTTATTATAACGAATTATTTTTATAGGAAAGTCTTTGGTTTTCCTTCTTTGATTATCAGTTAAATCAAAGTTTCAAAAAGTTTGAAAATCTAATTAGAAATTCCTTACACGATCAAATTTCAGAAGTACTAAACTAATTTATGAAGTAAAGTTTATGAAGTAAAGTTATGAAAAATTATGAAGTAAACATATTTCGTAGCTGAAATGGATGTGGTAGTGCAAAAGTTCAAACTAGAGAACTAGAAAAGTAAATTTAATTAATATACCACCGAGGAAATGTTGCATAAGATAGAAACACAAAATGAAAAGAAAAAGAAGATTATATAAGTTTTAACTTTGGTGCATCATTGATTGGAATTGCTGCTATATGTTTCAAATAAAGGTATAAAAATTGCATATTATGTAAGATTTTTTATTGACCTCTCTTGTCCTCCTCTCTCACGTTAATCAACAGAACAGAAAGTAGTTTGATGTAAGTTTTATGAAATGGGACTTTTATGAGGTGCTAATACTGTTTTTATTCTGAGAGAGTGAAAGAAACAGGAAGGGGGAAAACAGATAGGATTGAGAGAGTGAGTATATAATAAAGTAAGTTCCGTGTGCCTCAGACCGGGTCTAAGTGATAATACATTTACATGAACTTTAAAAAAATGAGCTTTTCAGTTAATCCGTGAAACTTTAGTAGTAAAATATTGCAAAATGTTGTTTCCTTGCTTATTCTTCTGATCTCAATCAGAGAAAATTCATCAGATTTTTTGCTTTAAATACAGACGTTCGTTTTGAATACAGACGAAATTTAGTCTTCTCTTAAAATCCTTTCATACCAATGTACGAAAGTCATGTAAAGTGAGTGCAGTGGATCATGTGTTGATCATTGGTCTCTTCAATATTACACTTGGGGCAAACAGGTCCGTAATATCGTTGGAAAATCTAAGTGGTTTTAAAGGCCCTGAAATCAGTCGAGCCGACTCAGTTTGATTAATCTGTAAAACGATCAAAGCATCAGTTGCCAAATATTTTTTTAATCCTCAGATTATATTTAAGTTTACGAAAAACTTTAATTTAAATGAATATTTCATACGGTTTATGAGAATGAGGTGTTTTATTTTTAAAAATGATCATGCATTTACAGCAATATAATCTAAAAACAAATATCAATTTAAAAATCAATATACATTTTTGAGAATTTCCATTACCTAGTTCAAATTTTTAGCGTTAAACTGACACTTAGAGGTAATTTTATGTTGAGGTAAAAATTACATAGATTTCAGTATTATAGATATTAAACGTCTTACTGCTTTATAAATTTAGTTAGTATTTGGATCTCACGCAGTTATAAATTACAAGTTTAATGTTACATTATATTCATTTGGAATATCTCTTTTGCCGCTCTAATTTTTCTCTTCATACTAGATATACGAGAAAATTAAACTCTTCAAACCACATATAAATTACTAAAAATGCAATCGTTTACCCTAAAGTTAGGCAGAGGAATAGAAATTTTATTTAAACTACAACCTTCTATCGCAGTCTAAATCATTTCGATAAACCCTACCTGCTAGCCAACGATCCTGCTCCATTAATCAAATGTAATTAGTAACATAAAGATGTAACCGGTACAAATTTAAAGAAAATCAAAAACAGTTAGCGTTCTAGCTTCGGTTCGAATGTTGTTGCTGCCACCATTTGGACAAAATCCAAGAGACAGTGACGGCCTTACGGAAATTTCCGCGGAAAAATAGCTTTCGTGAAAATATTAGGACCGACGGAAAGTCGTAACAGGAAATAAATTTCATTTATCACTGCAAACAATCTGGGCTGAAAATGTTTTACTTCTCCCTCGTTAAAATTTACTAAGTTTTACTTAATCGTGTTTAAGATGTTGGAAATTTTAATGCCTCATTAATTATGTCTAATAGTTGAATTACAGGAATATGAAAAATTATTTTGTGGATAGGAAAGTCTTATTCTGAATAAACATTTGTCTGAATTTTTTATGATTGCGTTATATGTTTATGTTTATGGTTTGTATAATGTTTTGAATTTTGTAATATCATTTATCAGGAATGATCACGCAGGAGATCTATGATAGTTTTAGTATGGCTTTCCATATATTTTAAAAAAGTGCATTTATAGTTACATATAATAAATGCACTAATTCAAGTTTATTAATGATGGTCTAATATATTAACATATCATAGATAGTATACTAATATATAGAATAGCAGAACGCTGATGAGACCAAATTCTACTGCTAAAAGCAGATTCCGAGAGCCGTTCAAAATCGGCTTTTAGCCTTAGAATTTGGTCTCATTAGCTCTCGTGTAGCTTTCGTAAACATCTATGCCGCAGTAGAGGGGTCCGTACCCTTGAACTCCGACACCGAAGGGCATTGCTGTACCATTCGGGAATCGTTCGTTCGTTAAGATTAGACTTCAAACAACAAATTTCGGTCTCATTAGCCCTTGTGTAACGAACATAAACATCGTAAAATCCCCAATAAAACAAAACAAGCAATACATATTTTTATTCAAACATACATGGTTGGATTACTTGGAAAACTAGTTTTCGTATAAAACACTGATCATGAGGTTTTGCTCAAAATTATTTTTTAAAGCAGGCTTTACACACGATTAAATGCGATAATTTGCGGTATGATTGAGTAGCACATCCCAATAATAATCTGTATGTCAAATACTTGAAAACACTTTTTATGAATATGCAAGATAAAAATGTGATGTCTACTTCTTATACGCCCCTTAAACGCATATCACACTTTTAGAAAAAAGTTTATGATGTAACATCAGAATCAACATTTGCGCATTGTCTTCAACATTCAAGAAGCATTTCGTTTCATTAAATTAGCCTTGTCCTTTATTCAAAACCTAAATAACTCGATATTAAAATATTTCTTTTATTTAGTAGTAATAAGCATTAAAAATTCAAAATTATTTTCTAGAATTTGTAATTACTTTTGTTAAAATGCAAGTTATTGGCTCAGCCACCATGTATTGGCTATATTTCTGTTCAAGTGATCATCAAATTATCCAAATAATGTTTTACACTTTATGTTTTTTTTATGAAGTATATATTAAACATATTTGAAACAAGAAAAAGTTTTGAAATCTTGATAGAGTGAATACAACTATAAAAGAGAGTTTTCAATATCTTAACCACACTTTTGTTCTTTTTTTAAATCAAACATTGCGCAATTTTTAGAACAGGTAGAAATGAAGCAAATTATAAGCAGCATTTGGTTGTGTTTAGGAAAACAGAACCAAAACAATGTTCCTATTTAAGTTATTTTCGTGTTTTTACTATTTATTTTATGCATGGGGATTAAATTATTTAACGTTCAGATGTTGTAATCACTTCTCACTTCCCAGAATAAAAAGAAAAAGAGCTCGGTTACAGAATTTGGTGATTATCGCTTATGCTTTGCGTACCCGCTAAATTAGAATACGACCTTATTTTATTTTGTTTTAAAGCATTTATCCAACTGTTTAAAACACTGTTTACTAATGACTACGACTACCTCCGATATCTTTATTTTGCATTGTTGCACACCTGCATGATCATGCAACAGTCGTAATAATGAAAGACTTCGCTATATAGACATCCGATTACTGCTTATAATAAAATTGTTATAATAACATTAAATACAAAAAAATCCCTATTGGTTTTCAGTTATTCCCCCCCCCCCAATGTCAATATTGCTATATCCCGTTTTCGTTATATAGAGAACAGAACGTTGTTAAAACGTCACCAGATGCACAGTTAAACTCTTAATTTGACAAGATGTTTTTTTCAAATATTTTATAATTTCTGTTATTTTCCCATGTCTGTATAGACATTAGGATCTCTGTAAAATAAACAAAAAAAAAATATATCATTTTCGAATTTTGAGATAATTAATGTCCGCTGTGGCGAACAGTGACAATTACCTTATATAATAGTTATAAATATACACTTCCGGTGTAGCGGCCAGACTTCAAAATATGAACTTCAAAATATGAAGTTTCCACAATAATGTTTGAGTCTTTTTTGATTTATGCCCTCACAATGAAGAAATTCAATGTAATGTATATTTCAGCACGTATATTATTGCCTGTAACACTTAAAAAAGTCAAAATAAATATTTTCGATGAAATACGAATCTTTTAAATATATCGCGATGACAATATTTATTTACTTTGCACAAGTAAAAAGTAAAATCAATAAAAGTTCTAATTTGAAACCCGCGACACGGGAGAAAATTATGAGATCCTGTTTTCTACATTGTGACCAACTTACGGGTTCGAACGCTTAATGAGAAAAATGGAACATCTTTTAAGTTAAGAGATTCCTTTTCTGTGTCGTTAACGACTGTTTTAAGTTTTGATTCCCGCAATCCCCGCTCAGATCGCATGCGCTACTTTCACCCAGTTTCGGGGTTCGGGGAATTCTTTAATTAATCTCGGGGCGTTTAGTTGCTGCAAATGCTAATGACAGTTAAAATGACTCATGCCAAACGATAGTTAAGGATTTCGCTAATTAAGACCGCGCTATTTTCTATTTTATATTGGGAAATCGTTTATGGGATAGCTTGTTAAGTTTTTTTGCTCTTCTTCTCGGATAGAAGATATTAAAGGCTACAGATTGATTTTTCAACTAGGAATGTTTGCACGAAACTTAAGGCTTTATGTAATGATAGTAATTTTAAAGAGAGATATATTCTCTCTCCAATAAAATTAACACATTTTATAGATTTAATTATAAAGAATTATTTTATTTAACTGTGTGTCTCTTCCGCTCTACTAACCAGTCAGCCTCGATTTTACGTTCTTTGCAGTAATTCGTCATTATTTCTCTATACATTACACTTCTTTTGGTATCTGAATGTGTAATAAACCTGTTTCTTGCGAGTAGAAGTCTATTGGTAAAGCAACGTTAAAAATTCTTTCCTACAACATCTTTATGACGTCATTTGCAATTCAATGACGTTATACGATTTAATTCATATTATGTGTTTGTTCCCTTTAATCACAAATATATTAGACCTAGACTGTTAAGCGAATGAATTATGCAAATGAAAGAGCTATTTGTACTATTTAAGTTATAATTCTTTAGTATTGAAGTTTCAATGATCTAAGCTCTTGCTCTTGTTTGATATCCTGTTTTTCCAGCCACCTTTTTATTGACTAGCATAGTCAAAAATAATAGACTTTAAGCTGCTAAATGCTGCAGTAAGTATATAATTTATTTATATTACAATTTTAAAACACAATTTCAGTAAAATTTCGATTTCTTCATCTTTTCATGGAAAGCATTTGTTCATCAGTTTACGACATTGATATTACAATCCTGTTGTAGAATTTTAGATGTCTGTCTATTTGTTAAACCATCGATGAATTTTCCATCAAATATCCCCCTTAAGTCATTTTTTACTATCATGTAACATCAATATTTCATCCAAGCATACTGGTTTGTATGGTAAGTTCTCCGGGATAAAAGAATTGAAAGGTTATCAGTCTTATCGCATGTCAACATATAAAAACAATAAATTCAAGTTAATGATTTACTATACGCTAGCCTATATGCGTCGGAAAATAAAAGGTTTCAGGTTTTTTTAATTACTCTTTGATATGAATTCTTACATGTCAGTCTAATCTTGCTCAGTTGGTTGAAACATTTTCCCTATTACGCATAAATTCGGGTATTCTCCATAAGAAAGAGAAATCGTAAACTGATAAAGTTGATTTTTCAGCATATACAACTGTACGTGTAGTATGTTCTTTATTTTTCAATCATGGATAAACGTTTGCAATTGTTAACAAAATTTTAATTTTACTTAGAAGATAAAAGACAACGATTTCATAAATAGAGAGCTGCGGGTTTTGGGCTCTAACCAGAACAACATCCGCCATGTTCCTTGGTGGTGAATAGACAAGTAAAAAGGTTCGTTTGTGTTTTGTTTGAAGTGCTACGGTTTACTGTTTTGCCACATGAGATCTAATGAAACCGGGACCTACAACTTAAAGCCGATTCCGAAAGGCTACGAACATCCATGCCACAGTGAAATTCAAACAAACGAACTCCTGTACCGAAGACCAGCACCATAAAGAATAGGCCATCGTACGGATAAAATAGGTTTGTGGGCATAATGTCCTCCAAGTTCTCAAACGATTCCTCTGGGGGTGACCATCCAAGTTTGGCCTGAATAGTCTGCTTTGACCTTGCTTCTAAATGACGAAAACCCACTTTAGCAAAGACGCTTGTTCATTCTAGCGTTGCTCGTCAAACGAAATCCACATTTCCACGCCTAATTACGTGTAGTTTCTGACCCACGTGCTTGGATCTTCCAAGTAGCATTGGCAACACCAACAGAAAATGCTTCGGTCTCTAGCAATAGATATGCTTTTGGAATGCATTTAAATATTTATATAGCTAGGTTCTACATTATGTTTATTCCATATATTTATGGTTATTTTAACAAACATTTGCGGGACATATTGCACATCTTTACATTTAAATATCTCCATTTTAAACATTTATTTGTTCGGCTACTAAGAATTTCTCTAGACGAAAATACAAAGTTGTAAAAAATAAGACCATACTTTCTATTGTAAATCCTATACCATTGTAATTAAATTAAAAATAGCATATAAAATTTCTTAAATTATTTATTTAATTCATTGTTTACCCTATCTATTCTATTATTTTATCCTGTGTTTATACTTTTCTTTAATAGTAGGTACATATAAAAATATATTTACGTCTATACATTAAATGTACATACCAATTGCATTGTAATGTTTGTTGTATAGTTTATGTAAAGCATTATGCTTAAATAAAGCTATTGAAATACCACGAAAACCGATTACAAAGTATGAGATTTTAAAAAAGCAAATTATTTCTCGAAAGTCCACATTCATTTACATTTAAAAATATATTTTTTGACGAACACAGGATTGGGACGGGAATTTTAATAAAAATGAAGTTGACAAATGGAAGTATCCAGAACGTTTTCGTAAAACCCATACGTTAAAAATATTTTTTAATTTGAACGCATACTCGAGTGGCTGTGGCCCATTAAAGAAGACGAGAGGAGGGTCGGCAAAATGAATTTCAATGAGCAAGTGAGTCCGATAAATGGACTTTTAATGTTAAGGTGAGAAATATGAGGCTGGAAGGGATAGACTCCCCGGTGGGTATACTTTAGCTAAATTAATTCGGTTCTCTTCTTTTTCGTTTCTCCAAGATTTAATCTTTATACAATGATCCACTCCCCTTCTTGGGTTGCCAGTAAATATACCAAATGATATGTTTTAAATTTCTTTCAAAATTTCTAATTTACTTACAGATAGGCAATGTTATCAATGAAGAAATTCACCTCTAGATCTGTATAAAGTGAGACGCTTAAGTTGTAGGCTAGGCTTCAGATTGTAATTTTTCTTTCCAGCTTTCGTGGCAGTTAAGTAATATATATATATATATATATATATATATATATATATATATATATATATATATAAACACACATATTATATATATATATATATATATATATATCGGTTTAGCTCCGGTTTTCTGTTTAGTTCAGAATGTATTACAGTAAACTCTCGGCAGTTCAAGGTGTACTGGACCAGACCTAGCTCCAGTTATGTAAAACTCAACTTTTCAAAATATATCTGTGTATGAACACAATCACTGAAGTGGCTACGGGATATTTGAATTACGGAATCAATTCATATATCAAAATTACATTCTTCAACTTTTTGTATACAAAAATGAAACTTATTATGTGTGAAAAGTTACATTAAAATTAAAGGTTTTATGTGTGCTACAGCAAATTAAAAAAATTTTAAAAAAACCTGTTCATAAAAAAATTAAAGCATATGTATGAAATTGAGGTGAAAATAAATTAATAAAACATTTACTTTCAAAGTAAAACCATAATATGTAAAGAAAGTTATATATATATATATATATATATATATATATATATATATATATATATATATATATATATATATATATATATATATAGATAGATAGATAGATAGATAGATATATAGATAGATATAAATTAAATAGTGCATACAATGATAATAAAATTAATGATAATATTTAAGTTATGTTCACAGTTTTGAATTGTAAAATTTATACCGAAGCAAATTGGTCTGCTTATCTTGTTTGAACTGAAAACTTATGTTTAAGCTTCTTGGTTCTAAAATTCAGAGGAAAATATGTAATTATATTGTTAGAAATGTATCATATTTAGTTTGAAAGTAATAATGTGTTTACATTGCAAAATTACAAATTTAACGATATCCAATTTAAAATGACAATATCATTCAGAGTGGCATACAAACAGGCATATAAAATATATTATAATTTAGTATGTAGGACGAATTTTTTAATGATGTTTCTTTATAAATGTATTAAAGTGTTTAAGTATTTAAAATACGTTAATAATTAAAAATTGTATTTTTGAAGATTTAAAGGTCCTGTGCCCCCTGAATAACGAGCTAAATTATTTACTAAACTCATGTATGCCATAATGGCAGAAAATCATTCATGTTGTATATCATTTATTGCACTTAATCCAAAGGATTTATTCAAACAAGCTCACTAGGGCACATTTATTCCACTATTATTCCGTTTAGAGGGGGTATTTCTTATTCAGTTTAAATTTTTGGCGAAAACCTCATATTACAGAGGGTACCCTTTATTGTTTTCGGATTTGTGGAAAATTCATTGTGATTTCTTTAGTTTGTGGAGGTTTTTTCATTTAAATGATGGTGACGATGTTTTAAGAACATGGTCCATGAAGTTCAGTATCAGATATCACACTCAGATTGAGTTAGTGCCCTCCTTGTTTTGGCAACACAATCCACTGGCCTTCCTTCCACAGTATAGTTCGATTGTTCTGACTTCTTGCCTTGATTTCTTGTATATTTTCTGTCGGTACCTAACTTTAGTGATTTTTTCAACTGCACAGTGTGGACAATGAACAAGGTTGCACCATTTTCTATGAATTTCATTGGTGCTTACTCTACTCAGTTGGCGGTGGCATCCCGACGAACTGTTCTCTCATCCATCGACGGCCGAGTTGCTGTTCTACAACTACGTTTGGTATGACGTCACCCGTCAATACTTTGGAGATACATAAGCGATAACTTTTACTTACTGATAGTACCATGTACTCTCACTAGACACACATATAGAGAATGTGCGCATGACGTCAAGTGCAGCAAAAAATACAGCTCAACTTCCTCGTTGGCAAAACATTTGAATTTCCTAAGGATTGTTCTTGTTATTGGGATTTTAATTTTGTCATTTATCTGAAAATGGCTGTTGTACGTATGGCTGAACTAAGCATTTCAAAAAAGGTGAAAATATTGGATTTTATTGCTTTCCTAAAGATTTTACATTGCGAATGCTTTGGATAAAAGCTTTGGAAAGGCAAAACTGGACACCAAGTTCTCTTTCGAGAATTTGCTGCAAACATTTTCAAAATGGTAATAAAACGTTAAACTTACTGTAATGTAATAGATTATATAAATTTATTATGATCTAAGAATTTTTTTATTCTTACTAATTTTTTTTTCATATTTCTAATGTATTTTCTGTTCTTTTGTCAGAAGTACTGTACCTATAAATGTAATCGTTTTTTGTCCTTAGAATGATCAAATTTTGTACATTTTTATTTGATTCGTATTTATTTAATCAGCCTTTCATCCCTTCAGTGGGTAGAGAAATTGAGGACCAAACATGCTTGGGAACTAAACACTGGGGGTTCCGCGTAAGATTGACCCCCTAACCGGAACTTCGCACCCCAGGGCCTTTGGTCACGCAAACGGAGATTGGCACCGTAAGCCTTGTCCCCCTAGGGGCTGTTGCGCTTTTTAAAAAAAAATTATTTATTAGCTAATTGTGCTTGTTAACATAATCAAAGTAGTTATACTTTGTTTATGATACTTAAGAGCTATGTTTAAAGTGTTTAAATTTTTTTAAATATATAATTTTGTAACTGTTAAAAAATCTATTTTGAATGTCTTGGCCAGTTTCTGATGTTTCCTTCCACTTCCCTTAAATAAAATTTAGTTTTATTTTATACGTGATCCATATCGAATTTCATAAGATACAATGAAAGCAAGCAACGTTTTGCCAACGAAAAGTTGAGTTGTAGTCAGCACTCGTATTTGTTTACAAACGTGCACTTTCTCTATTGCGTAAAAATGTTAATACTTTGCTAGTTCCATTTCTGAAGATTACGGTTATGAGAATTTTTCACTCAAACCACACTAAAAAAAGTCATTTTCAAGAATCTACAATGGAATACACAGAGCAAGCTATAACATGGACATAATAATCTAATTGGTCTACATTCAGAGAGATTAATCTGGTGTTACTCTTTTTCGATTTTTCTGATCCCTATACGAGTATATGTGAAAATAAAGCAGAAATTAATCAAGTTTACTACATTTCACTTGAAAAACAGGAAAAAACAACTATACTTGATCACTGCTACTCGAAATTACCACGTTAGTGAGTCAAGGGTATAAAGATGGTACACATTTCCCAGAAAATGTAGCGTTGAATATAGACATTTAGTTTTGTAATATATGCTATCCAATAGCGTTAGTAATACCTTAATCAGATAGATTGATAACATAAGGTATGTGGATTGATACGTAAATGTTAAATATGTATGCCAAACTATACGTACCTATCGAAAGAGATGCCATGTATTATTAAGTTCGTAATACATTTAGTCAGCGGGTTATACGTACGTAATTACGTAATAATCACGTAAGCCATAATGTCGCATATGGATAGCATTCGGTATGCGGATTGGACAGGTAAATGTAATATTTGTAGCAAGTGGTATATATGTATCAGGAGAGCTAGTATAGGGGAATGTTTATTTAATTATTATATAACACCCAGTCTTGGGAATAATAGTGTGCGCTATACGGGATAAAGAGGTGCTACATTAGATATGTAGTTAGCCACGCATATATTCATCTGTATTAGGAGATTTGTGTAAAATATTTCTTTCAGTAATATACAGGATGCCCCATCAAGATCGTGTAAAAACTGCTCAGCCAGATTCGTTGGAAAAGAAAACATAAAAATTGCCCAAAGATCTTCAACTCAAAGACCCATATTAAAGAAAATCTGAGAGAATATACTTGACGTTATATCCGGTTTACGAAAAAATAAACTTTATTCGAAACATGAACATCAGTATCAGCAAAATTTGAAATAGGAAGATGTTCGAAATGACCCACTTCAAATTCAAATATGCATGTGCTTTTCATGGAACGGCTGTCTGCACATGTCCGAGAATCGAAATATACACTAAGGTACACGCAATGTGGAGATAAGTAACTGAGAAAATTTCTGAAATATCTTGGTCTCTCTAAATCAAGCCGAACGATGGCCGATTGGTTAGGGTGCTGGCCTTCTGTACCGGAGTTTGCGTGTTCGAATCCCACAGTCGCATAGATGTTCGTAGCCATTCGGAATCGATTTTAAACTTTAGAGCATTAGCTCTGTTGAAAAAAAGTAGACCGATAGCTGTGGATATTTATATATATATATATATATATATAATAATATATATACATACAACAATATAGAATACAAAACACACAAATATAAGTAAGAAATTTATATATATATTTAATATATTATATATATATCTATATATATTTCTATATATATTTATATAGATACAGATATATATATATACATATATATATATATATATATATATAGATAGATAGATAGATAGATATAGATAGACACATATATTATATTGTATTACTTTACATAATATACATATAATAAACTATTATATATATATATATATATATATATATATATATATATTAATGAGAACATATACATTATATATACGTTACTACGAATATTCTTTAATTCAAATTTTAATCGACTGTATACATTTCAGAAATTACGCCTTCACTCTGGGTCTTGAAACTTTTCGAATAAAGGTTTCGATCCACAATTTAAAAATAATTAATCATACAAATGTACAATAAATGTCGTATGCTGCAGATTAATGAAGAATATAATAGTTTAATTATAACCAAAAATTCCAGTTTTAAATACCTACGTGTATAGCATTGATATGGAGTAGCAGCGAAATGTTGCTAAATTGCAGAACTTTCTGTACATTTTGAGTAAATTTTCAACATATTGCGTATATGAATGATTTTAATTCTTTCACTGTGAAAATGTATTTCAAACAGATTTTTATTCCCTCAATTTGGTTTTTAATGAATATTTTTATCACGTGCTTAATGTGAAAAGAAATTTTTTTACTACTTATCCGATTCTATGCTTCCTTTCTTTTGTGTATAGAATAGAGATTCGTTTTACGATGTATTTTAGCAACAAGAAATGGTCAAAATAAATTAGTTGGGATTTTAAAAGTCATAATAAATAATTAAACTAATTATAAGGGGTAGGGTGGAAGGAAAGATGTAAGATTTGCTGGTAAGTGTGGAGAGCAGTCGGGTGGATGGAAGAGTAAGATTTAGAATTTTGGGGATTAGTATGGAGAAAAGGTTGTGGAAAGCGGTCAGGCGGACGGAAGAGTGTAAGATTTTGGGGATAAGTATGGAGAAAAGGTTGTGGAAAGCTGTCGGGTGGATGAAATAGTGTAAGATTTTGGGGATAAGTATGGAGAAGAGGTTGTGGAAAGCTGTCGGGTGGATGAAATAGTGTGAGATTTTGGGGGTAAGAAATGGGGAAGGGTTAGGGAAATTTTTTATAAACGTGCATTAATTCCATTTTTTAATAGATTAAAGTATAAAATGTCGGAACGATAATGGGAAAAAAGCACTACAGTTCAAAATACTTTTATAACTTTATTTTTAAATTATCTGAAATACGTTCTTTAACTATTGATACTGTATGTTCGGTAATACAAGTATTCATTTCACCATTAAAAATAAATAAAATTCTGAAATACACCAGGTTTAACTTATGATTATTCCTTATGTAAGGATAATTCTTTCAGTATAATTACTCGTAACAAAACTTGTTTAGATAATTCAAAGGGGAACTAGTAAAAATTCTGTACAAAATTTAATATATTTAAAATGTAATCATTTGAAATGTATCAATTAAAAAATGGCCAATTCTTAATATTAGGTTGGGGAAAAAGAAATCCATTATTTTTTTCGGTAGATGGCTGTAGTTATCGATATCTTGTAAAGTATCTATCAAACAATTTATAATTTATAATTATTGTCAAGGTGACATTTTACACTAAAATTTTTTTACGGTTTTTTTGTTTGGTCCATTCATTTGTGAGTCACAGAGCTTTAAAAATGGAAGTCAACAAGGAGAAAATTCAGTACATTTGACAGTTTTTCTTTGATAAAGGCGAAAATCCAAGTCAGGAGGCTGAAATTGTGAATTGTGTATATGGTGCCGATATTGTGACAGGTAATTACGTGCAATTTTGGTTTCGTCCATTCCGTTCAGGCATTTTTGATGTTAAAAAATGCATCTCGCACAGGCAGACCCTTCTTCGAAAATGTCGGTAAAATCACAGACATAATCAAAGTTGGCTGGCATGTTAGTAGTCGTAGCATCACCCATGAGATAAAGATCCACCATAAAACAGTTTTAAATCATTTGTGCAAAGTCGGATTCAAAAAGAAGCTAGGTGTTTGGGTACCACACGAATTAACACTAAAAAACATGATGGATCGAATTTCCGTGTGCGAAACCTTGGTCAAACTAAACGAAATCGACCCGTTTCTTAAACGGATGGTGACTGGAGGTGAGAAAGGGGTCAAATACGACAATATTATGTGAAAACGATCGTGGTCAAAGCGCGGTGAAGGAGCTCAAATGGTGGCCAAACCAGGACTAACGGCCAGGAAGTTTCCACTGTGTATTTGGTGGAAATGGAAGGAAATTATTTATTATGAGTTGCTTCCGTATGGCCAAACACTAAATTCGGATCTCCACTGTCAACAATTGGACCGTTTGAAGCTAGCGAATGAATACAAATTGTCAAAATTGGCCAACAGTAGAGGTCTTGTGTTTCATCAGGACAACGCCAGACCATACACTTCTGTAGTGACTCGCCAGAAACTCAGTGAGCTTGGTTGGGAAGTTTTAATGCATCCACCATATAGTCCGGACCTGGCACCAAGCGATTACCACCTTTTTTCTTGCATTCATTGTAAACCTTCCTGAGTGATAAGAATTTGGGATCAACAGAAGATTGTGAAAATCGATTACTAGAGATTTTCGCCAATAAGGATCAAAACTTCTATCAGAGAGGTATTATCATTAAAATGGCAACAAATTATACAACGCAACGGTGCATATATGACCCAAATAGGACAATCCGAAACATGTTAAATAAAGTCATTAATTTCACTCAAAAATAATGGATTTCTTTTTTTCCCAACCTAATACCAAAACATACGAAGATCCAATTTTAGCTTGTGATTATACTGATTTAATTAAAGTTATATTTATTTTATTAAATACTTTATTCATTAACCAAAAATTATTATTTTTAAAGTTTTCTTTTATGGAAGGATAATACATTCATTTTTCTTACTAATAACGAATATATTATAGATACTATGTAATTATCGTAGAAATATAAGGTTTAAAGTTTGTAACATTTCTTAAATCTTTGTGACATTACTTAAGTTGAAATGTTATTTGATTCAAAAATGTTCTTCTCCTTAAATCCAATATTTGTAAATATAATTTCAAAAAAGTATCATATTACATTTTCTCGATGCCTTTTCCGTCCCAAACTTTTCGTTAAATCTAGTTTGAGTCAAGATTTATCTAAAATATTCTTTTATAAATTTAGTAATGCCGTTATCCAAAGAACAAGGTTGTGTTTCCGTTTACCGGTTGTGTGTAGCCCAATAGTAAATCGTATCTTTCAAGGGTCATAATAAATTAGATTTCGAATCAAAAGACTTGGTGTCTTTCTCTTGAGAATTCGTCGTTTGTCGACTCTATTAAACGAAGAATCGCGTTATCTCATTCTGTCTGTTGTCAGGACTTAAAAGAAGATTTTATAGAACAGGTGTTAAAAATCCGTTTTATAGTTCGGACGGATAGTATTTAACAACAAGATTCAATTGTTATAGATATTGGTATTCACTCCGTTGTAAATATATACTCTTACGTATAAGAGTTAAACTGACATTTTACAAGATTTCTAATCTGTTACTACTCTCTCAACTCAGGAAACTATATAAACAAGATCAATTACTTTACTCGATAAAAGTGTTCTTCAAACTAGACTCTTTGGGTTTCACAATATGTTACAAAGGGTAAGTAGATTTTAAACCTTTGCTTGTCCTGTATTTCACATAGGATAAATTCATCTAAGTTTTATACGCTTGTGATATAACATGCGAAACACAATGAACTATATTTTATTTACAAGCTTTTATGCATTTTATGTACTTGCGCATTAGAAGTGATACGTAGCATGGTAAAAATATTCACGGAATAGGTTAATTATAAATTATTAAAAATATAGGACAATCATTTTATTTTATTGACTTTCAGAGTTATCATTTATGGAAGGGTAATACATTCACAATTATTTCTCGTAACTAATATCCTATAAATACTACACAAAAACATTCTAAACGAATTGTGCGAAACTTATATTTTTAATATACTATTTAATATATCAATTGAAAATCACATATTGTAAATGCATAAATTCTGACATGAACCAACTCAACTTGTACAAAGTGGTGTGGCGTTGTTCACGGTCAATATACTATGAACTAAGTAATATCAAAGTACTGTTTTCCTGCATCCCCAAATTTGTTCCAGCGTTCGCATAACTGTTCAAAATTCTCTTGGAATCCATTTTTTGAAAGTTACATCAGTTGCTTCGTCGCATTTTTGTTCACCTCATCTGAATTTTTAAAACGGTTTCTCATCGATTTCGTTTTCATCCGTGGAAAAAGTTAAAAATCTGTTGATGCTAGAAAAAGGAGAGTGTTCCAGAGTGGTAACACTCTTTCTGGCAAGGTACTTTTTCGCAGTCAGAACGCGATATGGTGAAGCATTATTACGTAAAAGATCGTTAACCAATCATGCATTGCCCATTTTTCAGGTCATTCTCGTTTGACTGCATCTCGTTAAGAAAATTGTGAATTCTGTGCACACGCCCATGGAAAGTTTAGAGAAAATACTATCAATGGTTATTCGTCAATCCTCGCTCACAATTTCTCGAACGCGGTCTAGATTTTCATCTGCGATAGAAGAGGAGGTAGGCCCAGTCAGAATGTCATTTCGATGTTTGGGCGACCTTCTAGAAAACTTTTCTGTAATTCGTACACAGCAATATTTTTTCATGTCATCGTTTCAGTATTCTTTCTTCAGCATCTCGAGCATCCCAGAAGGTGATTTCTCGAGAAAAACGCAAAATGTGATGTTTGCAGTCTGTTCTAAAGACGATATTTCAGAAACAGATGAATGAAAAATTCGTTCTTCCAGAAATGATCTCAAGATAACTCCGAAAGTAACAGAAATGAATTCCAGATGGCTGTGTTTTTTCTCTAAGAATTCTTCTATCTCCAAAAACGTTATCTTCTTTCCAATAAACACTTGTGGAAATTAAGGCAACTATTCTGGGAACTTATTGACTCAACCACGTATGCACATGCGATATTTTACAGGGTTGCGATATAACTCATAGAACATAATGAACTATATTTTATTTACAAGTTTTTATACATTTTATATAAATGCATCCCATGTGATACACAAACGTAACAAGTATTATATGTGTTTATATTATGTGAGTTACAGGACAGGCAATGGTTTCATTTGGTTTAGTTGGGAGCTCTACAGTCTACTGTTTTGCAACACGACAACTAGTGACAAAGGGAAATACTGCTTAAAACCCTTTCCGAAAGCCTGCAGCGGGTTTCGAACCCTTGGTCTAAAGTACCACAGGTTTGGTTTGGTTTGGTTTGGAGCGCTACGGTCTACTGTTTTGCACACGAGGGCTAATGAGATCGGGACCTACTGCTTAAAGACGATTCTGAACGACTACGAACATCCATGCCAGAGTGGGATTCGAACCCATGAACTCCGGTACCGACGATCAGCATCCTAACGAATCGTCCAGCGTTCTAAAGTATCACATACCATTGTAATCCTCGCAGACTATTCGATAATAACTTAAAGAATATTATAAATGCATATGTAACAGATTACAGTTATAAATTAAATTCATAATGTGCACTGGAATTATGGACTTGATTTTTGCAGATCCATAAGATGTTATGTTTGTTATATAGTATAAATTTTTGAATTAACTTCAAAATTTTCAGTTATGAGTAAAATTCTTTAATGTATTATTTTCGCACTAAAGATAACATTAGAATTTTTTTTTAAATTAAATAAGTATTATTTTTAAATAATTCAGTATAATTACAAGATAAAATTTGTTCATCGCAGTCCTTGTTTTTAAATTAGAAATTTTTAATTAATACATTTGAAATTACATGTTCAGTAAATTTCTTATATTTAATACAGAATTATCAGTAAATTTTTTTTTAGTTTTTTCTGTTGTGGACTACATTTCCTATATCTTAACTTGTAAAAAACAAGTAATTGCATCTGCCTTTAACACTTTGTACTGACTGATAATATATGTTTCGTTTCTACTTATGGTAATTAAAATATTTCCTTTTACTTTTAAAAAAATGTAAAAATTTAGTTTAAATTATTTAAAAATAATAGATAAAGTAACTAATTAAATTTATTTATAATTTTCGTTTTATTCGAAATATATCAGAATTAATTATATCAAAATATACAGAAAAACTTACTCTTAATCTTATATAAAAGTTAATTAAAAGTTATTATGGATTTAATAGTCCTCAGACATTTAAAATACAAAAAATGATATTTTAACATAGTTACTTTTTTATGTATGTATGCAATTAATTCCCAAGATGCATCGGTTTATGTCAGAACTAATTTTAAATTATTAAAAATGTCTAATGGCAATTTTTAAAGTATTTGTAAAAAAATATGAAATTATGAATATTATGAATATTATGGATATTATGAAATTGGCAATAATTTACAAATTTTAAATATTCTAATTTAAGGTCGCAAGATTATTTTTATGTATTAATAACCAAATTACTTTTTTTTATATCGGATGTATGAAAAGTTTGTTAGAAAATAAAAATGGATTTAAATGTATAATAGATCATACTACACTGCCCACAAATAAGTATTTGGACACCTATGCAAATGACGATATCTGCGGTCTTAGGTACGTCAAGGCTTCGAGTTCATCGAATGGACTGGCCTGCCCAGATCCCAGACCTGAACCTTATCGAGAACCTCTTGGAAGAGTTGGATCACCGAATTAAGTGGTGCACTACCCGTTCAAAATCGGTGAAGGAACTTGTATGTCTACTTCAAGCCGAGTGGAAGATAATACCACCCTATGTAATACAAAGTCTTGTGGAAAGTATGCCGTGGAGGGTCCACGCTGTAATTGCCTCTCGTGGAGGCTCTACCAACTATTGACTTTGAATAAAGTAAGTTTTTCTTTGCTATCACAGGTGTCCAAATACTTACTGGTAGACAGTGTATATATAAGAGATTATTCATTGAAATGCAACCATCTATAAGCGCATATTACCTGACAACTTACCACAGAAACAAACAACAGTAGGACAACAGAATCTAAATAAATGTAGACATTCATTCAACGTAAATAACACTTAATACTATCTATAATAATGAATAAGCTGTAACACATGGGGGATAAAAACATGAAGACTGTTGTAAGCCATGTTGTGTCGATAGACTGAGTATAGAAGTAATACAGCGTTAAGTAACAACATATTTGTAGGAAGATTGAATTCCTTTTCATTACAGCACTACGGCTTAGTGTTTGGCAGCATGTGGGTAACTGATATAGGAACCTACTGTTTTAAGAACTCCAACAAATGTGAACTTTACTCTTATCTGTCATTTAGAGCTAAGTACGACATTGTAACATAATAAAAAAATGCTCCTTTGGATGAGCACTAATTCTTGTTTTGTAAAAAAAATTTAAACTTACTTTTTAGGTGTACGTGTATGCGTAGGTAGATGTGGCAGAGAGAGATAGTGAGAAAAGAGAGATACAGAGCGAGATAGGAAAGAGTGTGATATCTATATATATTTATTACCTCATTTTTTATCAATAGTTCTCTAATAGAGAGTATTGATAAAATTAATACTATATTTATTTTATGTACATATATACATCCTCTATATAATAATAGCCTAAGTTATCTGCCCTTCTGTCCTCGAATTTATGAAGCGCTTGGACCTGGAATGGACACAGGCATCCATATTGGATTCCTGATGGGTTATTGTTAGCAAAATTCAAAGCGAGTCAAGTTTATCTCTTCCTAAACTATGGATCCGATTCAAAAATAAATTGGTATGAATAAGCGTATCACAGCAAAAAATACTGTCATCTTTAAAAGGTTCCAAATCCACACCTTCCCTCCTTTTCGAGCTTTTAATGCCATTATTACAAGCCCTATTTTTCCCTGTTAAGTTCTGGAGATTCAATTTAACAATTTATCACAAAAAAGGAGATGAAAACAACATTCCTGTTCTAGCATTATGACGCCATTCCATTAAACATATCATTTTATCATTTTTTATATTAAATTACTTAAATATGTTCTGCATTATTTTCATACGTTTTATCACTAAACTTAGATATGGCGTTAAAAACAGATAAAAAGCAAACCATTTTTTTTACCTGCTTCTTAGGATACTTTACAATTCTGGAAAGTTAAAATTTTACTGATCATGTCATATATATATATATATATATATATATATATATATATATATATAATATATATATATATATATATATATATATATATATATATATATATATATATATATATATATATATATAAAGAGAGAATTTATAATGCTGCAAATATTTTGTGTGAGTTATGAAGTCAGCATACAATAGCAGGTTTGTATGATGCGGTATACACACTACTGCTATACGAGTGTAGCAAAACGATGGACTACTTCTTAAAGCTGATTTAGAAAAGCCAGAGCCAAATGATGGGTGAATAGATGGGACGCTGATCTTCGGTATTTTAATATGCTGGTTTAATTTCCACTCGCAGCATGGATATTCGTAGATGTGAAGAATCAGTCTTGAGCCATAGGTCCTGGTCTCATTAGCCCTGTATAGAAAATGAGTAAAGTTTTGAATTAATCAACTTTAGAAAGTTCATAAGCATCCATTCGAGCAGCAACACTGAAATTCATAATCCGCGACAACTTAATAAGTACAAGAACTATACCTGTTAAGCCTCTTAGATTTAATAAATTCACATTCAATATTTTTATTGGAGTAGTATGGAATTAATCTAACTATACACTAAAGTATTGAATACTTAAAACGGACAAAATGAACGTTACTTAGGGATTTCGACCAACCTTATCTCAAAACCAATATCCGAGTTTTTTTTAATTAAAGTTTTTACTGAGCTTATAGTTTGGATCATAGAATATTTAAGCTTACAATAATTAACATACAACATTTTTGAAAAACCGACAAACATTTAAAAATATCCAGAAAATCCCTTCTACCACAAACCGACAAGTTTATGAGAAATAAGTATTCTGTAATTCTAAAAAAACTTCAAACATTCTTTTAAAGTAAGATAACCTAAATGTTTTCTGCATACTAAACTGAACTTCTCTGTTATATAACATTATTATGTACTGACCCATTATACAGAATCTCTCTTTTTAGTTAACGCTGCGATTCCTTACAAACTATTATAAATATATTTACCCAGCGTTGCGGAGAGCTTTCCCTTGTTGTGTAATAAGTAAATAAAGCTTAAATATTCCGCTAAGTTTCCGGAAACTTTTAATGAATTGAGTTAAACGAATGTCGACAATGCGTGATCTCTGGATTTAGAATTTAGTTTTCACAGAACATATCTGTCGGTAAAGAACCAATACCTGCATTTAAAAAAGAGATACGAAACTATTATAATAATGGTATATGCTTGAAAAAAATGAAAAATATTTATAAAATCAATTTGAGAGTATTATCTAAAACAATTTTGTCATATACTCATATATATGATATTAGGATGATAGTAAATTAAGTGATCTATGACTGAAGACTATTTTTACCATATGAAATTCAAATCTTAGTTATATATGACATAAATAATGCAAAATATATCTAAAAACAA
>CM063501.1:7204662-7227162 GCA_032207245.1 Pardosa pseudoannulata
AATCGTTTTAGGAATGTTTTCCATGTGGATAATTGTTTCCGTTTATCGAACATATAGTTTCGATTGATTGGTTACTTAGAAGCTCTACGTCTAACTTTCTGCTGTAAAAGGGTTGAAATCATTAGGAATTGTTTAAATATATCTAAGGATCTTTTAACTTAACTAATTAACCAAAAGAAACTAACTTAATTATAATTATATTATAAAATAAATTTCTGATGATTATATTTTCTAAGATTGCAATCTTTAGCGAAACTCTTTTGATCTTCTTTCTCAATGAGGTTAAATTGGTGAATTCGCATAAACCAAACTAATTACTGCTTATCTCAATATTTCTTATTTACCCCATTTACGTAACTTACTTTAGTTTAGTCTGCGTCATCATGTAACTAACCCGCAAATTGACTGGCCCACTTTACAATATAAAGGAAAATATTTTGCGGCAGAAACTCCAAAGGCGAGATGTCCAAATAAATTAAACATTCTTATTTCGAGACTTCATCTCTATAAGTACATCGTATCTTAAATTTATTCCCTTACTTTTGGTCTTCTATATAACTTAATTATTTATTATTTTCTCTCTCTCTCTCTCACACTCTCCTTACACCTCCCTCTCCCTCTCACTCTTACTTTCCCTCACTCTCTCTTTACACTCTCTCTCACTCTCTCCTCACTCTCTCACTCTCCCTCCCTCACTCTCCTTACATTCTCCATCTCACCCTCCCCCTCTCTCTCCATCTATTTCTCCCACTCCCTCTCTCCATCTCTGTCACTCCCTCACTCTCCGTTCTCTCTCTATACATACACACACACACACACACACACACATATATATATATATATATATATATATATATATATATATATATATATATGTATGTATAGAGAGATATGTATCTTTTATTTAATTAGTTTTGCTACATATAAGTTGTAACTAAATTGTAATAACTATTTTTATAAAATTATATGTGAGATTTCATTTCAAAAATTTTTAAATGTTTCTAAAACACTGTGCACGGTTTAAAGTAACGCAAATGGAGTTAAATTAAAAGATTTTGCTTTTGGTAAGTAAGTATATAAGTAAATAAGTAAAAAAAGTATAATAAGTAAATATGTAAGATATATATATGTATATATATATATATATATATATATATATATATATATATATATATATATATATATATATATATATATATATATATATATGTCAGGATTTAAATTCTAGGTTAATTTTAAAAGATTATAATTAGGGATTCCTTACTTAGAGTGAAGCGGCGTGAGGAGTTAGCCACATAAATACAGCTCGCGCTCAGTGATCTAGAGCAGAGAGCAGTGTTCAAATTCCGCAGACAGAGCTGTGGCTACCCGAGGCAGCTAAGCCTGCCTTTGTTAAAAGTTAGGCACCAATGTGAGATGCCATTAAAGATGATTGATGATTAGTGTGCTCTGAGATTTGAGTAAAGGTATGGAAATGTACTCACTAGTCTAATGTCGTTTAGTGGAACCTACCTACCTAACAGACAAACAGACAGACAGACAGACAGTCAGGCAGGCAGGCAGGCAGGCACGCAAGCAAGCACGCACGCTCGCACATACACACACACATATATGTATATATATTAAAATATTAAAAATGCCAAGAAATATTTATTTTCCTATGATTTTTGTACAGTTATTCAAACTTTTAAAACAACATGGTTACCAAGATTGATTTTTTTTAATACAGGAAAATATTATTTGTAATTTTATCGATAGATGCTGATATAAGCAAGTAAATTGAATAAAAACCTATATTATATCGCTAAATGATGGCCGAAATGTAGGGTACTGCTCTTCGGTACCAAAATCCGTATGTTCTAATCTCGTCGTTAGCATAGATTTTCGTAGCGGTTAGAAAACATGTTCAAGGAGTAGTTCGCAGTGAAAACCAAACCTATGTGATATCCATCATTTCAAATATAAGATCTCGTGTTTCTTAAAGTCACATATAACTTATATTCTGGTGGTTTCATGAGTGCAACATTGGTTATGATCTTTCACCTGAACCATTCTTACCATCTGAAACTTTTCAAAGATTTAAGAAAAATTTAAGCTTTTTCAGTTTTTTTCGACTACTTAAGCTGGTACAACCTTTGGTTGACACAAGAAGTTCTCGTAATTCTCTTTTTGATGTGATACGTACAATTGTGTTTGTAATTTATTGAGGGTAAATACTTTCTTTTACTTGCTCTTTACACATGTTACTCAAGCATATGACAATTGAAACCTTTCTACATGCGATCTTGTATTTCGTATAGAATAAATAAGGAAATTCCTGGTTAGGATAACCCTAATATGGAACATATGATTTTTAACTCTCGAATTTTGGTTTCGGTAGTTAAGTTTGACAGCGTAGGCCTCTGCTCACATGTAGATTTGTTGCAACAATGAAAATAAGTGAAACATCATTTTGGAAAATTTATTTAAAAAAATTTTTTTTTGCCTTTTTGAAATATTTGGTCCTTTTTAATTATTTTAAACCAACCCCATATAATATTCGATTAAAACCTGTACATATGTTTAATCTTTACATAAAATTTCATATCTGTTAAATAAACTATAAAAACTTAAATGTATTTTTCTGAAAATGGTGTTCATTTTAAATTGCGTGCAATGTAAATAAAAATCAGTTTCATATATTAATTTCAAATTTTCTCAGTAAATATAGTTTATAGACCTACTCTACCTACTTTATTTATACTTGTTTATTTAATTACGTATTTATAGTACTTGAAATGGAATTTTTAAAAATTACCAATCACCTGGTTTATTATTTCTGATACTTATTGAAAATTTAAATAATAGATCTAGAATAACATCTAATAACTATTGTTTACCCAAAGCAAAAACTTTTAGTTAAACTCCATTTGCGTTACTTTAAGCCTGCCACAGTGTTTCAGAAAAATCAAAAAATTTCTGAAATGAAATCTCATATTTAATTTTATAAAAAAATAGTTATAATTTAGTGACAACTCAGATGTAGCAAAACTAATTAAATAAATATAGATGAAAAATACTGAAAATCCCATGAATGTAAGATAATTTAAAAAGATTTAAATAAGGAGAAAAAAAATCCCCTTTAAACTTTATTAAAGACGAAGTTTCCTTACTTTATTTATATTTACGGAAAAAAAATACAGCTATTATTTGGTTTTTGGGGCTAGACAACGCAAATAATCCAGTTTGAATCATCCACTGTACTCAAACACAAACCCAAAAAGTCCATCAATGTCAGCAGTCTTAGCTTTGTTCCATCAGTTAAGAATCTTGGAGGTTAATATATGAATTTTTGACATTATGGTATGTGTTGTACATATTAGGTCCCAAAAGGTGTATTTAATTACGTTAGGAAAGAGCCAAAATTCCTACACTACTCGAAGCACATAATTTTAGCACAACAAGTAAGATAACAAATGATAGAATATATAAATTACGTATATTACACAAAAGTGACACAAATTCAGTCACCACTCCTAAAATTCGGATTGAAGTGTATAACAATTGCATGTTAATAATTCAGTCCCCGAGAAACGGATATTGTTTCGTTATCTTTTCCCCGCGAAGTGCAGTTAAAATTTATAAAAATAATTCAGTAGCATATTAGGAAATCTTAATATACTATAGAAACACAAACAAATATATATATATATATATATATATATATATATATATATATATAAATCTGTCAAATATTACACTGAATACTAGCCCTTATTATTTACTTTCCCCGGCCTTACGGGACAAATAGAGCTAATCCAAATGCGTTTGTGTAACCGTTAAAGATAATAACTCCAATGATGATTAACTTTATATTTATTAAACATCAAAAACCATGAGTCTAAGTTACCACAGAACAACTGCTCTGCTTAGAATAGCACCATAAACAATAGAGCTTTCAATGATTTCGGAAATCAAAGCGTTAATTTTGAAAAACGATTTTGCAACATGAGGGGTATGAGACCGAGACTTACTATTTAAAGGCGATTCCGACCATCCATGCCTCAGTGGGATTCAAACCCCATGAACTCCGATACTGTTGATCGACGCCTTAACCATTCGACCATCGTACGACTTTAAAAATTAGATATAGAGGGTTTCAGTCGTAGAACACTCCTTTGACATTTTAGGTTGGGGAATTAGATATTTAAAACGAAAAGGTCGAAAGGTAGTTTTAGATATCTATTTTAACGGAATCTATATATGTGTGTTTGTGTTTTAGTATTCAACCTGACCACTCTAGTAAATCCCCATTTAGTGCAGAATTTCATTCAGTCATGAACAAATAGCAAGCGAAAGCCTAAGCTGTGCCTCAGAGTTAATTCACGAACATAATATGAGAACTATAATGCCAGGATTTTTTTAGATCTATATTAGAGCCTTGAAAAATCTCATTTCCTTTCTTATTTGTGGATATTTGAGTTTGGACCGAAGCTATTAACGCGTTGTAGAAGCAAATGGTAACTTTTACGTTACGGAAATATAATATTTTTCATGACTGTACGAATTTGACTGATTTGTAGTTTTATTATTTTAAAACGTTAGATATATATCATGAATAAGTTATAAATATGCAAATCTCATTTTCTACTTTTCGTATTGTTACATACACAGATATTTATGAGTGCTTTCGTGCACGTTCATAATGTCAGATTCACTAAAACCTGGTGAAGACGCCGATCCGGGATATTTGGACCTGTTCCAATAGCCGTGTTTCGAGCATTGACAGTGCCCGTCGAAATCTCGATAACGGGCTTCACTTTTCGCAAACTGCCCTCATAAAGTCTCCAGTAATGGACTGTGTTAGTAACGTCTGCAAGACGTTTATTAACGAACGGGGAGCCGTAATCGATTCCCTCTGCCTCCCGCGTCCGAAACAAATTGCTTATACACTAATGTTATTTCCATATCTCCCGATGATACGCGTTTTGTAATTCTCTCATAAGACTTGCTATCGGACATAGATAAATAACTACGCTTCCTTCGACGTTAAATCCACGCAAATGTTCTCCTTGTGATATGTCAAGATGATATATAGTCCGTTGATACTAGTTGAATATTTTCAAAGCAACAAAATAGAAACAAAAAGTCAAATGTAACTCTTATTCATTCATTCACTCATTCATTCTCTCTAACATTTTCTTATCCCTTTTCTTTATTCCGTTTCTCTCTTTCTATCACTGTTTCCATAATTTTCTCTGCACATCTTCTCTTTTCTCTCTCCCTTCACTTTTCTTTTATTGCAATGACTTTTTTATCTGTAGCTTTTGATCTTATTTTCATAAAGTGTAGGAGGCATTTTGAGTCTCGCATCAGTATGACTAATTATATCAGCATCTAAACATCTCTTATTCCCTACCTTTTATCCATTCTATTTCACTCTTACAATAATTATCCCTGACACATTCTCTCATCCGCACTTACTCTTATTCTTCTCACTCTCAAACGCTCATAACCTCTCTCTATCTCTACTTCCATCTTGAACTTTCTGTCTATTGGCCGAACGATGCCGAATGGTTAGGGTGATGGCCTTCGGAACCGGAGTTTGTGGGTTCGAGTCCCACTATGGCATGGATGTCCGTAGCCGTTCAGAATCGGCTTTAAGCAGTAGGTCCCGGTCTCATTAACCCTCATGTTGCAAAAAGTAGACCGTTGCGCTTCAAAACCAAACAAAACTTTCTGTCTATTTCATTTCCTTTTCCCTTATAATCACTCACTCACTTTTAGACTCCTTCACTACCTCCGTCGCCCACTCACTCTACCTCACTCTCTCCCTACCTAACATTCTGCCTTATCCGTCACTCACTCACTCTCTTTGTGTCTAAAATAACAGAAATCGACCTAAGGGAAACAGGATATTCTGATTGAAAAATGTCCTAAACTCAAGAACACAATTACTTCCATTTTACAGGATTTAGAAATCCTAACTTGTGTTTCTTACCACTTTCCTGTGTGGTTCTCTTGATGTCTTGGTCATTTATTCGATTTTAAGTTTCTGACAGATTCACTTTTACTGGTTATCTGACATCATAATTGTAATGATTCATTTTATAATACAGGAAGACAAATTATACAAAAGTACGCACAAATATAATTTTAAAAGGATATTTTAAAAGTGCCTTCAACTTCATATACAATTGAGTGGTTATATACGTATATACATTCACATTTCAAGCGATTCCATTTTAGAACAATTGCATTGCAGACAAACTGACAAGCAGAAACACATAAACTCTAAATTCATACAGAAACGTGTTTTATCACAATAAGTTAAAAAAAATCTCATTCAAGTCAGAAATGAAGAATCAAAATAATTTATAGTTGATCTAGCGTTAAAAATAAATTAATTATTTAGTTATGTGAATGATAGTATTCGTTTTACAGAAAATACAATTTTTTGCAATGCAGCAAGGGATACAGACATTATCCTGATGCCGTAACAAAGCTGCAAACCTGTTACCCATTTAGCACCATCCATGGAGCATGTGTAGTTTAAGTTATGCTACGGGAAGCGAGTAACATTACTCCCGCTGGACCCTCGTCATTTAGATGCAGGAACCTAGCAGAAGACCTCCCCCCCCCAGGCTTGGCCTACCAGCCCAAAAAGTATCGTTTAAGAACTTGGACCTATTGTGACCTATTTTAAGTGCCTCAGTCACCTTTAACGATTTGCGGTGTGCTCAATTTAAAAAAACAACATTTCCAGTAAACAATATTTTAGTTTTAATTAGTTTCCTTAAAAATTTTAATATACATTGCAAAGGGTTTATGGTTTTACAGATATTAATTCAAATATTTCCTTGGGATTTGTTTGATTTTAACGATTCATTTATCTTCGGAAATTTTAAAAATGTAAAATTTAAAAATTCAGTTTCAGAGGTATCAATATGAGATTTAGGAAGTGGAATAAAGAAAGAGAGGGAAAAAAATGTTTCACTTATTTTTTCAATTTATATAATAAAATCTTTCCAAATACATTATACAGTTTTTTTAGTTATTTTATATTATATTTTTATACTAGTATTTTTTAAGCATTTTTTCTTTAATCCAGAACAGGAATTATATCTCTCTGATTAATTTCATTAAAAAACCATGCAAAGAAGAATTAAAGACTATAATACTAAATATATAAATTATACAGATTTACAGGTTCTAATTCGAATGTTTCGATGGGTATATTGTAAAGGATTCAAATATGTTCGGAGATTTTAAAAAGGTAAAATTTCAAAATAGAGTTTTGGAAGTTTTAACTCCTTGTGGTTCGGGCATTGCAAATACTCCATTGTTGGAATGACCGACCCAAGTTTAGACAAGAGAAAAAATGATATCTCAATTCCGTAAACCCCGAAATTGGATCATCTATTTCATAATATTTCATTTGCCATTTTTCCAATAGATAAAGATACTTGCCCGCGAGCAGTTTCGAGCCATTGGTCGCCATTTCTCCCATACTGTAGAGGATTTGTGAAATTCAAAGGAATCTGAGTGACACGGAATTCATGACAGTTAATATAGACAAATATATTGTTGTATTGGTTTAATATATTTATCTAGAAATTTATCTCATAGAATTTATTTTCCTTTTATTGGAACAAAATTGATTGTCATCCATTCACATTTCGCATATATGTGAAAATATTGAAAAAAGTAGTTATTTAGTTTTAAATTTTGTTTTCCTTAAAAATAATCTATTTCTAACTTTTTGATGATAATAAACATAAAGAAATAAGAAAAAAAATTTCCCTTTTTGTTATGTTCTTCTCAAATCCACAGAAAAGGGGGTAAGGATAATGTTTTCCCTTAAAAGAAAGTGGAATACAGTGTTCAAGTTAGTTTTAGCTAAAATCTTTAGAACAATTAAAGGAATCAATTAACACAGAACCTATTCATTAAACCCCAAACTTCGAAGCAGAAAGTTTAATCAAACTGAATACTTTTTTTTTTACTTTGTCTTACTTACATTTCGGATGTTGAAGAAGGAAAGATTCCGTTTCCTTATTTTTATCCCTGACCGCGAAAGAAATTCCCCGAACCCTAAATTTCTAATGAAGGAAGCGAATTTAATCGAATAACGTAATCGATTCCCGGAGATAAAATGCGCAAATCGGAGCATTTCTCGTGTATAAATATTTAAGATAGCAACCAAAGTTCGAGGGAGATTTTTGTGGTCGATTAGCCGCTTTCTCAAATATATAATTCGGGATCATTCGATGCTTCTGGACCAATTAAATGCAAGATGGGTGGGGCGTGAGAGAAACGTTAGAGAATCTTCGGCATTGTTAGAATCGGGAAAGGATACCACATGGGAGATCGAAAATTATTATACTCTTATAAACAAATACAATTCCATACATAAATAAAAGCATATATACATAACACACACACTCATATATATATATATATATATATATATATATATATATATATATATATATATATATATATACATATGTCAGGTCTAAAAAAGGCGTAGTTGGAAATTTTGTGAGTTAAAAACTATTTTAACATGGGAACTCTTTTATAATAATAAAATAAATTAAAAAGACCCACGCTCGCGTAAGCTTTCAGGATAACCCGGTCAGGTGGAAGCATTTTTGAGCTATTTGATGAGCTTGCAAACAGATAAGTTTCAATCAGCGCGTGGACATGGAGCGGTCAACACCTTTCCACGCATAGCTCCGTCACGAAAAGTGAAAATGGCGCAAGTTTTACTTTAACGATGGTTTAATAAACTTATTATTATCAAGAAGACTGTTGTCCATTCGCCTTAACTCTGCACCACGACATGTCATATATATATATATATATATATATATATATATATATATATATATATATATATATATATATGTATGTATGTATGTATGTATGTATGTATGTATACACGCATATATTACTCACACATATATTCACGTGTGGTTTGTGGAATGTGTTCGTTGTTCGTGTGTGTGTATAAACTAAATCAATAAACAAATGTAGAGATTTGGCATGAAATTCCGAAGACAGTTCCTTAATAAATATATTGTCATATTGCATTCAATAATCGGATAGATCAATATTGCTTAAGAAAATGTAGAGTTTTAAACTCTCATTAGGGCCCGAACATTTTCTCAAGGTTTTCAAATCTACAATGAGGGGCGATTTTTACACCCTATATCTCTTCTTTTGGCTATTTCCTTATAATCTCTGATCTGGAATGACCTCTATGGTTACAGTCCTTGCCTCAAACAAACCGCCTAACGAATTAAATCTTTGTTGTGGTCTAGTAGCCAATTCGGAAAATTCTGAACAAAAAAAAAAGATTCAAGTTATCCAAGACAATTGAACACCAACAGACAAAAATAAGAAATATGTCATTACGAGGCTTGAAATATGTGTTAATAAACTTTCTTGAAAACCACTCTAGGAATATAATAACAAATGTAAACTCACTCACTCTCTCACACACGTTTACAAAAAAAAAAAAACTATTTTTTGCCGTAGCGTACAAGTAAAAAGAGGTTATAAATAATAAGCCATCGTGATATTATTAAAATAATTCTACCATTATGAAACTTCATATTTTGAGGGGGTAAAAAAAGGAATAGTTGGAAAGATCAATATTACAAATTAACTACTAGGAACAGAATGGCTATAATCTTTTGGGAATGTTAGACCGAGAAGCATGAATTAAGGTTTTTCTTCCCATGAGACTAAACATGATAATTCAGCAATATTTGGGAGACAATAGTGATATCATTATTTATTTAATGCAGCTCTAACTAAACACAGTTCTGCAATTAAGTTATTGCAAAAACGATACCATTTTCGTGGATAGCTGTTAGTGGCCAATGGACAGAATCGTGTGGAACGTGTCGACGTATATATATATATTGATGTATTAGCATATTTTCCAGAGATAATTTATAGACATAGGTCAAATTAATAAGACGAAAAACATTGCTTTATCTGTCCTTTTACAGCTGGATAATTAGGTATTAAAAATGAGAATGGGGAAAAGGTTTAGGTTGGTTTGTTTTGCAGCCCTACGGTTTACTGTTTTGTTACACATGCGCTAAGGAAACGGGGATTTACTCCTTGAAGCCGATTCCAAACGGCATCAGCGGGTTTCGAACCACCGAACTCCGGTACCTAAAAGCACCTCTTTACCATTCTGTCATCGTTCGGCAAATGGGGGAAAAGGAGAATTATATATATATATATATATATATATATATATATATATATATATATATATATATATATATATATATATATATATACACACACACACATATATATATATATATATATATATATATATATATATATATATATATATATATATATATATATATATATATATATATATATAGCATACACAGATGTAACTACACCTATCGCATAGTTAAACAGAATCGCATAGAAAACAGTACGTTATTTATTAGAATTTATATCAGAATTTAAAAAAGATATAAAAACAGACCTCAGGATCGAATAATTTTCTTCTTCCCTCTCTCTTAAAGTAATGTTCCAGCTTCCATCTTAATTTTTTGAACCACCTTCTCCCTACACTCTCTCGATGCCTCTTATCAAGGACAGTGTAAACAACGGACACACAATCTAGATTCCAGAGGAGACTAAGATGTGAAAAAAAACTTATTTCCCTCTTTTCTTTACAGACGTTAGTGTTTAGATATATTTACTTTTTTTCGCGAGGAGAGATTTTTCGAAAACTCATCGTAAAATACTATTTTGTAGTTGATTGAAAAGAAATCCTTTCAAATAACGGTACTTTTAAAACTTTGTTTCAGGTTTTTTTTGTTAGTCTATTTTTGTTTTCGGGACAATCTTTTTATTCTACTTTCCTCTTTACGACTTTTTTTAACGATTATATATTAAATCTCCTAGAAACAGGTTGCGTCAGGTGTATGTTATTATGGTACGATTTCATTTTTCTACAATTTTTATAGTTATTAATCCTGAAGTATTACAAAATGTGATTTTTAATTATTGTTGAAAGAGTAGATTCTATCATGAGATGCTGAAACAGAACCTCAAAAACAGGCTCTACTTCTAAGGACCTACACTTCAGATTACATTTAAATTGATGTTTTGAGGACGCAGTTTTTATACTTTTGAATATATCTACTGTATGATATTATTCTGTAGCTAAATAAAACGTGGTACGATTTCATTTAATGTGCATTTATTCTGAAGTTCTTTAAAAAGAAGAGATATAAATTCGTATGGTTTGTCTTAATTAGGTTCTTCATAACTTAACCCTCCGAGTGGAAAAAACCGATTAAAAAAAGTCTCCAAAAATACGGTAAAGGTTTATTGTGTCAATGGCCAAAGCGTTCTATGATTTTTTACTTCACCCTTTGTTGACTAGAATGGAATACGGGAAACCCACCCTCGTTACTGCCCTTTACTTCCGGTTATAAATAGATATATAAATAGATATTATAGATTGTTAATTTTTAATACAATAAAGCTCATCAAGTCTCGAAGATCATCCCATAAGAAATAATGGATTCTAAAAGTACAAATAAAAATATTCTTTAAGAGAATTATTTATATTTTTTAAAGAAAGTTATGCAAGATATTTAAGTGGTGCAATTAGAGATACATCTGTTACCTCAAACGAAATTCTTCGAAATAGAGATTTACAAAGAAATGAAAATCTATCAGCGTCTTTGTATTTCAAGGAGTAGGGGTGCATCAATCAATAAATGTCAGTCAAAGACGGATGCAATTTCTAAACAATCGACCTGATCTTCCCACCTCAAACACTGGCAGAAATGTACATTAAATTCATTTTCGGAATGTTTTGGGAGGTCTAAAATTGTACTTGACAACCGCTTTGAAGACATCATCGGTTTGGCAGAATTGTACTTGCAAACCGCTTAGAGGGTTAAAATAAATAATTTATTAAATGTTCTTCGGGCCCTATATAATACGGTACGAATTCATATAGAGTGTTTTTATTCTGAGAACCTCATAACGTGGTATAAATAAATATCGGATGCATTATTACTCTATTTTTTATAACTTTTAAGAAATAATTTAACCAAAGTAAAAATAGTGTTACGTTGGCCTAGTGTTTGAGAAAGAAGAAATCTAAACTCATTAAAAAATACATGGATAAATATGTCTTGATTAAATGATTTTATACAATTAAATAAATCAGACTGCCCCGCGGATTAAAAACAGGGGTCCACTCAGAACCTATGGGTCAGAATCGCACCAAACGAACAGGCCCTTCTATTAGTTGGGAGATGTCTGAAATTTTTTCTAGTTCAAACCAGTCCTGTACTGTATGTCTCTGATGATGTCTCACGGAAAGGGGTAAAAAAAAAGCTGAACCGAATGTAACTTATTGTTACAACCAAAAATAAGAAAGCGCATATTATGTGTTTGTGGGACTCTATATAGAGTAATATGAATTCATTTAATCTGCATTAATCCTGAGATTCTCCTTCGGTGGTTTCCTTTTAAAGCTGAATTAATTCATATTGTTTGTATTACTAGTGTGTACGTCACAACTTTTAACAAGCTATTTAATCAGATATGATATATTATTCAATACAGGTACTCTGTAACACGATGTGACTTTATTTAATATGTAACATGAATTGATGAAATATCCATTTAATATTTCATTCATTTTTAGATTCTCATAACGTAGTTTATTTATCACAAGGTAAAAATTAATATTTCTGTCTTATTTCTCCCCTTTCTTCTTTTGCCCGTATGCCGTACGGGCACAGTTTTCAGGCCTTCACTGATTTGCCCGTAAGGCGTACGGGCAATCTTATTTCTATTTCGCTTGCACTGTTTCGGCCATATTTTTCCTAATTTTAGTAACAAAATTTTCGATAGTTGTCCAGTAAATGGTAGTTTGCAGTTTATTGTATTTTCTACTCTGATTGTTACAAAAGGGCGGGTTTTTCCGCATGTTTTGTATTAGAAGACGAATTGTTATCTTTCAGTGTATAGCTTTCTGGTTATATTTTACTAACCGCCTGATAATTTTATTGATGTAAGAGTTGAATAATATTTTTTTACTTTTAAATACTGGATAATTCAGAGCGTATGGAGCTCATTTCTTGCGATTCGAACTGTGACTCGGAATCAGAAACTGAATTATCTGTAAATGATAGTAGCGAAAGTTTACTAGATGACCTGGATAGTAGTGACTCTGATAGTAGTCCGGATGGAGTCAGTCAAACAAGACGATTTTTTAAAGTAATTGCGATAATTCTTCGGATCCGCCTGCTAGATTTGCTTTCACTGGAATTCCAAAAATTAACTTGGATATCGATGAGACTAAAGGTAAACTTCAGTTCTATGATGCTTTCATAGAAAGAAAAAAAGTTGTAATAAATGCTTAAAAATATTAGAAATGTTAATTTTAATGACATATCTTTACTTAAAAATGTAAAATGAAAAAAAATGCAATAAAAAATGTGACTTTTTTTGACCGAATTCTGAAAAAAAATGAAACTGTCAAAGTGTTAACTGTTTCTTATTCCGCTGTCTCTATGAAATTAATTGATTTTAAATCTATTGATTTTCATGAAACACTGTTTTCCTATAACGAGTTATGAATTATTTGCGTTATATAGTAATTTTATTAATTCATACACGGATTCATTCGCAATTAAAATCTTTCGGTCTTTTACCGTCAGTAGTTGGTTCACTACAAGTTTAAAGTTTCCCTTCGAACAGCATTTTGCTTTACAAGTACAACGTAAGTACGGCCGCATCAGAAATGCTACCTGAGAAAAACATGTACTTTCTGTAACTTGGTGAAATTAAGGTGATCCGGTTAACCTAGACTGCTGAATTAGTGATAATTACAAAAACCACTCGGGCCGATGATTAAGCTTTTCCCGGCAGTACCAGACAAATCACAAGTATTTGTTGCCCCTACTCAACAGTCTCCGTTAGAACAGCTCTTAGCACTAAAATCACAACTTGCGGACTTTTATCAGAAAGTCTTCATGTGAACAACTGGAAGACATCAAGATCCCACAAACCTCGTGTCATAGACGGTAGAGTTAGCGAAAAATTACACATCTGGTACAATTTGTCTCCTGCCATCTACCAAAGACTTGTGGCATCAATCCCAAGGTGGGTTGAAGCTGTGTTGAGCGCCAAAGATGGGCCAACTCGTTATTGACAGGTGGTCGTGATTGTTACCGGTAATGAAACAAACAACTCAATACTGTTCTTGAGCAGAGTAAGGTTCTGGTAGTGATTTCCATGAGTACTATAAATTTACAACTGTAGATGAAAAGTAACTGAAGTTCCATATATAAAAATGACAAACTATTTGAAAACGAAAAAAAATATTTATTTTAAATCTTATAATAATAACATATTTTACGATGTCCGCCTACGTGCCGGGAAAAATGCACAAGTACAAAAATCAATCCACAGGTCCTCTTATACACCCAGCAGCAGACATCGCATACAAATTAATACAATCATGCGGCTTCTTCCCCCACTCAGCCAATCTGAAAATTACACAGACCATAGCTGCCGAGTGAGAGTTGAAGTCACTTTGCGTTTTTCGTACAGACATCACGACCAAACAAACATACAGACAAAGTCAGCTCCCTTAACGAATGATGCTCAAATTGGCGATAAAATCTGCCTCGGTTAACTTAAAAAAACAAAAACAAATTGCCGGGATTCACCCAACTCTGGCCGAACTCACGCCGAACTCTGGCCGATTGGTTAGGGCGCTGATCGTCGGTACCGGAGTTCCCACTATGTCGAATCCCACTATGGCATGGATGTTTGTAGCCGTTCAGAATCGGCTTTAAGCAGTAGGTCCCGGTCTCATTAGCCCTCGTGTGCAAAACAGTAGACCGTAGCGCTCCAAACCAAACCGGGATTCACCCGAAGTTGAGAAAATTTCGATCCGCTTGTAACTTCTAACAAAAATGTTTTGACTCTTGAGTGTATTTTATACTTAACCAAAACCATCTATGTGCCAATGACAAAGACTAACTTCCCACTCTCTTTTTATCTACACAACTGCTCTGAAAACTGTGTGTGTGAAATAAATTTGGGTGTTTTTATAATTATCATATAATTTTTATTACCATCGATAAAAGGGCAAGTGCTCTTTCACTGCTTAACGGCTTCCCTTTATCTTATATGGATACCAATCTTAAGGCCTTATCATAGGAGACGAACACACTCAAAACTGTATCGAAAGACTATTTTGTTTTGAGATCGTGTGAAAATACTCGATCACGCGAATATTTTCACACTTGAAACAGTCACGCTACCTGTGAATGACTATCTTATTCTCATGTGTACGGGTAATACAGGTAAAGCAAAT
This sequence comes from Pardosa pseudoannulata, assembly GCA_032207245.1. Classification (NCBI taxonomy): domain Eukaryota; kingdom Metazoa; phylum Arthropoda; class Arachnida; order Araneae; family Lycosidae; genus Pardosa; species Pardosa pseudoannulata. The sequence goes on from CM063501.1 coordinate 7,220,042, forward strand.
TGGATAATTTTGAATTTTAAGTTTCTTCCATGTATATTGGGTTACATTATAATTCTGCCAATACACATTAATATTCTGAGATAAACTAATCGTAAATATAAGAAGTTGATATCTAAAAATTAATTTCATTTTAATTTTTATCACAGATTAGAGTTTTAATTTGCACTGACAACCATTTCACGTGATTGTATGATCGGGTAAATGCATAAGAAATAGGATCGTTTTAAACTTCGACCATACAGAATGGGGGGTATTCAAACTATTCGAGAAACATGAGAGTGCAGATTTCAAGATAGACCGGAATGTCCCTGTCATTCAGTATTGGAATGAGTTTTTAAATAATATTAACGTAGGTAAGAAATCGGCAAATGTCAGTTGTCCTCCCTATGTTTCAGCCGAACGATGGCCGAATGGTTAGGGTGCTGGCCTTCGGAACCGGAGTTCGTGGGTTCCAATCCCACTATGGCATGGATGTTCGTAGCCGTTCGGAATCGGCGTTAAGCAGTAGGTCCCGGTCTCATTAGCCCTCGTGTTGCAAAAAAGTAGACCGTAGCACTCCAAACCAAACCAAACCCTATGTTTCAGGTAATATTTGTAAAATCGCCAACGCCATTACTAGATTCCACGCCAATGAGGTTTGGTTTGGAGTGCTACGGTCTACTTTTTTGCAACACGAGGGCTAACCACGCCAATGAGGAAAATTGAATTTGGATCGACTAATTCGACAGAATAGTAACTCTACACCCTGCAAAATGGGTCGAAGATGCAGCGTGATGTAGTTGCCTCTGCATAAAACCATACAAAATGCACAACATATCGGAATATCAACTAAGGTCTTAAGAAACTATCCTATTGTGACGACTTCAATGTTCTTGAATGAAGAAGTAGCATAAAGAGGGATCACATATTCAATAGAATTGGAAATTACTTTTATTGTTTCTGGAGTAAATACGGGGTATATACAGTAATACCAAGGGATTCTAACTCTCACAAAAGAAGTCGAAATGTAGAGGATTTTTGCTGGCACTGAATTACCACGACGATCACAGTCGTTACAATAAGATTAAATAATCTCACAAATGGGGAGGTATTTCCAGGGTGCAATGAAAACCCAATCTATCCCCCGTTCTGTATCAGAGACCCTTCCGTTCCTTATATGAGCGGACTTTACGAGTCTCCTGAACGCAATCACTAAAAAGATGGCTCCGGTCAAAAGTATGAAAAGCCATCCTGGGGTCAAAGCACCTACGTAAAAAAATGTCGAAAAATTCTAGGCTTTCTATACCTGGGTGTCAATTACGTTCCCGCCAATCCTTTTTTGGTCAGTTAGGATTCCAGTTACCTGAGAACTCCAGCTAAGGTTACAGCTAGTTTTTTAGCTTAATTCTCATTCACTGGTTGTTCCGATTCTGGAATCTCGATGTAATCTTCTGGTTCATTACTGCAACAGATAAGGGGCTTGACGCCTATTCAAACAAACTATCAGTATCACATATACGAAGTCTCCACGCTATTGTGGACGGGTAAAAACAGGAGGCTCCCAATCAGCTGATTTTGTCCGTTAGTTCTGGACAAAGTGTGGGGGGAGGTCACATGATGGAACATGAATTAACTGGTTTTCCTCCTCATTGTAAATTTGTTGCCCAGCAAAACTCACACGTCAGTCAAACATAAAGTGCACAATTAATAAATTAAAGAAGTAAAAAATTAATTCCCATCGGTTCATCATTGAACGGCGCAACAAATTTCCTCATAACCACTCCTCTTAACCGAACACATTATTTAAGAGTACTACAAGTTGTAGTCTTTTTTTTTTTAGTCTCGTGAGAAGTAGCAGCAGTAGAGTCTATGGGAAGTAGTAATTCTTTAAAACTTATAAAATCTTGAAATTATGGAACCTCACGTAGATATTCACATGACTGACACACAAAACAGTGGAATAAAATAATTGTCAGTATATCGTTTCATGTAATAAAGCTTAATTTTGAAGAGGGTAAAGAAACTATTACGCGCGCGAGCACACACAAACATTGTGTGTGTGTGTACTCGTAGGAGAGCCAGTATGCTAAATGTGTTTTAACGGGCCATGTCTCATTAATTTATAAACGGATGCTGATGAAGTAATTTTAATGAACTAAAATTGAATCTGTAGAAAAGTTAATCAACAGGGAGATTTTAATCATTCATAAAAATAATATTATCACATTCCTATGGCAAACTGACAAGTACTAGTAATTCTGCACATTTATACTGGAAGTAGATACCACATAAGAAAAAGAATTCTCCGCATGAAAGAAAAAAAAAAAGCAAGTTCTCATCATTCCCTACTTTTTCCCGTAATAGCTGGACCTGTGAAAACAATATATACCACCTGTTATTTTCCTCTGATAGTGTTTACCGTTCACTAATCAGCTTGATGGGAAGCTTGCCTCCCCCCCCATCTAATATCGACTCTCCAGAGGTTTCGGCTACTTACGTTTCCATGGTGACTAAAGAACTTTTAATGGATCACACTTTGGTGTGTGTTTGCTGGAGGGGGGGGGGTAATAGAAAGGAGAAGTCTGGCAGAGACTTTCGTTTTAATTACCGGTAAAGATCTGATTCGATTAGAAAGTGCGTGAATCTTTGTCATTTTTAATGATGTTGGACTGGTTTCGTCGAGTATTGTAGAGATGCCCTGGAAATGATTAAGTCTTGCAATTCATTTCTTGTTCAGTTAATCTCGAAAATCCACTTCCCTCTAAAGAGTGAATAGAATGCGAATTCTTATAATTATAATCACCCTCATTTAGTTCTCAAATGTATGTCATAGAACGCATTTTAAAAGATTTTAAAGGAAGAAGAAGTTTTCATACAAATAATCAAATAAGTTAGTATTACATACAGACAAAAAAAAAAGAAAAAGAAAACTAACTGCGTACTTCCTTTCAAGCACAAACATATATGCATATACATAGACATATATATTCATACTCATATATATAAATACAAACACATATATATGCACACACACACACATATATATATACATACTTATATGCACATACATATATACACATACATAAACACATATTTATGTATATACATATATAGTCACATACATACATATATATATATATATATATATATATACATACTTATTCACACACATATATACATGTGTGTGCGCGTTTTTGAATTGATATATATGTAACTATATAAAATGTATATCACCAAATACACGGATAATTAGTCGATATTATTAAGTTTTTCCGAGTTTGTTAGTCAAAATAACTCTTAATTAATCTGCAGTCGTGAAGCCATGAGACAACAGCCCAACGTTGTAGAACTTCACATATATTGAGAATTTTAAAACATATCTTATTGACCGTTAGTACAGTACATCAACTTTGATCAGAATGCCCAAGAATTTACACATATCTCATATCGAACCCCCTAGTGAACGAGTAGCATGGCCTATTCCCATTAGAACTAAAATCGTCCAGCGATTTTTGGAAGAATAGTGTGATCCTTTCATTTAATCTAACTCTTAAAGCAACAATTTAGCCATTTTTATTGCAGAAGCCAAATAATCTTAATGGAAAACACACACATACTTTATATATTATATATTTACTTTGTTATAATATGTGCATGTATATATGTATATACATGTACACATATTATAACAAAGAGTTCATCACAACATCGTCACTGTGAGTACGACGATCTTGACCGAAGAGTAGAAATGATTCCAGCAATCTTCGCCTTCGACACTTTTAAACTATTGATGTTCGCCACCCCTTTTTTCCCATGGAAGATTGCAAATGTTGTCGGTTTTCTTTTTCATCCCTCAGCAGTTATCAGGCGATCACGACAGAGGTGTTCCGAGAAATCATCTTAACCTGAAGGAGCCTTTCATCAATATTTTTGAGTTCCATAGTGGTCATTGTAAGGAATTTGCACCCACGACTCATGTGTGCCTTACAGAATATCCCCATTCACCCATTCCACTCGGCGTTCTGTAGGAGAGAAAAGAAGCCGTCCGGCAATGGGGGGCTCATAAGGTTTTTCGTTGAAGGTTTCAAGTTTACAGCCCCCCCCCCACCTGAGGGAGAGAAGATCTGCAAGACAGCAGTAGGATTCGGGACGGCGACAGAGAGATATCTCTCTGTTTTGAATCGAGAGAACTTTATTCCTTCTTTTGTTTCATCGAACATGTAACGCTTGGTTATCTATTTTGATTGTTGACAGGCTCCGAGACACACAACTATGTTCATCATTGTCTTACTTTAATTTTCGTTAAGTTTTGTAAATAAATGTTATTTGTTGTAATAAAACGCTTCGGACGTAATTTAAGCCATCCTCCGAGACGTCTGAACACATCTGCCCCAGTAAAGTAGGAAGGCAGTTCACACGGTGACATTGCGCACAAGAAAGTGGGTGCGTTGACAATCATCTTCACTGACCTCATGACCTTAGTAGTTCAACAGTGACGCTGATTCACAATTAATGGTGTTAAATTTTAAAGAATGCTTTTTTCTAAATAAATCGTCAATAAATGTAAATCTTTACTTATTTATATATGGTTCCTGGCTTCGCATGTTCTATGTTGTATAACGTTTTATTCTCCTTTTTCAACCTCTACAACTTAGCATAATACACTAACACACGCACACCCTAATACACGCACACATATATGTATATGTTGCATGCTTATGGTTGAAGAATTGAATGTACATTGACAACAAATAAAGCACAAATTAACCCTTTGACAGTTTCATTTTTTTCCAGAATTAGGTAAAAATATGTCACATTTTTTACTGCATATTTTTGTTTATTTTACATTTTTAAATAAAGATATGTTATTAAAATTAACATTCCTAATATTTTTAAGCATTTCTTACAACTTTTTTTCTTTCTACGATCGCCTTATAGAACTGAAGTTTACATTTAATCTCAGCGTTATCCAAATGAATTTTTGGAATTCCAGTGAAAGCAGATCTAGGAAGCGGATCCGAAGGATTAACACAATTTATTTCACAAAATTGTCTTGCTTGATTGATTCCATCTGTACTACTATTTGAGTTACTTCTATCCAGGTCATCTAATAAACTTTCGTTACTATCATTTACAGATAATTCAGTTTCTCATTCCAAGTCATAGTTCGAATCACAAGAAATTCGCTCCATTACGCTCTGAATTATCCATTATTTAAAAGTAAAAATATATTATTCAACTCTTACATCAATAAAATTATCAGGCGGTTAGTAAAATATAACCAGAAGCTATACACTGAAAGATATCAATTCGTCTTCTGATACAAAACATTCGAAAAATCCCACGCTTTTGAACCAATCAGAGTAAAAAATACAATAAACTGCAAACTATCATTTATCATCTATCATTTATCATTTCCATCTATTCGAATAAATTGTTACTAAAATTGGAAAAAATACGGCCGAAACAGTACAAGCAAAATAGAAATCAGATTGCCTGTATGCCGTACGGGCAATACAGGGTAGGAATTAATTTACATACAAGAAGCAATAAAAATCCGTATTCCTAATTAAAATTAATCGTTGTTAAATATAAGTATACATTATTTACAACACGACACGTATCTACAATATTTTATAAATCTTCAATCTATATCTTGTTGTTACAAAGTTAAATAATTTTTACATATTGAAAACTGAAATTTTCTTTTGAAAATATAAATATCTGAAAGACCATTATTAGAGAAATTTCGCTTGATATGGATAATTTTAAAATTTTAATTCTTCTCAAAATATATTTTCGTTCCTTAATAATCGAATTTGTTACTATCTCTAGCAGCAGATCTATTAAGAAGGAAATAAAAAACATTATCCGTCATGGTTTCACTGCATCAGAGAAAGCAATAACCATCGTCATCAAATATTTAAGATACCGATAAAGGAATTTGTTTTTTATTCTTCGAACATATCAGACTCTATCGATTATTCTTCATTTTTTTCTTATATTTTTTGATTCCTTGAGAATTTTTTCTCCATACAAATCCCAATCTTCCGTAAAATGAAAAAAAACTTAGATATAATAATCGTATATGATATTTAAGATCAGAAGGGACTTTACATAGAATCCCAGGTCTGAAAATTTAAAAGAGGTACTTGTATTTAATGAGTGAAAAAATATATAATTTTGTCTACAAGTTGTAATTTTTAATGTAGAATTTTAATAGAATTTTTTTTGCATAGCACAATGATATGTAAATAAAATTACTTTTTTGAAGCTATTTTACCAGTGACTAATTTTTTATACTAGATTTAATTCCAGATAATCGAGCATAATGTATAGGACTTGGAGTGGTACCTTGTAGATGGGTGATCCCTAACTCCTTGCCTTGGACTGATGCTGGCCCATGGATCAAATGGTACTGGGCCGTTCAAGGAACATTAAATTATTCCCATTTAATCTACTGTGGTATATTTCACTCCGGTTTATCTGAATTTGTCGTGATTGTGCTATTTGATAACCTTTTTAACAGAAGGAATTGTTTAACTACTTTAAATTAGTTTATTGTTCTTAATCCCTTAATGCTACGTGTCTGACACGTGTGAAAGTTACCGGTTAATTTGCGCATGACCTTGACTTACAAGGGTTATTTTTATCTCGTTTTTTTCTTAATTCTAATTCCCGTCTGAGATGCGTTCTAGTAAAAAATAGACAGGTTAGATAAAGGACATGTTATAGCCTTTAAAAGAGGTAAAGTATTTGTGATGAAAAGGAAGACAGAAAAAAGTATTTTAGAAAATTTGGAATATGTAAAAATGTTCATAGAAAAAAGGGACAATAACAATCGAAAGTGTATCCAAAAGAACAGGATGTCCTGGTTACCAACCTGGGATATTTCTTTTACCGAATTTCTACTAACTACAGAAAAGAAGAAAACCTCTTGTAAGCATTTCCCCGCTTTTTGCAGTAAAAAAGGATGAGAAAGGGTAAAAAGATAAAGAAAGATACCACATACTATTGTAAGAATTCTACTGTTGGACATCACGCCATAACAGGCTTCCTCGTAAATCATACAAAGTACTGATTTTTTTAACCCTCTTTATTCTTGTAATACGAGTATCTGATTTAATTTGATTCTAATAATT
>CM063501.1:7229662-7252162 GCA_032207245.1 Pardosa pseudoannulata
TAATTATCAATTACTTCTAATTGAGCCCAAGCAAATTTGGGGCCCAAAAGTCACGAAAGAAAACAATTTAATCTAATAACTCCATTGAGGCAGGAGAGCGAAAGGTTATGGTTATCTTTCATTAGCACGAGTTAAGTATTTTATTATTTTTCATTGCCCACGGCCACACCCTCGGCAGCAGAGTGCTGCCAAAAACACTTTTAAAATAATCTTCGGTTTTGGGAAAGGTGTCTCAAAGCCCTTTCGTCATTTTCAGATATTTCGTTTCTTATCGTGAAATGCTGTTTTTTTTCACCAGAATTTTCTTGATTTATATAATTCTTAAATAATGCATTTGAGATTCGATAGAAAATTTATACAAGATTTAATTGTTTGTTTGTTTACCATGGTTTATACGATAGACTCACATTTGCGTCACAACATGATATTTTAAAATGAGTTTAAATTATTTTTACTATTTCCGAATTGTAGCTTGTTTGGAGTACCTGGGATAGAGCCGAATCCCCAGTGGAGAAAGTGAGAATTACTCTGCATGGTGTGTATCTTAAAGTATGGAGATATATTACAGGTGAAAATAATTTGACGGAATAATGTCCTAAAGTAAAAGTAAAATAATGAGGGGCCCTAAATAGCTGAAATTAAGTAAACAAATAAAAGAAAGTAAAAAGTAAGAAAAAAGAGAAAGATTAGAATAGTTTTAGTAACTTATACTAATTTTGCTATTTCATGCTGTACAAACAATATGCTAGAAAACAAAATAATGGTTTGGTTTCGTTTTGGAGTGCTACTTTTAACTGTTTAGCTCACGAGGGTTAATGAGACCGGGATTTAATGCTTAAAACAAATTCCGAACGGCTACGAACATGGATGTCACAGTGGGATTTGAACCTACGAACTAGGGTACCGTAGAACAGGGCTCTACCTTGCGATCAACAAAATAATGGAGCTACAAAATTAGTATTTCAAGCATTCAATTTATTTATTTTCACGTATTTTATTATTTAAATTTTATATTTTGAACATTATGAAAATATAAAGAATAATAATACGAATACTTCACTTAAGAAAAAAAAATTTTTTGCATTAAGAAACTGATTGAACATGGGTTTACGTAAGTGGATACAAAACTTTAAAGCAAGCATTTTCCCAAAAAATATAAAAGTATTTTTTGTTTTTAAAAGATCATCTCTAAAATAGTAGCATCATTTCGAGAAAAATAAAAATGTCACTATTGGGCAGTCCCCGAAATTATTTGCAAATCTATCGAATGATTTGCTAAAATTATCTAATGGAACCGTGTGGTAAATACTGAGGTAAAATACTGAATGTATTCCCATAGAAAATATGCAGCAACTAACAACTTATTTTTAAAGAACAATAAAATGTTTCATGGTTGACACATCGTCGGAAGAACAAATACTGTAGCTGAAACAATATTATTCATTCGATCTGTTTCTTTAGCACTAGATTTACGGGTGTTGATCCTATACCTATTTTTACTGAAGTGAGCCAATGAGGAATTTGCACATGTGGGAATTCGAACAACCTAGTGATTTTCTGCTAAATTCAGACTCGTAGATTCCAAAAATGTTCTCAAAAATGTAAAAAACTGGGTCCATCATTTTGAATATTAATTTTAAAGTTAAGCGAAAATCACGTGACATCAAAACGCTCAGTGATTGGTTGTGATGTCATCATTCATGTCGACCAATATTTTCTTATTGCTTTTAAGCGCACATTATTTTCCGATTTTGTTTTTGCAAGTTCCTGAAATTTTCTAGCTATCAAAATTTATTTTTATTTAAACCTGAAGGTTTATTTTATCGATCTAGATAGCTTAGTTATCTCAATTTGTCATAAATGTTTCTTTACCTGGATTTACCAACGGACAGTCAGACAACCTCCCGAAAATTAACAGCATGTCAATATTCTCGTTCTTGGAAAAAAAAACCCAGATTTTATGGGAGCAGAAATACGGGGAATTAAAACCCAAAGGTATGTAAAATCAGTTATATATTTATCCAATTTTACTTAACATCTATTAATATTTTATTCATGCTAATCACAGCTCTTCTATTTGTAGATATAGACAAGTCAAATACATATACATATATCATATACACACATTTGTAGTAGCATCGCTTTTTATAAACAGAGATAGATGTAATATATTAAAATAAAAATTAGAGAAGGTATTTATTATGAGACCGGGATCTTTAGTCTTCGTGCAAAAGATCCTTAATATTGTGTACTGTTAAAATAAAAAACGAAAAAAAATCTACCAAAAAAATTATTAAAAATATATAAAAATGTAAGAAAAAAGTTTTAAAATGTTTAAAATTGGCCCATACATCACTTTTCGTACGTTAAATTATTTTTATTATTCCATGTGTATTGCTCTTCATCCATCCTCCGTACTGTTTTGGTTTTCTGCTCTCCTGTTGAGGGTGGAGCCTAATATTTAAATCCACACATCGTGTTTTTACTCCAACAAATACTTTATTTTGCCTTTCACCAGTGTGGGCGTGTTGCATGGTGGTTAAGTACGCCTGCTGCTTAGCATCATCGCTCTCCTCGGGTGCACAGTTCTGTCCACGATGGTACTAAAATTCAAGAACTTAATTTAAATTATTAAAAAAAATTATTATTCTTTAGGCCTTTTTCGGATTTTTAATGCAATTTAATTATTTTTAAAACATTTATTTTTTATTTTTTCAAAATTTTCAATTTTTTCGATTTTGATCATTTTAATTCATTATTTTTTTGTTTATTTTGTACGGATGTTACTGGCCGCAAAAATATTTTATTTCTATCCCTAAATTCTCTACTCTCGAGTTATTGTGCTATGAACCCACGAATCCACCCTTCTATTTCTTTGCTCTTTTATGTGTTTATTTTTCGCTCGTTGTCATTTTTGTGCTTACTGACAGAAGCCTCTGGATTGAAAGCCTTTAGCCTTCGTGTTGCAAAAAGTAGACCGTAGAACTCCAAAACCAAACCACCAATTCTTAAGTATTTTAAATTTGATGAAAAGAAATTTAAAATCTTTAAAAGGCTTTACTTAATTATTTATGCTTTTTTAAATAGCAATACAATTTTATTGTCTTTAATGTTAATGTTAAATTAAAAATATATAAAGCTTCTGAAATTAAATTTAATTTTTAAAGTAATATCATTATAAGTATTTTAAAAAAATATTGTATACTTTTTTCAAATTAGTCACCAATTTAATCGAAAAATATCACTGTGAATTGATACAATTAAGAAAGTATGCATCTTTGAAGAAAATATTTATAATACCTTGAAAATAAAAAACCTTCCCCTCCCCCGAGTTATTTATTAGATAATTATATGCTTTAGATATTTATATGTTTTACGATATTTATATGCTTTATCAAACATTTATTGTAGTTGAACTCTGTAATAATACTCGAAAATTAGCAGTTTTAAAAGTTAAATAGCACTGGTTAATCAACAGTCCTTTTAAAGGTATATATGTATTTTTATATACTTTACTTTTTCTAAACTAATAATAGCTAAACAAAAGCAAGCATTTACTTACCAAAAAATGGTCTTCACAAACTTATAGAGATGATTTATATGATAATTTGGGGTTTAATTTCTCATCCCTTTTCATCGCATTTGTCCAAATTTTACGTGTATGTGAATCTTTGGAAACGCTGAAAAATATCTTCTCATTGCAATCAGTTGCTGTATTTTTACAGGGTGGCACAATACAATATTTATTATAATATTTTTAATGCCAGTCATAATAAAAAAATTTCTATTATACGTGATACTTTACACAGAAACAAATTTAAAAGTCGCCTTTTAACATGTAAACAGCATAGGCGGTCGGTGTCGACATGAACGGTAACGTCACAAACTCGGCGGAGGAAAAGTATCGTTTTTGAGAGACGTTAAAGAGTCCGCTATAAAACCCATCAGAAATCACTCATTAGGCCCCCAAATGAAAGAAAAATAGCAATTGTCCTGCTTACTTTTTTGTCTTCTATCGTTTAAAATCAAAATTAGAAAACGTGAAAATTCCTCATTGGACTCATACAAGAAAATTGAAGTTTTTTGCAAAGAAAATACTTCTAAATGAATTTAAATGAAATGTTTATTATCAAAAAATTGATGGAAAACATTTTTTTCATATAAAATCTGTTTTTGAAACCAATTTTCCTCAAACATTTCTATTACATTTATCACAATGGTTTCTACATCTGTTTCTTTTGCACGATTGTTGAACTTGACAATTTTTCCTTGAGTCAATAGCATGAATTACTGTCATTGGAATGGAAGTGTTCTCGACTTCTTCTCCATATTTACTTTATACTATACTTATTACTTTATTTATTTATTTTCACATACATTCTATGAGTCTATTATATATGTATATATATGGTAAAATATTTATTGTACAAGATTTTAATATTATAAAATTATATAATTAAATAATTAATTTCCTTTCTTCTATCACTACCAGATTGGTTAGATTCGTACACTGTTAAATGTATTTTTCACTTTAAAAAACCCTTAAATGTAACAAACATCTTTTCTTTTGCTAGGGACGATGTCCACGAGTAATAAAATTTTATACCAACCAGACAAAAAAAAAGATTTTAGGCTATCAAAGAAGAATGCGAGTTTAAAAAGTTTCCGCTTCATTTTGGAGACGATAAAAGTTCTTTGGCCTTTTTTTAATGTTTTCGATATTTCAAAGCACCGAACAGGAAAAACACCAGTCGACTTTAACATTTTTAGCTCGGGTTTTCATTCTTTCGTTGCCACTTAATGTTCAGAAATATTTCGTGATAGGCTCCCATTCTGCTGATAACAGTTTTTATAAGTACCCCCTTCTCGCTTTTCCAGAAAAAAGCATGACGCATCACTTATAGAAATATACACACATTTCTAAAAGAAAAAAATTCGGTAAAGTGAAATAAATTTGTTATTTATTTTCTATACCGATATCCGTAATTCTTAACGATTAGAAATAATACTTACAATTTTTCCAGACGTCTTAAAGTTCTAATTTATACATTCATAACTTAGCTATTAAAACAGGTTTTGTTAAATGGATGTACGTAGTTTCACTCGATTTGACATTGCACATATAAATGTTAATTTACATATTTTTAATAGTTCCTGTATTTTTCAATTATTTGCTTTTAAAAGTCACGCACACACATGAATAATTATGTAAAGGTCAATTTGTCCAATCAGAAAGTGAAAAGAATTCACATTGGCTAGGGTGCTGTAACAATTAAAAACTAACAAAGAAAACAAAATTAAAAAAACAAAGAACTAGGGATTAAGAGAAATGTAATTTACTATAGTATCCTGAATGCTTCTGGAGTGAAACACCCATATATATATATAGGTGTGTGAGCCTATATATATGGGTCACCCTCCACTAAATCAGGGTTTTACTTATTAGCCATTCGATGAACGCTTAATGATATGAAGGAAGCTAAAATAAATATATACAGTGTTATATAGGAAGTGATATTGAAGCAACCATTTTCATGTTTTTGGACTCGTCAACATGATAGAAAGAACAAAAAATAGTCTCCAAATTTCAGCAAAAAAGGATATAATTACTCGAAAATTATTTTAATATTATGTATTTTAGTTTTTGGATCAAAATACTATTATGTACTTGTGTGTGTATGAGTGTTTTTTTCCCTTTGCCAATGTAATTTTGAATATACATGTATGATAGAGAGCAGTCTTTATGGAATTAGAGACAAAAGAAAATTTAAATGTAAAGAATTTACACAAATACCGAGGTTAGCACAAGCTTCATTCATTTACCTACAGCTCTGAGGGTTCAAGATAGCCAGACAATCAGAGGCGTTAATACACCAGGTGAAGGATACTAAAAAACGGATCTAAAAAAATTGAGATTAGTTAGGCTAAGCATAATAATGTCGGTTTTGCCATTGTTGCTAAAGGAAAATAAGTGAAGTGAACAACATCTAGAGGAAAAAAGTTCATCATAAATTTATTTTAGATTACAAGGTTTGTTTATAGGAACCAACATGCTACTGCACCACCAAAGAGCAGCAGAAATACCAAATCCATTTAGCAAAAGCAAAAGCAACAGCCACAGCAACAACAACAATAATAATAATAATAATAATAATAATAATAATAATAATACACTGAATATAGCTCTGAAATAACTCTGAATAAATGACTATAACTCTGAAATAAATGTGCTTATATAAAATTAAATAATAACTCTAAAATATTTTCTGTCCACTCGCCCCGTTTTCCAGCTGTCCCAAGCGAATCGTTCAATTTTACAATAGTATAAATTTCTGTCCAGCGGATAATATTGCTGACTAAACTACTCTGTCTTGGGAATATTCTCCGCGTAAACTTACTGTGAGAACCAATCTGTTACGTATCATTCATTGATCTTATTTTGATTGAGAAACATCTCTTTTTACCGTCATCTTATATAAAAGTTAAGTTTCCTTTCTAAGGTTTGTTTTTGAGTGCTACGGTCTACTTTTTGTAACACGAGGCCTAAGGAGACCGGGACCTACAGCTTAAAGCCAATTCCGAACGGCTACGAACATCCATGCCACTGTGGGATTTGAACCCCCGAACTCAAGTATCGAAGGCCAGCACCTTAACCATTCGGCCATCGTTCAGCTTTCTTTCTAAGGAGAGCCGACTATAAACTAATTAGGCATTTTCTCATTGCTCAGTAAGCTCGGACAATTAAAAAGAATAGGGTCTAACATTTTCCCGTAGCCGTCGGATTCATTTTGCCTTGATATTGTCTTGATTTTTTTACAAGAATACATGCTCGTTCATTTGTTTAAGTAAATTGATATACATAAATATAACTCTTGTTAAAGTATTTCAGTAGAAATGACAAAATTTTTTTTCTTTTTCTCAACTATTCTTATACGTTTTGTAAAAGTGAATGTTGTCGAATTTCATTCTATCCTTTGTTTCCCTAAATCAATGAATACTTTCAAGAAGCCGAACTTTTCCCACAGAGGCAGATGTTTTTGAAATGAATCCTGATTGAATCCTACTTGAAATAAATAAAACTTCACACTGAACTGCTTGAAACAAACGCTAAATAAATGATTGGGGTATACTTCCCATGATGAATTCCCTTGTGTTATATAAGAAAATAATTTGATTATTTACAGCAAAAATGAAATATTTTTAAATGTTTACCTAGTAGTTTCTGTAGTCGTCTTATATATATATATATATATATATATATATATATTTATATATTTTGGGATTTATTGACGGGCGTTTTGCGCGTCAATTTACTTATTCAGTTTAATCTCAATAGATCGAAAATTATTTAATTTTTGAACCACCTTTTCGTATTTTATATTGAAATATAAAAACCAATATATAAATAGAAATATATAAATAACAACAATAAGATTTTTGTAAACAAAAATATATTTATAAGTGGATAAATTTATAATAGTATCTTAAATATGAGAAATCAAATAGAAATAGTAGTATCTGGTTTTAATTTTTTCCCGTTCTGTGGTTCCGCATAAACTGATGTAAAAACTAATTTTATTTGTCTAAATTTTACCAGAATCTATGCAGTAGACACGAACATTCTGCTTCGTTTTTTTCTGTATACACCATTATTTCTGTATACACAAACAAAACACGTTGCTACACTAACCCGTATTAGTACGTGGCCCGAGCTCAAGTATCAATCGACAGAAAAAGTACTAGTACCTGTCCCGCATACAATGTGTTAAAAGCATGCAATACTTTTTTAAAAAATATGTACGGGGTACAATTAATCCTTTAATATGGGTAATTTTTAATAACGTGGATCTGGTGGCTTTGTAAACTGTGGAGGGATTCATTGTCCATAAGTAAATGCTAGACGCAGCCACGCGTACAGTCATTACAAAAGTTTCAAAAAGTTGTTTCTAACTGGTTTTGTTAATTAAGTAAAATTATATAATTATACTAGCAAGTGTGTCCGTACTTCGCTACGGTGAGCTTAATATATTACATTTAAACAAGGATTTTCTTTTCGTGCATAAAGAATGATAGGTTATTATTTACCTATGAGAGTCACTGAAATTTGTACTTTTCGTTGTTAGAATAGTGTTGATAAACATTTCATTGTAACGTAAAAATTAAGAAAGAATTAAATTTAAAATGTGTTCTTATATAAAAATGCTATAATTTGTGTCACATAGAAATGAAAGTGGATCACTTTATATCTCAATTTCCAGGTCAAATCGAATTGACACTGTGCAATCGATAAAATAAGAAATGAATAAATGAGATATTTAAAGAAATAACGTCATAATGATAAAAAAATATCGTTTCCACCTATTTATTATGTGATACATTAAAAATTTTAATCTACTACTTTTAACCGAGGAAAATTGCACTTAAAACAATTACATTCAATTAACGGGATGACGTCATATTGCTAGAAATGATTGCTTCTTTCACTTAGATATGATGCAATAAATTAAAAAGTTAATCATTTGTGTTTAACCGGTTAAAATAATGATTGGAATAATGACATGAAACGGTCGAAAAAGAGGGAAGGAATGGATTTCGAACGTTAAAAATTTTCAAAAATCTTCCTAGGGATATACCTAATAATTTCCCAAATTTTCACGGCGATTCGATGTATCGTTTTTGAGTCTATCGAGTACAAACAGACACAAATTCATTTTTTTATATAGAGATTACAATGGAGCAATCTGCATCCTTTGAAGTCACCAAAAATAGCAAGGAGTATAGTGTTTGGATAGAATACCTTTGTGTTTTAGTAAACATCGCCAATAATTTAACAAAATATGCCAAGTAGAACCCTATTCTGAAATATTACCCAGAATTCTCTTAGATGTCAGAGAGTGAGGAAAGCCATGATTGCTGCACTGGATCTTCGGGGATGGCGGTCTAATGCTTCACGTGACGTAAGGATAATTAAGGAGATATATCACGATCACGTAACACAACAATAAAATTACAATACAATGAGGTATAAAAATATCTTTGCAATTTTAAGGGTTAATTACCGCTTCTACAGTGTCCACAGCTAGCACTCCGGTATTGTGTACATAATTGTGTACAAATTCTCTCTATGCTTTATTTCGTTAGCTTCTTATTGTTGCTCTATTAAGCAAACTTTCCATCCTGGAAATCCTGTTTAGCGGAAGCTGCAAGGACCTTAATAGAACAACCTCCTTCCTCATTAGGTAGTCGAGACTAACGTAATTAATGCCACGATTCAGCACTGTAATAAATGAAAGAAATGTTTAACACAGAAACTACCTTATAAACGAGAACTGCAGCAGAATTCTTATAGCTTTAATTAGGACTTTTCTTCCTTTTTTGGGAGATTTTTTTTCTCTCTTCTGCTCATTAGCAATTTAACAGCGTGTTTCCTGGATTTTTTTTCCCTTATAGCAAAAGTAATTAATCTAAAGCTTTCTTCATTTCAAATGTTGTAACCACTCTAAAAGATCTTTAGGATTTTCGATAAAAAAAACATTTTGCCGGAATAAATAAGTCCGTTTTAAAAATAATTATACATTTAATAAAATGTATGAATGTATATAAGTAACAGTTCAGTTTTCATTTTAAGCGTTAAAGGTTATGAATATTTCATTTTGTCTAAATTAAGTATACAGTCATATGTATAGTATAAGTATATAGCCTTTAAGTCTGTATAGTCTACTTTAGTCTATAAGTATAGTTAAGTATATAGTCTTTCTGTCTATACGTATGGGTAGAAAACCATTTATTTCTTCCTTGGTATACAAACTGACCACAATTCCATACCTGAATTATAAGTAAAAATGTAATCAAATTATTTTACATTTAAGAGGTCCGAGAACCTTAAAAATTTTGATTTTGAAAAAAATATAGATTAAAATGCTCTACACCTTTTAAAAAGGCATAAAAATTTCTGCTTAGTTTAAAAATTAAGATTGAAAATATAAAAGACACTCTAGTAACTTTTATGCTTAGTAGTTGTATACCTTAAGTTCATTTTTCTCAGAATTCAAATTTTTCATCTTGCACTCTACATTTCTCAAATTCTTTTTAATATTTTTGCACAAAATTTTCAGCATTTATATATAATGATCTTTCTCGTAATTAAACCAACATTATACTTATGAGAGTCATATTTTTTTTGTTTTAGAGAAGTAAGTACTAGTGATGTAACGTATGTCAATTTGGCCGGAATAACAGATATCGGATGTCTGGCCAGAGTTTTAGCCGGATATCCGGGTGGATGTCAGTAAGCTTCACACTTTAACTTTTTAAATTTATTTTATATAAATCAGCTTTACTTTACTTTTTCAACCAAATTGTAGTATTCTTTCACTTTCTATATTTTTTAATTATCTATTTGTACTATAATATATTTTATATTTTTTTTATTTTAAATTTCAGTTCTTAATACCTAAACTCGACTTTATCTAATTAGAAAAATCAAATCTGCATAAAAGCATTGTTAATAAGCCTTTACCTTCCTTCTTTAATCGTTCTTAAGTTTGCGTATGAAAAATTTCAAGAATATATTTCCGTTTTTTTTTAATAAATTATCTTTATTCTTCTATATTTTAAAAAAGATTTGTCTTTTGTGTTCTCAGATGTAAGGAACACAATTTTGCAATTGAGACTGAAAAAAGAATATTTATGATTTTTGTAATAAAATGTATAAGTAAACTTAATTTTTTTCCATAAATCTTTGTTTTTTTATATAATACTCTAAAATACTCATACATATTATTTCATATAATATATTGCTTAATATTTTGCATTTTTTTTGGTTTGGTTTGGTGTGCTACGGTCTACTTTTTGCAACATGAGGGCTAATGAGACCGGGATCTACAGCTTAAAGTCGATTCCGAACGGCTAGGAACATCCATGCCACAGTGGGATTCGAACCCACGAACTCCGGTACCGAAGGGTAGCACCCTAAACAATCGGCCATAGTTAGGCGATTGCATTTTTTTATATTTATCTTACTTCTTAGTGTATAATTTTTGGTCACATGTACTGCCGGATAATTGCAATATTCGTTACTGTCAATTATCCAGTATAGTTGACGGATCTGACGGATGCACTATGTTGACCGAATATCCGTTGCATCCCTGGTAAGTACATCTCAAAACCACCCCCCAAAAGTTGTAAAATTATAAACATATTTTAAAAATATAAAATATTCTTATAGGTTTTTGGGTTAGATTCAATTTCAGAGGTATGTTCTTTATCAAAATTGTAAAATTTAACATTTGTGTGCAAAATATTTCATGTAAACATGCAAGCGAGAACAGCTTTAACGAACAAAATAATCAAGTTATACATATATATTATTTAAAACACATTTTATTTAAGTTTTTAAGTTTAATTTATTTAAATAGATATATAACAGATTTCTATAAATGAAAGTTTCAAACATTTTAGGGTGAAATAAAAAAAATTATGAAAGCCGAAAAGCAATAACAAAACCATGAAATCTTTGTGTTTAACCCTTTCCAGGTTCATTTTATTTCGGGATTATGGGTAAAAAAAATGTCAATTTTTTATTCTTATTTTTATACATACATAGCTTTTTAAACATAATAGCATTATTCGCATACAAAATTTCCTAAAATTATTGTAAAAAAATCAATTTAAATAAATCAATAATTTACCTGTATAGTTAGTTGTCTTGCTGTAAGGCAGAAATCATTAGACTTTGGAGTCAATTCACACGAACTATAAATACAAAGCTTAGAATACCTAGCTTTTATCTTGAATTAAATTGTATTTATGTCCTATGCATTTACATAAATGATTATGAAATTATTAATCAAAATTCGGTCATGTATGATACAATCGAAAACACGATACTGCACAGAGTCCTGCTTCGCAATCTGGACAGTAGAACCTTGTTTCTCTCCTACCAGTAAATAATCTAGTAGTCAGAAAAGTAAACAAGAGCATTCGAAACTATAAAAAAACACATGTTAAATAAATCGGAAGAGACTGATTGCATAATGTAAAATTTCACAGTGCCCGAGCTACACTCGGGATGAGCCAGAATGGTGCATTTCGCCTGCCCGAGTTCAGCTCGGGAAAAACCGAGAAGGGGTTAACAGTTCATTTTAAGATCCCTCTTGGTTCAGCATATCTAAAAATAATTTATGTCTAATTGATAAAGGGTTTGCAAAAACTTTATTGGTTAACCGAATCTACTGATGATATACCTCATGTAAGTTGCTAAGTTTAGTCTGAGAAAAGTAGAAATGAATTCTTTCCCATACAAGCATTTGTATTTCCATACACACACAACAATCTATTATTATATACCTATGTACGTACTTACAACTTCTCAAAATAACACTAGAATTTTGCATTATGAATCTCCATTATTTTTAATTGCATGGGTTGTTTTTGCAAAGTTTATTTCCAACCCCGTTAATCAACATAAAATAATACCAGCCTGTTTCATAATTATATAGTAAAATACAAATAGTTATTTATGATGCTTTTCTACTATCATTAAAAGAATGAATATCCTAGTCACGTAAACGGATCTCAAAATTAATTTTTTAATGTTATTCTATCATAACATTGAGTTCTATTTTCCAAATTCAATAATTTTTTCGTTATTTACTCTTATTCTATGCAAAAATATATATTATATTTATATACTGACACGCAAGCACACACAAACACATATACATATATATACATACATTTATTGGTGTTCAAAATTAAGGACAATTCATAATAAGTAATTTGTCTCCAAAACTAACTGAGACCATTCAAGGTAATTTGGACTGAACATA
The DNA here is from genome assembly GCA_032207245.1 of Pardosa pseudoannulata. NCBI lineage: Eukaryota > Metazoa > Arthropoda > Arachnida > Araneae > Lycosidae > Pardosa > Pardosa pseudoannulata. The sequence continues at coordinate 7,242,493 of CM063501.1, forward strand.
TGATGATATAATACAAACTATTGAATAATTCAAGAGTTATAAAACATATGAATAATCGCATTGCATTTATCAGAGTAGGAAGGTACTTGAGTACAGATTCAAGTAAAAAAATAAGAATTTCTTGGTATTTTTTATTTACAGAAACCAGTTAAATCCAAATTCAGACAGTAAAAAAGAGTGAACTTCAAAGTTAAGGTTATATATATATATATATATATATATATATATATATATATATATATATATATATATATATATATATCGTGATCCAGTGTTAAGGCGAATGGAAAACAGTCTTTCTTGATAATAATAAGTGTATTAAATCATCATTTCATTTAAGCAAAATTTCAGCCATTTTCACTTTTTCGTCGACGACACGAGTAGAGTGTGTTCACAGTTCCATGTCCGATTCTTATCTGTTTGCAAGCTCATCAAATTGTTCCAGAATTCTTCCTCTTGACCGGATTATCCTGAAAGTTTACTTCAGCGTGGGTCTTTTTCATTTATTTTAATATTATAAATGAGTTCGTTTGTTAAAATGTTTTTAACTCGCCTAAATTCCAACTAATACTTTTTTAGACCACACACAAACACACACACACACACACACACACACATACACTCATGTCCATAAATTAAGGATAATGAAGTTCAGGCAATGAAAGAGACAAAAGCAAAACAAATTTGACTTATTTGTAAAGTCTATTTATTAAACAAAAGGTAAAGAGCAAAAAAGATGCTATATGTTTGACATAATTAATAAAAATTGCGATTTTTACTCCCTGGAGCAAATTTCAAAAAAGAACCTATTTACAGAAAACAGTATAACATGGTTAGTATGATGGTTAATACGGAGTATGTCTCCCGGACGATGCAATACAAGCGTTACAACGCCTACGCATGCTGAGTATCGGATTATCAATCTGATCTTGGGGAAAATTACACCACTCATCAAGCAATGCCCTCCGAAGTTCCGATAGACAGTTGGGGGGGTTGACTGGGTGCAATTCGTCCCCCAAGCATGTCCTACATATGCTCTATTGGATTCAAGTCCGTTGAGTATGCTGGCCAATCCATACGGGTGATATCCTCCGATTGAAGGCATTCGTCTACAATGTTTGCACGGTGAGGTCGGGCGTTGTCATCCATATACAGAAATTCAGGACCCATGGCGCCCCGAAACAAACGTACATGTTGTTCCAGAATGACATCCCGATAGATGTGGCATGTTCTCGTTACACTCTGAACATGCAGGTTGGAACCAAAAATAATTCCTCCCCAAACGAGCTATCCTGCACCACCATAACGGTGTCGTTCAATGGTGTTCTCTTGGTGGTAACGGGTACCTGGCGCTCTCCATATGAAAGTCCGACGAGAATCAGAATGTAAACTGTACCTGGACTCGTCGGAAAACATCACACAAGACCACTGTTGCGGTGTCGACAATGCAATTTTACTTCTTTGCTACCATTCCTTATATACCCTTTTCATACACTCTCGTCATTGTGACGTACTATCCGCGCCATCTGGTGGTTTCCTGCACATATAGAATCATGGGATGCAATTGATGAGGTACAGAATTCAAATAAATAATAAAAAATGTTGTACCACACATTTTTAACTGTGACAATATTTAATGGGTCTTATAAACTACGGGGCGACACACGAAAAGGAAAAAAGGAATTGAAATTTTTCATGTTGCGCGCTTGATATCTCAAATCATTTTTAATATTTTTGTACAAAATTTTCATCATTTCACTATAATGATCTTTTCTTGTAATTGAACTAAAATTATCCGTATGAGAATCATATTTTTTAGAGAAGTACATCTCAAAGCGACCCTCCAAAAAGGTGTAAAAATAATAAACATGTTTTAAAATTATAAAATTTGCTTAAACTTATTGGTTGTTTTGGTTAGATTCAGTTTCAGAGGTATGTTCTTTATCGAAATTGTAAAATTTAACATTTGTTTGCAACATATTTATTGTAAACATTGAACACAGTTTACACAAACTAAACGATCAAGTTATAAATATATCTATTTTAAAACATATTTTATTTAAGTTTTTAAGGTTAGTTTATTTAAGTAGATATATAACAGATTTCTTCAAAAAAGAAAGTTTCAGGCATTTTACGGTGAAACTAAAAAAATATGAAAGTCAAAAATTAATAACAAAACCATGGAATCTTTGTGTTTAACAATTCACTTTAAGGAATTTATTAAGAAATTGAATAGAAAAGGGGAGAAGAAGACGAGCAAAGTCAGTATCCTCCTTGTCGAGAAATTTAAAAAAAAGGATTGTTCAAGAACGACAACGAGGCTCCTAGACAATTAAAGCATTTACTGTCCGGTTATGACTCGCGCCCCAGCTTCAGAGTTCCCAGTTTTTAAATATTTTCCACAACTTCATTTCTATATCATTATAAAGAAATCAGCCTGAATGAAAGATTGTAAATACCTCAATTTTCCATTATTTAGTCATGGGAAATGACTAGAAATTTTGGTACCTTTGTTATACATGACGATCATGGAGTCCGCATTGTTAAGATAAACTTTTAAAAACTGTATTTTCTTAAATTTTCGACTAAATTAGACAAAGAAATAAAGGTGAATAAACCATTATCCTGGAAAAACAACATTACTGATAACTTTCCAGTTAGAAGATTGCAAAAGAAGTTGTCAATATTATTCTTATTCAATATATTCTTATTTCTTTTCTGTCATTGTTTCATGACTGCACTATTGATGACGTTCTAACTTTGGAGTGGGACAAAATCACCCAATATACATACACATTTATATATCTTTATATATAACCCTCTAAGCGGTTCTCACGTACAATTCCGCCAAACCGATGATGTCTTCAAAGCGGTTGTCACGTACAATTTTCGACCTCCAAAAACATTCCGAAAATGGATGTATTTTACATTTCTGCCAGTGTTTTCTTCCATGGAGTTTTGAGGTAGGAGGGTTAGGTCGATTGTTTAGGAACTGCACTCTTTGACTGAAATTTATTGAGGGCTGCACCCCTACTCCCTGAGGCACAAAGAGGCTGTAGCTTTTTATGACTTTGTAAATATCTATTTCGAAGTATTTCGTTTGCTGTAACAGATGTATCTCTAATTGCACCACTTAAATAGCTTGGATGACTTTCGTAAAGAAATATAAATCATTCTCTTAAAGAATATTTTTATTTGTACTTTTAGAATCCATTATTTCTTATGGGATGATCTTCGAGACTTGACAAGCTCTATGTGTATTAAAAATTAACAATCTATAATGTCTATTTATATACTTTTTTATAACCGGAAGTAAAGGAACAATTACGAGGGTGGGTTTCCCGTATTCCAATCTAGTCGACAAAGGGTGAAGTAAAAAATCATAGAACACTTTGGTCACTGACACAATAAAACTTTAGTGTATTTTTGGAGACTTTTTTTCCTCGGTGTGTTCCACTCGGAGGGATAAAATTCTTCTCTCCATGTGTTTGTTACAGATTTTCACTTAAACGGCTGCACAGATTTCGATGAAATTTTGTGTACGTAATTAAGTTGATTCGAGAATAGTTTAGATTCACAATTGGATCCAATAGAAAATGTTTTTTTACTGCAAATCCAGAATTGCTATCTCATTGAGATTATTATAATGCCTCTCGAAACCTGTGGCGCAGTGGATATGTTTGTGTATGTGTGTATGTATGTATATGTATGTGTGTATGTATATATGTATGTATATATATTGTATGTATATATGCATATATATGTGTATATATGTATATATATATATATATATATATATATATATATATATATAAATATATATAATATTATATATATATATATATACATATTTGGATTCATATATATTATTATTAGGTCTTATCTATCCAGACGTTCAAATGACAGTTTTATTTTTTTCAAAAAAAAAAACTTTAAAAAAATATTTAAAACGTTTTTATAAGTGAATAAATAAATTGTGATAATCTCTAAGTATCTTTATTTTTGTAGTAAAGTTCCAGAATGTTAAGAGAAATAAAAATCACACTTCTTTATTTTTCTATTTTCTTATGAGGATACATATTTTTAAACTTTCTTTTTTTATACAGCCTTCAGAATGTTCGGAACAAATTTCCCATTAATTAGTCGTCCTTCCTCATCGATTTATTTATAAGAGGAAAGGAAAAAAATAAAGTGATTATTTTTCTTTTATTAAAAGAGCTTCCGGGAGAAAGTGTTCTATTTCTATCTTGGTTATTTTATTTGTTTCTTAAATTGTCATTTTTTAACCATTAATCTAATTTATAATTATGTTTAGATTGAAGTATTTCTTGTACCATATTATAATTTATTTGATAATTATGATCTTGCTTTGCATTTTCACATTTTATTATATTTATTACCAGACGTTTCCAGCTAGCCTTCATTAATAAATTATATATATATATATATATATAGTGTGTGTGTATCTTAATGTACCTAAAATTACATTTTAGATGTATAATACATAAAAACGATAAATAATTCCATATCTAGTGATTTACCCTTGTACTTGGATAACAAAAGTAAATATGTTTATTGAGAGATTAATAACAGAAAACCAGGGTAGTAAATCAAAGTCCAACCACACTGCTCGGTTAATGTGATGCAAAGCACAACGACATTAGACCGTAGATCAGTGGAAACGGGTTCTTTGAATGACCCTTTGAATGTTAGCTTTGACATAGCTTTGAATGTTAGCTATGACAAGATTCACTCTTTTCTGTTTGGATGGCAGGCTCTGGGCCTGACGTCTGCCTACAGAACATCTGCCAGAATGCATTGAGCCAACAGTCAAGTTCGGCCGAGGTAGAATTAGGGCCAGGCGTTCTTCTCCTGGTATGGACTGGGACTCTTGGTCCCCATTCATGGTACGATCAACGCCAATGCCTACTGCAGTATTTTGGATGACAATGTGCTTCCTACATTGTGACAGTTTTACGACATTAGTGACAGCCTCTGTTACGTTCCGGACAACAATGCCAGTTGTCATGATTCGAGATTAACCAAGGTTTTGTATGGTGTGAATGGAGTTCATCGAATGGACTAGTCTGCCCGGAGCCCAGACCTGAATCCTATCGAGAACAATTGGGACTAGTTGGATCACCAAATTTAGGGGTGCACTACCCATCCAAAATCGGTGAAGGAACTTGTATATCTACTCCAAACCGAGTACCACTAGCTGTAATACAAGGACTTGTAGAAAGTATGCCCCGGAGGGTTCACACTATAATTGCCTCTCGTGGGAGCCCTAACAACTATTAATTTTGAATAAAGTTACTTTTTTTCTATCAAAGGTGTGCAAATACTTATTGGTATACAGTGTATAAAATAAGCTCGAGCGCAAGAAAAGTGTAAATACTTTTAAATTGCAACTATCACGTTTTTGCATAAAATGAGCAATTGATGATTTGATTGTATTAGGATTTTAAATTATATTTGAATGAAAATATAATAATAAATAACTAATGTCACTATGACATGTTCAAACATTATAGCATGTAGATTATTACAGAACAAACTTTCATCAGGATTCATGCAACCATTACTATAGGCAAAGCAGGCAGTCATAATCCATTCGTATGACATTAAGTATTACTAGGCAATGAGAAAACCTAAGTGATTAGGAATGGTGGTTTTATTAAAAAACTTCAAAGTCTAGCGTAGTGGAACTTAACTTCTTATGGACGCTAAAAATGAAAGTCTTTACATGACAATAACTTTGCATCCAATGTTCACGAATACACCAATTCCCTCACCCATTTTCTCCATCGAGTGATTACGTGTATTTTCTTCAAGAGAACAAGAGATTACTCTATTCTATTGACAGTGAAAAATGAACTTTCACCATTTAAGTATTCTTGTAAACAACTTATGCAGCACTTAGACAATGGGAAAAGTAAATCTATTTCTGTTGGATGAGTGGAAAAATGTCACAGGAGTAGGGCGTTTGCGCGTATCTCCATATCCAACAATGTCCACTGAACAGTGTGCTCCAATGCTATTCTACTTTGCCCTGCATTGTATTGGGTTGTCAGCTGAGTCACTGTCGGGCTCCGGTTTTTCCTCCACCATGCGAGACCGTCTCCGACGACCTTTTTCTTTGATAGCGTGTGGACGTCCAACACCATGACGTCTACTGCTGCTTTCACCGTCATTCATCCACTTTGCATAAGTACCAACAACTGCAGATCCCGAACAACCCACGACTCGTGCAGTTTCGGAAATACTTGTTCCGAGCCTTGGAGTCATTACAATTTGCGCTCTATCAAAATCGCTTGTATCCGCATCCTTTCCCATGCAACACAGAAGTAAGTGAAAGAATGATTCTTCAGACTCTCCAGCAGCAGTTAGATACCACTTCCACCTGATGACGAATCTTCCACGTCATCCAGGCGAGATCATTGCAAAATGTAGGGGTAGTCATAATGTTCTGGCTCTGGAGTGTATGTATGTGTACATGTCTAGACATATAATGTCCATAATTTAACTTCCCTACTTTAAAGTCATCTATTGTTGAAACTAATGTCCAGAATAATAAAGGAATGGCATTTTCTTTGATCGAACGGAAAACATTTCAAAGTTTTACCACCAAAGTACGTTTTGTGATGAATAACACTTTTAACCGACATTGTCTATAGTTTAAAAATATCATTACAACAAAAAATGTTTACCATGATGACCCCCATTTTCAGCTACCATTTTCTACAGTTGGCTTCAGTGTACCTGGCAGAATGATGAGAACATGTTGCGGAATTCTGTCTTTGAAATCAGGTGGAGTTCTTGGTTTCGTGAAACTGATGAGATATTTCAAACACCTCACACTCCAAAATCCAAGATGGATATTCTCGACAAATTAGCTATTCCTGTTAGGAACGTTCTTAAAAATTACTTTAGCTAAGAGCGTATTATCCACCCCCACTTTCCTTAACACTTTCGACTTTGGATTGTTTTCCCGGCCTTAAAGTCCTCAAGGTTCTTTCCGTATTACCAAAAAATCTACGAAATTGCTAAAGAAGGAAAGACCAAATTAGTAATATATAAGAAGGAAAAGTAACCATGTTTCGGGAATGTTTAATTTTGATATGGAATGTAGCTCTGAAGTCAACATTTTCGTCTACATAAAAGCTAATAAGAGATAGATTTATTTTGTATAGTCGAAGCAAACGAGTCGAAGCCGCGGGTTTAGCAGCGAAATGTCTTTCCAGGTCGGAAAGACAGCTCCTTATTCAAACAATATCCGAAATTTGTCGGAAAGATCTGAAGTATTAAATGAGAAACATTTTTGAAACAATAAAAATGAAATAACCATCGCTAAAATCTATTTACTAGTCGTATTCTTCAATTAAGCAAATTTTTTAAATCATCATGGCAACATGCTTTGCGTACTGCTACATACGCATATAGCAGAATATAAGTGCCTGATTTTATTAGGTAGCCACAGATACGATTCAAACATATCACTATTTAAGCATTTTTGAGCAATTAATGTGCCGTAGGCAACTCTAAAATACTGTTCACAGTGAAACATTCGAGCAAATTCATTTTCTTAATGTAAAATATGGAAAGGAGGCTGAAAATCGTAAGTTAATGCTTATAAAGCGTATTATAGAATTTAACCGTTTGCCTGTGTTGGACATCACATATTATAAACTGCTGTATACATTTGTATATCATGTGTATAAAGCACAAGTATCATAGACAATAAACTAAATTTTGAGCCGAATATAAGTTAGTGTAATGTCTTAAATTTCATTTTTCAATTAAACGTATGGAAGTTTAATGTTTCTACAGCAGGTAACAAAAAGTTTAAGGTACACCCCTAAAATACATGATGACCATAGAAAGCTATCATCTGTCTTTACCATAAAATTTGTACAGAGAGGTTAAAGCAAGTGTGCAAGAGTTACATACGAGGTCAGACTATGTTTTTTCACCGTTATTAAAAGAATTTTCAGTTTCAATACATTACGTATATTAAATTGTGCAACCAAGATTAAATTACAGCAAATTTTTCTGATGCTAAAAACCGAAAATAATAATTAAGGAAACAAAACAAAAAATTTATACAATGCATTTCGTCATAGTGACTGATTTTTATAATTACGGATAACAAAAGTTGCTTCTATGATACACTGCCTTTATTTTGACGGAAATTATGTAAAATGGTTGATTAAAATAGATAATTTAATGTAAAAATTTTAATTAATAAACTAAACTTGCACGAGTTTTCTTTCAAAATGTTGCGTAACTTAAAAACCACACTTTGTTAAATTCTTCAGATTTTTTCGAGGACTCTCGGGTTTACTGTAAAAATTTACAGCTGGGCCAGTGGGGACTTTTTATTTGATAAAGCATGGAAAGACAGTTAATTACTCGCCCCCCACGACAGACTTAATTAGTGTTCTTCGCTAAGGGGGTTAACCCCTCTAAGCAACTGGAAATCTTCATACCCTCTTATAAGGACTAGGCCCAACGCTCAACATATGAGGACAGGGCACTTCTAAAAAGGATAAGACACTATCTAAAATTTCGATTCGAAATCTTCGATACTGAACTGTAAGTTATGGGTTAGAAAAAGAAGCTGTTTTGCTTCTGAATGAAATCGTTTTATTTTCTTAAATTGACGTGGATTTTATCATGCCTAATCATCAAGGAAAACAAGAGTTTTAGCAAAGGTGCAGTGGTAACAGCGAATACCAAAGGATTTATCTCAATATTAATAATACATTTACGGAATTGTAACTTCAGTAAACACGACAAAATCGTTAATTACTATCTTCTCCTTCCAGCAAATATAAATACAACACAAATACAGTATAAATCTGAGATATGTTAAAATCCCTAAAGGTTCAGCATGTAGGTGTCGAACCCGAATAAGTATCTCCGATTAATTAATGCATTTTCTATCAACAACATGAATCCGCAACCTCTTACTTAAAACAATTAATGATCCTTCTTTTAACAAGTGACATCCACACTCACCTTAATAAGATCTCGACATCTTCGCTACACTTTCAGTTGGGGCGGCGTTAACACTGCGCCACTCAGCAAACAGCGTTTTATGTTGCCAAACAATATTCCCTTTCTCATTATCCGGGGAAAACTCCGAATTTAATGCCAGATGCCTTTTTATTAAGGCGGCTTTCAGATTCTATCGGAAATAATGATATTTCTTTGCGAAATTCAGTTACGGATTAATTAAGTTCTTTCATTTTTGTTGAAAAAAAAAATCCTTAGCTTTGACGATGCACAATTTTTGAAATGCAAGTATTTGACGAAAACATTAAATTTAAAAACATGAATTTCAATGGCCACAAATTAATTCTGAATTACTTTACCACATAAAGTCAAATTGAATAGATAGCTGTTTATTTTTCAGTTGTATACAGATATTAATCGAGAGAAATATAAAGATCTAAGATATATGATTTTAACATTATAGTGAATGTCGTTATTATGAATGTTAATGCAAATCTTAATAGTTTAATTATCAAGATTTAAACTATTATCATCTTAATCAAACACTTCTAAATCAGAAATAGAGTTCAATGCAGTACTGTGAAATAGAACAAACCTGAATTCTGCAAGGAAGGAATTAAAATATTTTCTCCCCTGACTCAGACTATAAATA
>CM063501.1:7257162-7307162 GCA_032207245.1 Pardosa pseudoannulata
GAATTTAATGCCCGATGCATCTTCATTAAGACGGTTTTCAGATTCCTTCGGAAATAATGCTTCTTTACGAAATTCGGTTACAGATAAATTAAATTCTTTCATTTTTTCTGTAAAAGAAATAATGATTGTTAGTTTAAACGACGAGCAATTTTTTTCTTAAATTAATACAAGTATTTGATAAAACCATTAAATTTAAAAATATGTACTTCAATGGTCATACTTAATACGGGATTGCTTCACTAAATAAAGTCAAATTGAATCTATAGCTTTTTATTTTTCAGTTCTGTACTGGCATTGATCTAGAGAAATATAAAAATATGTTTGAAATTAATTATTTTAAGCAGATTTGAAAATTTCGGGGGAAATAATTATCCACTTCAGAAAGCGATGGTATTATACGTAAGCGAAGTATTTGGTTTAAAAAGCGAAATTTATATTCTGGTAGGTATTAAATTGGGTATTTTTTATAGTTTAAATTAAAATTGAATGTCATTTTGATAACGTGAATTTAAACATATTTTGAAAACTATAAATCAAAAAGCCATACGGGATTAATGCTTTTCCGTTTTAAAATATTTCGCCGGCTACCAATACATTTTTTGGGACGATTTTAATTAAACATTTCATTAAATTAGTTCTTTAAATTTATGATGGGTTACAGAGTAAGAGAATAATTATTTTGTGTTACAGTATTTTTTCTGGTCTGTTTGCATTTTGAATCCTACAAAATAAGATTGTATTTTAGTTCCGTCTTTGCTTAATTCAGGAGTATGCTATTTTACAGTAATATATTTATCTTTATTTCTATTGAAGAACCGTTTAATTAAAATTAGAGTTCAAATATTTATAATTATAATATTTACGAATTGAATGATTTTAAATATTTAGTCATATCTAGAATACATAAATTAGTCTAGTATACTTCTGTATCTGTGTTATATACAATGAAATCATTAAATTTTACTGTATTAAAATTTCTACTGTTGTAAATTAATGACTATTACACACAGCGTAATTTATTTAAAACAAGCATCATCCAACAAAGATTCACTTAATTATTTTAAGTAGAAATCCCAAAATTTTATCCTTAGATTTATTTTCATATTTATTTCTGAACGTCGCTTAAAATCACAATTGATATAATCCTATAAAAGTATTCCCTAAATAAGCTTTATTTAATTAAATTAATACTAAGATCATTCCGGGCTAGAAAAATTTTGAGTCTACTAAAGGGATTTGAATTGGACTTTTTTAAATCGGTAATTTCTACCTCTATTACCTTTTTCAAGAATTACTAATCTCAGTTTATTCTTTTAAAAGGTTACAATTGGGAAAAACATTCATTTTATTTCGTAATCCAATTTCGAAATTCATTAAGGATTATATTGTTTGCAAAAGAAATAGTAAGTGAAAAATTTTTAATATTTTAATTTCCTTCGCTTTAAACAGTATTGGCATCAGAGAGCATCATGACCCTAAACAAGAGTTATGTATCGCAGTAGTTTCAATAAAAGGTATTCATTTATTGCAAAATTTAATTTAAAAGTTTCATAATAATTAGCATGTTAATTGTCTGAAATTAAGAAGTTTATTAAATTTAATAGACATCTTAAAATTTTAAAACATTCTGATAAATTTCGAATTTAATAGTCAAATCCCATTAATTCATTTGCAGAGGTAAAAGATTAAATACATTAAATGTATTAACATAAATAATTATATATAGCAGCATATTTTCTCATTTTGTTAGAAGTTCGTGTATTTTGTTATGAAGTAAAATTTAATTATACTCTTTCAATATCAATACCCGTACTACAGTATCTATCTAAACGTTATGGACACTTTGTATTTGACACAAGATTTTGATTACGAGGCGCATCCAGAAAGTAATTTTCGTGAAGTTTTTCCCTTTAAAGTAAACGTAATTAGCCGAGTCAACTGTGCATACGTAACAGATCTATGACGTATCAATCATACGCCAGCTGGACAGGTCCCGAATCCCGCCATCAGCGTGGTAACAGTGGTCCGAAATGGAAACTAATTCTTTCTCCCGCCGCCTGCAAGGTTCGGTCGGCGATCTTGAATGCACAAAACATTGCGTCAATTGAAATTTATCGTCAGATCTATCAGGTCTATGATCCGAAACTGACACCCGAATACAAAATTGAGCGCTTAGGAGCAGCACTGACATTTTTGCTATGGTATCACGACGATGTTGACGAGATCCTCGACAGGATCGTTACAGGCAATGAGACTTGGATTTCTCGCACTTTATCCCGGAAATCAAGTAACTGTCAATGTATTGGCATCATAGTGGAACTCATGTCAGGACCAAATTTAAAAGAAAAAGCTGTCTTCCGTACAGAAAGAGATGTGCACGGTGTTCTGGAACAGGATGGCTGATTCAGTTCATAGGTTCCATTAACAGATTTCTGCTACAGATTGATACAAAAGTGGATCCCACAATACGATAAGTGTCTCAATTATGCTGGTGGCTATGTTGAAAAACAGCTACATGTTGCCAATAAATATGTCCCTAGAAGTGTGTGTTCTTTTTTTATTTCAAGTAGGGAAACTTACTTTCTGGATGAGAATCGTATTTAAATATATTTCGGTAACCGCTGTATACATAAGTTTCTATAAAATGCTTATTAAATACTTTCAACTGAAATTGGAATTCTACCTGAAATTAAGAAATAAACCAAAACCTGAAAGAGAAAGTAATTTTTCATCATGATATCTTTTGGAATAATTTGTAATTTTTGCATAAGATTTAACCTAAAAAAATAAAATTAGTACATACTTTTGTAATTATTGGTTATGCATTAAACAATTTCAATGTCCTTCTTATCACATATCACATTTCATGATTTATATGCTTTTATTTCACAATGAATTATATTTGCTATACAAACTTTTTACATTGTTCATATTTGATATCATTATGATTCACATGTGATATATGAAGAAATAAAGAATTAGATAAATTAATACTAATAAAGGTACTTTATTAGTATAAAAAATAGTAAACAGCAAATTAAAAAAAAATAGTAAAACCTAAACTTGTTTTTCTAACTCGCATAAATTGCATCACTTTACGTTTTAATTCGGAAATTTGTGTAAGCATCTAATAGAAGCGTAAAATTGGATGTTTAATTTTTAAGTTAATTTCAGTTTAATTTTAAAATCATGTAATTTTTATTAGTTTTAATATTCATTAAAGCCTCTAATTTTACCCTTTAAGTATCGTCTAAATTACATATTTAGATTTATAGTAACATATATTCTTGTATATAATATGGGATAAGAAATTATATAAATATAAAAAGAATTTATATAAACTAATGTTCTTAATATACCACAAGTGGAATACAGGCGTACAAAGCATTAGATGTGGATATCAAGCATGATAAACAGCATTAGCCAGGGTAGTAAAATATTCCATCCGTTTTTGTTTTTTAACTAAATAGATCTATTATCTTAAAATGCAAGGAATTTCGTTCCATATTAGTTTCATTTTACGTCGTTTGTTACACTGTTAATGCTCCATTGGTAAAAGAAAATACGAAAATATCCCCTACACTAATTTTAATTAAATATTACTATTACATATGTGGAATTATAACTTCAGTAAACAAGAGAGAAGCATTAATTAACTACCTTCTCCTTTTAGCAAACATAAGTACAACTAAAATAAAGAATAAATCTGAGATACGTCAATTTCCCAAATGATTCAGAATGTAGTTGTCGAGACCGAAAAAGTGTCTCCGATTAATTAATAAGATTTTATGCATTTTCTCTCAGAAACCGGAATCCTCAACTTCATACTTAAAACAATTAATGATCCTTCTTTAACAAGTTCATTTATGTGACATCCACATTCACCTTTGTCATCCACACCACATCAACTGAATGTGTAGCGAAGATCTCGACATCTTCGCTACACTTTCAGTTTGGGAGGTGTTAACACTGCGCCACTCTTCGGACAGCGTTCTATGTCTCAAACAATATTATGTTTCTAATCATCGGGCGGAAACTCCGAATTTAATGCCAGATGCATCTTCATTAAGACGGATTTCAGATTCAATCGGAAATAATGCTTCTTTACGAAATTCGGTTACAGACAAGTTAAATTCTTTCATTTTCTTCTGTAAAAGAAATAAAGATTGTTGGCTTGAAAGACGAGCAATTTTTTAAAAATTAATTCAAGTATTTGATAAAACCATTAAATTTAAAAATGTGTACTTCGATGGCCATACTTAATACGGAATTGCTTCACTAAATAAAGTCAAATTGAATTTATAGCTGTTTATTTTTCAGTTCTGTACTGGCATTGATCGAGAGAAATATAAAAATATGTTTGAGATTAATTATTTTAAGCAGATTTGAAAATTTCGGGGGAAATAATTATCCACTTCAGAAAGTGTTGGGATTATACGTAAGCGAAGTATTTGCTTTAAAAAGCAAAATTTATATTCTGGTAGGTATTAAATTGATAATTTTTTATAGTTTCCATTAAAATTGAATGTCATTTTAATAACGTCAATTTAAACATATTTTGATAACTATAAATCAAAAAGCCATGCGGGATTAATGCGTTTCCGTTTTAAAATGTTTCGCCGGCTACCAAAAAAGTTTTTGAGACGATTTTAATTAAACATTTTCTTAAATTAGTTCTTTAAATTTATGATGGGTTACAGAGTAAAAGAGAATAATTATTTTGTGTTACAGTATTTTTTTCTGGTTTGTTTGCATTTTGGAATCCTACAGAATAAAATTGTATTTTAGTTCCGTCTTTGCTGAATTCAGGATTATGCTATATTTCATTAATTTATCTATCTTTATTTCTATTGAAGAAGCATTTGATTAAAATTAAAGTTCAAATCTTTATGTTTAAATTATTTAAATATGTATTATCATTACTTCGGTATGATCGGTATTTTTAGTTCATTATTTCTATAATTATAAATATGTTACATAACATATATATTAGATCTTTAAATTTACACCAAAACAAATTAAATTTAATATAGGAAATATTTTCAGAAAATTTTTTAAATATTCTTTAAAAGTATATTATTACCTTAAATATTACTGTGTTCCTTTTATTATTATTTATATGTTATGCATTTAAATTTAACATACATTTTAATGTATATTTTAATTAAGCATTCAATGCGTAATTAAAATGTACTTTATATAAGATTATATTTTGAGCTTCTTGAGGCTTTAGCAATATTAATGTAACGAATTTTGACACGATCTTATTGAATATTTTTAAACATTTATTTTAATTTTTGAAGAAGTAAGAATTACGTTAATAACTCGTAATTTAATGTATTATTTTTCGATTTATTTCCATTCATAATCTGAGCACAAAAAACACACTAGCTTATTATTTATAAAATAGATAGATTTACATTAAGAATTGTGTAAACATGTAATATGTATGGTATCTCTTCAAATTGGCGAGATATTGGCTCCTTTCCGAAGATTTGTGAAACTTATTTTTGGCGCAAATTTGACGACTTGTCCACAATTTTCCCCCAACCTCCTTTCTCTGGATTTTACTAGAAGCGTGTGAAAGTTTTCAGAAACCTGAAAGCTAAATAAAGGTGCCACGAGTTCTCATAAAAGGACAGTTCAGGCTCAGATCTAGTGAAAGTATGATGTGTGTTAATGCTCTCCGTATTTGTCTGAAAAAGTTCGCCAAAAGAGTGTCAAGTTTTATCGCCATGCATTGTAATTGTGATTCATTTGGCGTGTTAATATATTGTTAATGTTTTTGTCTTAGCCAAAGTCTATTCAATCAAAGAACTTTACGCGATAATTTCTGAAACATATATATTTTTGTATAAAAATATATTTATGATAAACAACTTTCTTTGAGAAATTTTCCGTACATTATATATTATTCAGTTTCCAAAATATTATTTTCTATATTCATTTGTATGGAGATATTATTAAATATATGATCCCTCTTATTTTACATGCATTTTTTATTCAAATTATTTAAACGTATGTATATTTTCATTGTTTTCCTTTATTGCGTAATGTGCAATATGAACATACATGTCAAAATTTAGAAATCATAGCTTTACAACAAGCAAATTATCAAAAGGTCCTATAGAGTATATATTTTGAAAATAGAACTGAAAAAATAAAAAATAAAATTTTAAAAATCTACAGGAAAGCATTTTTTAAATACTAAGCAGTATATTAAGATAAAGTGAAATTTAATGAAAATCAGACACCACTATTCTAAGGTCATTTTTAGAATATGTATATGCATGTACAATTTCGAAACAATAGATATTTTTTATAAAAATATATTTATGTTAAACAACTTTCTTTAAAAATTTTACTTACATTATATATTATTCAGTTTCTAGTATATTATTTTACATATTTAGCATTTGTATGGAGATATTAATAAATATATGATACCTCTTGTTTTAAATGCATTTCTTATTCAAACTGTTTAATCTTATATATTTTTTCATTGTTTTGCTTTATTGCTTAATGTGTAATATGAACATGCATGTCGAAATTTAGAAATCATAGCTTTACTAAAAAACACTTTAACAGAAAACCTCCAGTGTATATTTTCATAGTTAAAGTCCAGTAATTTTGGAAATAGAACTAAAAAAATGAAAAATGAAATGTAAAAAATCTTTTGGAAAGCATTTCTCTAAATATTCAACAGTATATTAAGACAAAGTGAAAATTAATGAAATTCAGATACCACTATTTTAAGGTGATATTTAGAATATGTCTTTGCCTGTAAAATTGCTTTTTTTATAATTTGTAAAGTAAATATATACATTTTTTAAAGTACCATGTAAGTTTAAATCTGAAATACATTTATTTACTGCGTAACTTAATATATTTCATGTGTAACAAATACATTTTATTATATAATTATATTGGGTACATAATTTTAAATGGTTTTTCTTAATTGTACAAAAATCATAGTACATTTATGTATATATATACATTTATTTATGAGAAAATAAAATTATAATTTAAAGTCTGTGAAGCCCGTAAATGAAATTGCTTTGTTATACACAAAACATTCATTTTACTCAATCTTTAATACCATTCAAAATTTAAAAGATTTAATTTAAAATATACCTTTCATATTTATTATATTATGAAATAAATCAACCGTTTTGAAATTAATGACTGAAATATTTTAATTAGTTACATTTAGAATATATAAACTAGTCTAGTATAAGTCCGTATCTATATTATTAATGAGTGAAACCAATAAATTCCGTGAGATTAAAATTTTATCTGTTGTAAATTAATAAATATTACACACGGCGTTTTCATTAAAATAAATAGATATCAATCAAAGATTCACGTACTGATTTTAAATAAAAATATCAAAACTAGTGGTAAAATTTATTTTAGAATTAATTTTAGAACCCCGTGTTTAAAAAAGGGTAAGACATAATTCTATAAATATATTTGATAGATACGCTTATTTCATTTAAAAAACTATAATTTTATTTCGTATCAACAACTAAGATAAACTTGACTGGCATAAATCTTGATTCTACTTAAATGATCATTTTTCGTATTGTGTAAATCTGTAATTTGTATCTCTTTTAGCCTTTTTAAGAATTAGTAATCGAACAGTTTACTTCTTTAAAATATGTCAATTGACTAAAAGTCATTTTATTTCGGAACAAAATTCATTAAGGTTTATATTGCTCTCAAAATACTTTGTAAATGTTAAAATTTTAACATTTTAATTTCCAAAGAAAGAAGTAAACTGTAATTTCTGTATTAGAGCTTAATGAACAGTGTCCCTAAAAAAAAGTTATTTATCGCATAAATTATCTTATAAAGGGATTTCATTTATTGAGAAAATATAATGTTATGGGATTTTTCATAGCAATGTGCTAGTTTATTATATGAAATTAGAAACTTATTAAATTTATTAGGTATCTTAAATTTTGAAAACACCAATCAATTTGTTTTTAAAATGCGTTAATAAAAGTTCCAAATTTAAAGGCAATACCAAATTTAATCCCAGAGGTAAATGAATTAAAAATATTAAATGTATCTACCTAAATTAATTAATTTAGATAGCAGAATACTTTATCATTTTTTAAGAATTTTTTTTTTATTATTTGATGTAGCATGCACTGCTAATTACAATCTTATTATCAGAGCTCGTTTATAATTGAATTATCTTGCTAAACGTCACAGACACTTTTTATTTGACACACGTTTTCTATAATTAAAAATATATGAATACTCGTCTATAACTAAATGTATATAAGATGATAGTTGTAAATCATAATTTCTACTGAAATTGGTGTTATTTCTGCAATTGAGAAATTAGACAAAAACTAGAAGTGAAAATTATTTTTCATCATCATAATTTATAAAATGTTTAAGATAATGTGTAACTTTAACATATGATTTAACCTAAAATACAACAAATTTATACTGTTTTTCGTAAGCAATTGTCCTAAATTTAACCATATGAATTTAATGTATATCACATACACACTTAATAGTTTATATGATTGTATATCACTCGCAGTATTTTTATCATTTAAGAATGTTTTTAACCGAAAAGATGCAACTCTACAATAATACAATTTTTATATGAGTTTGAGTATAAAATTATAATCATGCAGTTTTGTACCGGTTTTCTTTTTACATAATAGTCTTTAATTTATTCCTTTACAAGTAGTCTAAATAGCGTATTATACACACATCTAATGCTTTATAACATTTTACATAACTTGCAATACAGAGGGATATAAAATATATGTGAAACATATATACAATCCATTTTTAATCTTCATATAGCAATCATATATTATACGTTATAGGCAGATGGGAAAGGGTAAAAAATGGAATACGATTTTATATTTTTATTTTCTAAACATACGTGAACGTTCATAAAAGCCCTGTTGTACATCGCTTAATACACTGTTACTGTTGCGTTAAAAATAGTAAATACCAAAACATTCCAGCTATGCATTTTATAATACATATGCGAATCTGAATCTTAAGTAAACAGAACATTAGCTGTAATTAACTATCTTTTCCCTTCAGCAAACATAACTACTGTTCAAATACAGAATTAATCTGAGATATGTCATCTTCTCAATGCAAGCATGCAAGAACAAATAAGTATCTCTGCGTAATTAATCCAATTTTATGCATTTTCTATCCGAAACCTCATACTTAAAACAATTAATGATCCTTCTTTTAACAAGTTCATTTATGTGACATCCACACTCACCTTAATAAGACATCTTCGCTACACTTTCAGTCTGGGCGGCTTTAACACTGCGAGACTCTGTAGACAGCATTCTATGTGGCCACACAGTATTCCGTTTCTAATCATCCAGGGGAAATCTCCAAATTTAATACCCGAAGCATCTTCATTAAGACGGCTTTTAGATTCAATCAGAAATAATGATCTTTCTTTACGGAATTCGATTACAAATTAATTAAATTCCTTCATTTTTGTTGAAAATAATTCCTACTAAAGATTGCTATCTTGAACGACGAGCAATATTTTTTAAATTAATGCAAGTATTTGATAAAACCATTAAGTTTAAAAATATGTACTTCAATGGCCATACTTAATACGGGATTGCTTCACTCAATAAAGTCAAATTGAATCTATAGCTGTTTATTTTTCAGTTCTGTACTGGCATCGATCGAGAGAAATATAAAAATATGTTTGAGTTCAATTATTTTAAGCAGATTTGAAAATTTCGGGGGAAATAATTATCCACTTCAGAGAGCGCTGGGATTATACGTAAGAGAAGTATTTGGTTTGAAAAGCAAAATTTATATTCTGGTAGGTATTAAATTGGGTATTTTTTTATAGTTTCCATTAAAATTGAATGTCATTTTAATAACGTTAATTTAAACATATTTTGAAAACTATAAATCAAAAAACTATAAGGAATTAATGCTTTTCCGTTTTAAAATGTTAAAATCTCGACATCTTCACTACACTTTCAGTTTGGGCTGTGATAACACTACGCCACTCTGCAGACAGCATTATATGTGGCCACACAATATTCCGTTTCTAATCATCTAAGGAAAAACTCCAAATTTTATACCTGACGCATCTTTATTGAGACGGATTTTAGATTCAATCAGAAATAATGATCTATCTTTACGGAATTCGGTTACAAATTAATTACATTGTTTCATTTTTCCTGAAAAAAATTAAAGATAGTTAGCTTGATCTAACTAAGATTTTTAAAATCTACTCAAGTATTTGATAAAACAGTTAAATTTACAAATATGTATTTCTATGGCCATATTTTAATTCAGAATTGCTCCACCAAATGAAATCAAATTGAATCGACAGCTGTTTGTTTTCCATTTGTGAGCAGGCATTAATCCAGATAAATATAAAGATACGTTTGAGATTAATTATTTTAAGGCATTCCGGGGCAAATAATTAAGCACTTTAGAAAACACTAATGTTATACATAAGTGAAATATTGAGTTTAAAAAGCAAAATTTAAATTTTACTTGGTATTCAATTTCTTTTTTATAATTACCTTGTAAATATTTAAAATATTTTAATTAGTCAATTTAAAATATTTTTGGCTGGCTACCAACGCATTTTTTGGAACTGTTTTAATGAAGCATTATATTAAATTATTTCTCTAAATTTTTGAAGGATTTCGATTTCGTATAATGAATATAATATTAAAGTATTATATTTTAGATTTATTTATATTCTAAATGAAAGGGAATAAAGTTGTATTAGATATTAATTCAATCCTAGCAAAATTTAGGAAAATGCAATTTTACAATGGTATTCTGTATTTCTCTTCTCGTTTTCATAAATTTAATTAATACGAGAAGAATGCAAGTATCGGTATTAAATTTTTATATTCAATTTTTCAATATTAAATTTTATCAGTGTTTTTAATAGTAGTATCCATAGAGATGTCACATGATATATATACGATCTTCAAATGGAGCAGCAGAATATTTTACATTTAAAATAGTCAATATTTTATATTTAAAATATTTATATTTAAATGCTATTTGAAAAATTTACTACATTACGTACATCATTCCTTCATTATCCCCTACATGTTAACATTTATATTGACAAGTGATTTAAAAATGCAATACACTTATATTAATTGTCTTTTATATAAGCCAATCATTTAAATTTATTATAATTCTAGCAATGTTCTACAACAAAAAATTTTATTGACTCTTTTAAAGAAAATATTTCATTAAATTAGTTCTAAATTTTTAATGATTTTTAGTTAGGATAATGGTTTTTACGTTAATATGTAAATTTTCGCATTATGTATACATTTAGTCTGGGAAATAAAATTATGCTATATTTATATCTATTCATTTCAGAAGTCAGGAGTATGATATTTCGCAATAGTTTATTCATCTCTAGTTTTCCTTTACAAGCGTATGATTCAGAAGACAAAAGTTTCTTAGCTATCGAAAATTAAAATATTCAAATTTTAATATTGTTCAAAAGCATCGATAAACATAATGATGTTACGTAACATGCATACCATTGTTTAATGTACACTGAAAGAAATTTATATTTAAAATAAGATTTATTTTCATAGAAAGTTTATTGAACAATATTGTTTAAAAACATTTCATTGCATTACACAGTATTTGGTTTCCACCATCTCTTTTATATATTTAGCATTTTATTTAAATATAATTAAATATAGAATCTCTCTCATTTAGATGTATTTTTTAAATTAAAAGAATCTTTAAGGTTTACACAATATATTAACATTTTTCTTTGTTTCTTTGTATTACACGATTTTTATCATGAAAAAAATATATAAAGTTTTAAAAATGATAATTTGCAGACAAATATTGTAACAGAGGTTCGTCAGAGAACATATTCATAGAATAATACCAGTAATTTTGGAAAGTTAAAATTTAAAAAACTATTGGAAAAATTTTCTTGAACCCGCATAAGTTTATTTGATTATAATAAAATTTAATGAAATTCGGACCACTATTTTAAGTTAATATCCTTCTACTGAACTCGCCATTTATGAAGATGATATTGATATTTTTTTCTTTCAATAAAAATTAAAAATTTACTGTGACTGCCGTCTAGTCAAAATTACTGAGTGGCTCAGTTGATAGATAATTAGGATTAACATTTCTAAATGCGAAGCCGCCATTTTCATAGCTCAATAGAGACCATCTTTCGTTAATTACAACATATATATCAATAACACTCGCATCCCTTGGTCGGACGCCGTTAACTATTTAGGAGTTACTTTAGAAAAAGCTTAAACTGGAAAAGGCATTTTAATTCCAAATTTCTTACTTAAACTTAAATTCCATGAAAACTTAATGACTGAATAATCCTGTCAATTACAACCCCACTGATGGCCCAAACCGTCTCCTATTGACGTAGGAGAAGGTTTTGTCCTTTATCGCCAAAGTTTTTTAGTTTTTGTGTTTTTTCCTTTTAAAAGATCGTAAAGAAGTAACCAAAAATTGTATGAAATGTTTAAAAATGTAAGTAAAATTTCAAGACCGGCCAGACATAAAAAAGCATACTCATTTTTCTTTATTATAAACCCTATACTTTGATTGGACGGATCCTTGTCATTCTATTGGTTCTTCCAGGTGCGGTTGAATCGGCCATAAAATGAAAAGTTATCACTTTTCGCCGTTACAGAGTACGGATGTCCTTGGCCACAAAAACATTGTGTGTTTTCTATCCCTAAACTTTCTAATCTCTAGACTTTTATGTTACGAACTCACTATACCACTACACTATCTCTTTCGTTCACATTTTAACTCATTTATTTTCTGCTCGTTGTCATTTTTGCGAATAATGTTAAAAATCTTTGGATGAGAGGGCTCGGTACATAGAACCAGGGCTTCGAACCGTAATTTTTTTTTGTTCCGGTTTTCGTTCCGGTTCAACTAAAAAATTAATATCGGTTCAGTTCCGGTTTTCGCTCCGCCAAAAATAACGGTTTTCGGTTCAGTTCCGGTTTTCGCTCAGCCAAAAATAACTGTTTTCTTTTCAGTTCCAAATGAATAATTTCATTTTATGTATATACTTATTTGTACTAAAAATATAATTCTATCATAAACAAAAAAAAATTCTATCAAAATTTAGAAGATTTTATTCTTTTTTTAATTGGTACACTATGTGAATTAATACAAACAGCAGGTACGATAAGAGCGGTGAGCAGAGGACGGCGAGCATTGGCATTGTTATCCATTATCAAAATCGCATTTGACAACTAGGTTCATGATTAAACACATTTGTCGTTTGACTCTCACATCGTGCACTTGGCCTTGCAATAATTATGTAAAAAATATATTATTTATTTAACATATGAAAATTGTCTCTAATTATTAATATATCTTCTAACGTGGTTTCACTGAGATTACTTCTGTTGTCTCGAAGAATAAATTTCAAACCTGAAAACGCTCTTTCAACACTAACTTGTGTAGCTGGAGCTGCCAAAACCACCATTACAATCTTATACAAGTGCGGATATGTAATTATAAAGTTGACGTTAAATTAGAAAATATTGATAAGTTGGTAACAGTAACAAAATGACTGAAAGATATATCGAACCGAAATAAACCGATATTTTTTTCGGTTCAGTTCCGGTTTTCGTTCCGACCAAAATAACGGTTTTTTCCGGTTTTCGGTTCAGTTCCGGTTCGAAGCCCTGCATAGAACACAGTTTCACTACTGCCTCCTAGGTCTCGTAGACATTTTTAAAATTCTAAATGCAATGTTTCACATAAGAATTTTAAAGTACCAGTGTCAGATGATACAGTGTACTCCGCTTAATGTGATCAGTTTTGGACACCATGATTTTGATAACAATAACCGATTAATAACAATAAACGATATGAAAAATTAGATTAATTTACCCCCCTTTAATTCCCATGCACTAAATTTCAAAACAAAATGAAAAATCACACCTTATATTAATGTACTGTATGTTATCCATTGAAACATAAGAATTGTATACATAATTTAAAAAGTGATGAATTGTTGACTGTCTACCATTTTTTCTAAGATGCTTGTTGATAAATGATTCTTAATCCTAATCAATCTGTCATAACGAATTAAAATTTCGATCTTTTGTTTTAATGTTAAATCATTTCGTTTTCTGGTTTCCATATCGACAAACTGCACGTAAGCGAGCAAAGCATAAAATGTGTGTACCGAGGTACTTTCTCACGGTGAGTTGCACGTGCATGCATAGCCGTGGGAGGATTTTCCCTGACGAATTTAAGACCCCAATTATTTACGTCAAGTTTAGGGACCCCTGCAGTGAGGATACTTCACGGAATGGCAGCATAACGGTCAAGCTCTCACACAGAACTGTAAGCATGAATTATGGGAGCAGGGGCTAAAATGTAATGTCAGCTTGAACAAAAAGGGGCTACTTTAATGAGCCCACCTGCACTCCCGAAGGGCATTTGATGTGGGAAAATTTTCCCGAATGAAGGGATTGGATAACAAGAAAAGAAGGGGCGTTGGGACCGAGGTGAGGTTTTTGGAAATGGAGAAAAAAGCTGAGAGTTTGTTAGAAGTGGACAGTCGAGAGAAGTGGAACAAGAATCGACTAGCACGAGCTCGTCCCGTGCGCCCGGACTGACACCGACCCTCTCAACATCACCAACTCGTCCAGTATGCCCGTGAGAAAAGCCCCTGCCTGCTCCCCTGCGACTTCAATGGAGGTAATTTATAAATAATATTTACAGTCCTTTGACTTAGGCCTCTGTTAATAATAATAATTCCTTATAAAGTGATGTGGGATAATTAGTCTGTAAATAGAAAATATAAATGATTGATTATGTTAACCAAGTATTTTTGTAAATAAATGTATAGAATAAATGTCTGAATCTATATAAGGTATTATATTCATTCTGTGTTTCCCCCTTGTAACGAACACTGGTGTATATGTTGTATGTACATTACAACAATATGAATACGCTCTTTCTCTGTTCCGATAATAATGTGTTGCTTTTTGTTTATCTGACAACCATTTACCTCCAGTACGGTGTGCGTGTAATTTTCCACTCCTTTGTTATTCCTCATTTCCCTAGGTTGAAGAAGAGAATTCTCAGAAATTTAAGCAATAGCGAACGGAAAGAAAAGAATGGGTTGCTTCTGAATATATTGTGAATATTCCTTTGGCAGTTAAAATGAGGTTCGAAAGCTGAGAAAATTAATCAATGTAATGATCCCATAAAGCGATAATTTAAACATACAAGTGAATAGAGAAAATCAGGACCAAGTGATTTCGATAACAATAAGCGATTCATAACATCAACCGCGATCACATTAAACGGAGTTCACTGTATTTGAAATACATTTATTTTCTCTCTGTAATTAAATGTATTTCCTGTATAACAATTATATTTTATTCTATAACTCCAAATGTAACAACATTTTTAACGATTTTTAAATCATACACAATTTAATGTGCATTTATATATATATTTCTTTATGAAAAATGAAAATTTTAATAATTTAAAGCCTGTGAAACACGTTAATGTCATTGCTTCATTATACACACAATATTCCTTTTCCTCAATTATACTATTCAAATTTTGAAAGATTTAATTTAAAATTTCTCTGCGTATGTGTTCTAATATTTATTAATCAAACAGTAATGAAATTTATGAATGAAATATTTTAATTAATTAGCCATTTCTAAAATATATAAACTAGAGTAGTATTATTTCGTTTCTGTGTTACATACTATGAAAGCATTAAATTTTATGAGATAAAGGATTTAAATTATTGTAAGATAGTAAGTATTACACACAGCGTATTAATATAAAAATATATACATTCATCCAAAGACTCACTGACTAGTAAAAATCTGGAAACTTTCGTCGGAAAATTAATTTTTATATCAAATTTAGAACGTCTTTTAAAACAGCTAAATACATAGTTCTATAAACCTACTTGCTAAATAAATTTTATTTGATTAACCCCTTCCAGGTTCATTTTATTTCGGGTTTTATGAGTAAAAAAAATGTCAATTTTTTATGATTATTTTCATACATACATAACTTTTTAAACATACTAGCATCATTCGTATACAAAATTTCCTAAAAATTAATATGAAAAATTCAATTTCAATAAATGAGTAATTTACATGTATATTTGGTTTTCTGTACGGCAGAAATCAGTAGACTTTGGAGTCAATTCACATTAACTATGAATATAAAGCTTAGAATACCTAGCTTTTATCTTGAACTAAATTTTATTTATATCCTTTGCATTTACATAAATGATCATGAAATTATTAATCAGAATTTGATCGTGTATGATACAATGGAAAACAAGGTACTGCACAGAGTCCAACATCGCAATCTGGACAGTAGAACCTTGTTTTTCTCTGCTGTTTCTCTTTGTGCAGAAAATAATCTAGTAGCCAGAAAAAGTAAACAATATCATTCGAAACCATAAAAAGCACATTTGAGATAATTCGGAAAAGATTGATTGCATAGTGTAAAATTTCACAGTGACCGAGTTACGCTCGGGGTAAACCAAGATGGTACATTTCCTCTGCCCGAGTTCAAATCGGGAAAAACCGGGAAAGTGTTAACTAATAATCATTTTATATCTTTTCAACTTTTTAGATCATTGCGAAATGGACAAATTTTGATTTTACCTATGGAATGAAATTTGGAATTCTAAAATTCTGAAATTTTTATAACTGTTAGTCTTTTTAAGAATTACTAATCTCTCAGTTTATTTTTTAAAAAAATGTTAGAATTGGAAAAACAGTCATTTTATTTCGTAATCCATTTTGAAATTTCTTAAGAATTATATTACTCAAAAAACATTTTATAAATGGTGAAATTTTAATATTTTAATTTCCAAACTGTTGTTCTAACAAACTGTAATTTCTGTCGTAGTACTATGTGCCTCAACAGCAGTTATATATTGCTCTAGCATATAGCCCATCATATGATAAGTAAAAATTATAAATTTTCTATAATGTAGAGTACTCTATACGGCAGGTTAAAAAAATCGTTTGTTTTCTGGCTGAGAATTATCTGGTACATGCTCAATAATTTTTTTATCTTTACTGACCGCATGTTAGTTGCCAACTTTACTTCATCTTGTCATATTACGTGATAAGATGGAGAGTAGAGGCTATAATATTGACAGTGATTATTTGGCGGTATATTTGATGTCCAAAATTGAGTGAATCGATTGCAAACCGTGTAGTTATATAAAACACAGACACACAAACGAAAAAACTTCTTAATTTTCAAAGACATATAACTTAAACGTTAGATATTTATTAGTCCGTGAAATAGACTCCTAGACTTTTATGACAAGAATTAGTTGTTAATACCGGTGGCTGAATTTGAAATAATAAAAAAGAGTGTTAAAGAGATGACATCATAATGTTAGAAAAAATGTTGCTTTTACTTATTTATGTGATAAATTGATATATTTGATGTTCTGCTCTTAACCGGGGACAACAGACTTGAAATATTGGCATTAAACACACGAAAAGGTGGTTGGGGGTGGATTTCGAACATTTTACAAACTTTCTTTGAATTTTGCTAACCCTAACTCATACAAAATGCAATATTGATGCCTCTATCCATTCCAGGGCCAACCGCTTCATAAATTCGAGGACAGACGGACATATAACTTAAGCTATTATTATATAGGGAATGATTTTTTTTATAAGAGAATTTGGATTGTACCAAAACTGCTATCTTTTTGGAATTTCATAACAATACGCTAGTTATGTAAAATTAAACACATTAAATTTATACTACATAAATAATTTATACAATAAATTTAACTTTATAAGGCAAATTCCAGTGGTAAAAAGATTAAAAATATGCCGATAAATTTAATTTATTTAGCAGCGTGGCTTCTTATTTTGTTTCAAAATTCGTGTATGCTTCTGTAAAGTAGTATACTCTATTTATTACAATTTCATATTTGATACGCGTATATAACTGCATTGTCTAACTACACGTTACGATTCATTCGCGCCTGACAAATATTTTCAAATCTAAAAATATCTAGCCTACCTTTCTTAAACTTATTAACTTTTTTAGGGAACATAAAGTGATTGCTGGAAATCATACCTTTTACTAGAATTTGGTTATACCTGCAATTAAACTCAAAATACATTTCAAAAATATCTCTTTAAAGATGGAAATTATTTATATATTTTGAATAAGACTTAACCTTAAGAAACAAATTTGTCCATACTATTGTAAACATTTATCAAATATTAAACCTTTTGCCTTTCCTGTCTACCACATATCAAATATTCATGAAAAGATTAATGGGATTCTATATCAGACACGATTCACAATAAACTATACTTTATATACGAAATTTTAAATATTTCATATTTTATATCATTGTGTTTCACAAGTGAAATACAACGCTATAAAGCCTCACATGTGGGAATATTGCATATATAGGTTAGGAAAAGGATTATTTCAAAACTATGTATTTTTCGATGTATTTTTCAATATAAAATTATAACGTTTTAAAAATGTTTTTAAATGGAAAAATGGAATTTAACAAATGCAACGCATTTTAAGAGTCAACGCATTTTAAAAAATTCAGTAAAAAATTTAAATAATAAAAGCGTATTAATCAGTTTTAATGTTGCATGAAAGCCTCAAATTTTACCCTTTCTCTGTCTTCTAAATCATATTATTTATACATTTAATTCTCTTTAACCCTTTAGTGGGCCGTGGGAATATTACTTCCCACCTACACAATCTTACAAAATACACCTGTGGGAAGCGCAAAACCCATTATAATATATTGGTCTTGTTATTGAAACGACGGGAAGACTGATTCCCGATTCGAGTTTGGCGCTGTCATCAATTGTTTGATCGATTGAATAAAATTAGCAGATCTGTTTGGAAACGTGGAGTGAGAAATAACTGGCCCACGAAAGGGTTAAACTTCTTTTTAAACTTCATATATTACACAAATAAAATTTTTTAAGACTTGTATATAAAATACTGTTTATAAATACTGTTAACACATATGCTATACAAGCATACAAAGCAATATTAGATATGTATATGACATAGACAGGAAAATCAAAGAGATATAGCAGATTGCATCAATTTTGGTGTTGAACAAAATTGCTATATTTTCTTAAAATGGAGTGGATTTTTTTTACATCTAAGGCTCAATGTACCTTTGATGTGGCATTATTCAAGCTTCGCTTGTAAAAACAAATACAAAAATATCCCATCTATATACATTGTAATCCAATACCATTAATACATATGCCAATTTGTATCTTAAGTAAACAGGACAGTAGCTTTAATAAACTACCATTTCCCTCCAGAAAATATTTTGATGATGAATTTGAAATGATAAATTTTTATCATTTAAGAACTTTATAAATCAAAAATATGTGAATCCATATAATAATACAATTTTTAAGTGAGTTTCAATTTAAAATTATAACCATGCAGTTTTTTATTACCATTTTTCTTTTTAAATGATAGTGTCTAGTTTCTCCCTTTACCTGTAGTTTTAATAACGTATCATGCATACATGTAATGCTTCATACTGTTTTACGTAACGTGTTATATAGAAGGGTATAAAATATATAAGTAACATGTATACAATCTATTTTTAATCTTGATATATCATTCTTTAATCATACGTTATAGGCAGATGGAAAAGGGTTAAAATAATGGATTCCTTTTTTTAATTTTAATTTTTCAAAAATATGTGAACATTCTGAAAAGCCCTGTTGTACTTGTTGCTCTAGGAACAGTATATACTAAAACATCCCAGCTTTGGATATTATAATTCAATACTAGTAATTTCGTATGAGAATTTGTATCTTAAGTAAACAGGACAGGCGTTTCCATTAACTACCTTTACCTCCAGCAAATACAAGTACAATGCAGATACAGAATAAATATGAAATATGCCAAATTCCCTAAAGATTCAGCATGTTAGTGTCGAGCCCGAATAAGCCTCTCCGCTTAATTAATCCCATTTAATGTATTTTCTGTCAGCAACCGAAAACCGCAACCTCTTACTTAAAACGATGAATGTGCATTATTTTATCAAGTTCATTTATATGACATCCCCGCTCACCTTAATAAGATCTTGACATCTTTACTACACTTTCAGATTGGGTGGCGTTAACACGGCACTACTCCGAAGACAGTATTCGATGCGGCCAAACAATATTTCGTTCCGAAATCTTCCGGGATAAACTTCGAATTTAATGCCCGATGCATCTTCATTAAGACGACTTTCAGATTCATTCTGAAATAATAATCTGTATTTACGAAATTCTGATTAATTGAATTCTTTCATTTTTCTTGGAAAAAATAAGAAAAATCTGTAGCTTGGATGATGCACAATTTTTAAAATTAATGCAAGGATTTGATGAAACCATTAAATTAAAAATATGAATTTCTATGGCTATATTTTAATTCGAAATTGCTTCACTAATTAAAGTCAAATTGTATCAAAAGCTGTTTATTTTTCATTTGTATACAATAATTAATCTAGATAAATATAAAGATATGTTTTATATTAATTATTTTAAGGACATTGTAAAATTTCAGGGAAAATAATTATCCACTTTAGAAAGAGCTAGGATTATATTGCGTTTAAAAAAGTAGAATTTAAATTTGGATACATACGAAATTGGGAATTTTTTTCATAATTTCCATCAAAATAAATGTCTTTTTAATAATGTCAATTTAAACATATTTTGAAAATTATAAATAAAAAACCGTAAGGGATTAATGTTTTTTCTTTTTAAAACGATCGCTAGGTAGCAAATATTTTCTGAGGACAATTTAAAATGAAACTTTTCATTAAATTAGAATTGTCAATTTTAAGTTAATGACTCTTATGTTAATATAATATTTTTTTCCTCTTTATTTACATTCTGAGTACGAGGAGAATAAAATTATATTAGTTTTGAATTCCCCTTTTGCTGATTAGAGGAACATAGTGTCATGCAATAATACATTCATCTTCATTTCTGATTTTGAAGCGTTTGAAGAAGATAACAAGAGTTCAATATTGATAATTAAAATATTAAAATTTGCATTAGATTCTTAAAGTCGGTAGTTATAATGATGTTTCAGGACATATAAACTATATCTTCATTTTTACACCACAATAAATTTATATTTAAAATAAAATTAAAAAAAATTGTCATTAAGCAGCATTCTTCAAAAAAATAATTTATTAATGTCCATATTAATGAGTTTACTTTATTATTCACTACATGTTAAGCATTTTTATTGAAACGTAATTATGTATTGAATTTATTTCATATTAAATAAATTTTATGAAGAAAATTATTTGAATTTATTAAAGCTTTATCATTATTTTAACCCTTAATTTTGGACTGTCTTAATGAAAAAATTTTATGATATTAGTTTCCTAAATTTTTTAAGAAGCTCAGTTTTGGCTTGTGACTTATGTTGATGCATTACTTTTTTCAATTTATTTATATTCATACTTTGTGGAAAATTATACCAGATTTAAGTGAAGAAGAAGCTATTTCTAAATAATGTACTCATACTTTCTTTTGATTTAGAAGTCTATGTTTCATTATTTGACTGTATTAATACTTTAGCAATAATATACGACTAATTTTTTGGGAGTGTTTGAATTAAATAAATTTCAGGAAATAAATTTTCTAAATTTTTTATGGTGATAGCTTAAGGATTATAACTTTTGTTAATGCATGAAGTTTTATATATTTAAATTATTAGTCTGGGGAAAACTATACCAGATTTAAATTCAGACCTTACAGAAATGAGGAATAGGCAATTTAGAAATAATTTATTCATATTTAGTTTTGAGTTAGGATGTTTGTTTTAGAAGATAAGCTTTTCTCAAATTTCGATAGTTAAAATATTCCAATTTTATTTTTAAAAATATCATTAATAATAATGTTATTTAGAATATATACGGTTTTTAATTTTATATAAAATTAAATTTTTACTTGAAATAGGAAATTTAAATGCAATTATGCAATAAGTTTCTTTAAAAATATTTCAGTTTATTAAATGAATCAGTGCTTTTCGTTATTTCTTATATATTCTACATTTTAAATTCATGTCACATATAGTACACAAATAATTTTTTTTAAACCTGTATATAAAATACTGTTTATTATGTAACACAAATGAAATAGAAATACATAAAGCATTATTAGATGTGTGTATAACATAGATAGGAGATGCAAAGGAAAATAGCACATTACATCAATTTTCGTTTTGAACAATATTGCTATATTTTCTTAAAATGGAGTTAATTTTGTTACACCTAATGCTCAATGTATCTTCGATGTGACATTCTTAAATCTGCGTTTATGAAAACAAATACAAAAATGACCACCTATAAACATTTTAATTCAATGATACTAATACATATGCGAATTTGTACCTTAAGTAAACAGGACAGGAGCTTTAATTAACTACTATTTTCCTCCAGAAAATATATATACAAAGAAAATACACACCGAATATGAAATGTGCCAACTTCCTTAAATATTCAGCATGTCGATGTAGAGCCCGAGTAAGCCTCTCCGCTTTATTAATCCGACTTAATGTATTTTTCATCAACAACCGAAATCCGCATCCTCTTACTTAAAACAATGAATGTCCATTATTTTGTCAAGTTCATTTATATGACATCCCCGCTCAACTTAATAACATCTTGACATTTTTACAACACTTTCAGATTGGGTGGCGTTAACACTGCACTAATCTTAAGACAGCATTCGATGTAGCCAAACAATATTTCGTTCCGAAATCTTCCGGGAGAAACTTCGAATTTAATGCCCGATGCATCTTCATTAAGACGACTTTCAGATTCACTCGGAAATAATGATCTGTCTTTACGAAATTCGGATTAATTGAATTCTTTCATTTTTCTTGGAAAAAAAGTAAAAAAAAATCTTTAGCTTGGATGATGCACCATTTTTGAAACGAATGCAAGGATTTGATAAAACCATTAAATTTGAAAATATGAATTTCAATTGCCAAACTTTAATTCGGAATTGCCTCCCTAAATAAAGTCAAAATGAATCGATAGCTGTTCATTTTTCATTTGTATACATGCATTAATCTAGAAAAATATAAAGATATGTTTTAGATTAATTATTTTAAGGACATTGTAAAATTTTAGGGAAAATAATTATCCACTTTAGAAAGAGCGAGGATTATGCGTAAGTGAAATATTGCGTTTAAAAAAGTAGAATTAAATTTGGATAGTTATTAAATTGTTGATTCTTTCATAATTTCCATCAAAATAGCATGACCTTTTAATAATGTCAATTTAAACATATTTTGAAAATTATAAATAAAAAAACGCTACGAGATTACTGCTTTTTCGTTTTAAAAAGTTCGGCTAGCTAATAAATATTTTCTATGGACAACTTAAATGAAATTTTTCATTAAATTAGTTCTTTAAATTTTTTAAAGACTCAATCTTAGATTAATGACTCTTACGTTAATATATTATTTTTTTCAGTTTATTTACATTCTGAGTACGGGGAGAGTAAAATTGTATTAGTTTTGAATTCTTCCTTTACAGAATTCAGGAACATGATGTTATGCAATAATATATTCATCTTCATTTCTGTATTTGAAGTGTTTGATGAAGACGTCAACAGTTCAATATTGATAGTTAAAATATTAAAATTTGCATTCAATTCTTAATTTTGTTAGTTATAATGATGTTTCATGACATCTCCAAATTTACACACATTTACATTTAAAATAAAAAACATTTTGTCTTTAAACAGCATTTAAAAAAATACAATATATATATATAAGTTTACTTCATTATTCACTACATGGTACTAAGCTTTTTTATTAAAATGTAATTATGTATTGAATTTATTTCATATTTAATGAATTTTATGTAAGAAAATTATTTGAATTTATTGAAGTTTTAGCAATATTTTACGACTGAATTTTTGGGACTGTTTTTCTGAAAGAAATTTTAGGAAAATAGTTTCCTAAATTATTAAAGAAGTTCAGTTTTAGTTATCGACTTATGTAAATATATTATTTTTTAAATTTATTTATATTCTTTCTTTGTGGAAAATTAAACTAGATTTAAATTCAGACCTTGAAGAAGTGACGAAGATGCTATTTCTAAATTATGAACTCATCCTTTGTTTTGGTTTAGAAGGCTATGTTTCATTATTTGACTTTATTATTATTTAAGCAATAATATACGACTGGCTGTTTTGGGACTATCTTAAATAAATTTCAGGAAAGTAATTTTCTAATTTTTTTCAAGGTGTTAGGTTAAGGATTATAAGTTTTGTTAATGAATTATTTTGTATTTATTTAAATTATTAGTCTGTAGAAAAATTATACCAGATTTAAATTCATACCTTACAGAAATTTGAACTATGCTAATTAAAAATAATTTATTCATATTTAGTTTTGATTTTGGATGTTTGTTTTAGAGGACAAGTGTTTCCCAAATTTGGATAGTTAAAATATTCCAATTTTACTTTTAAAAATATAATTAATAATAATGTTGTTACTTATAATATATATGATTTTTTATTTTATATTAACATATTGTATGTGGGTACATTTTGCAGCGGAATTATACCGGGAGCGGGAATTTTGCGCTTAAATTTAGTTAGATCTGAAATCAGTTAAATCTCAATAGATCGAAAATTATTTCATTTTTTAACCAACTTTTCATATTTTATATTGAATTACTTAAACAAATATATAAATAGAAATATATAAATAACAACCATAAGATTTTCGTAAGCAAAAAATATAGTTTTTTCACATAAATTTATAATAGTATCATAAATATGAAAAATTAAATATTAGTAGAAAGTTTTAATTTTTTCGAATTACGTTATATATAAACATTTTTAATTATAAAAAAAATGAAAAGAGCAATCATAAAACTACTAATGTAAAAACTAGTTTTTATTTGTCGAAATTTATCCAGAATCTTTGTAGTAGACAAGAAAATTCGGCTTCGTTTTCCTGTATATACCTGTATTATTTTCCTATATTATTTTTGAACCCACAAACAAACCATCTTGTTACACTAACCCGTACTGGTACGAGACATACGCTGAAGTATCAATAGTCAAAAAACGTACTAGTACGTGTCTTGCATACAAAGTGCTAAATTAAAGTTGTATTTCAAATAGGAAATTTTGAAATATAGAAATGATTATAAAGTTTTTTAAAAATATTTCTCTCTTTTATATGAATAATTTTTTTCATTATTTCTTATATATTTGACATTTCTTATAAAGAAACATAATCAAGCAACGATCCATTTTATTTTAAATGTGTTTAAAAAAAAACTAGTAAAATTCATACTATGTTTACTATTTTGAATAAATGTTTTGCTTTATTACACAATCGCTAACATGATCTAATATGTAACGATTAAAAATCTTATTTTATTAAAAATCGGTTTAACAGAGATTTTTTTAGTTATGTCCATCAATTTTGTAAAAAAAAAGTGAACAAATGTTTCCATAAAATAATTTAAATACACACCAGTTTATTAGATAGTAGTGAAATTTCATGAAAATCTGACACCATTATTCTTATAGTCTGATTGACGCGTTACGGCTTACGTTTGGCACAACAAGGCTAATTAGACCGGTAAAAATTGTTCAAATCCGAACGGCTACGTACATACATGCTACACTGCGATTCAAACCCATGTACTCAGGGAAGTCCAGATCCTTAATCAATCGGCCATTGTTTGTTGCCATCACTATTTTAAATCTAAACTAGATAATACGAAATTGCATGTACAATTGTAACTTTAATTTTAAGTGTAAATTTAAAGTATCACATGCGACTTTATTTTAAATTATCAGTGTAAGCATAAATCTTCATTACAGGTTTTTAAGAAAATTAATATATAAAAATGATAATTGGTAAGAAATCTAACAAATTTTCCTTTAAGAAGGTAAAAATTGTTCCCGGGTACGGAAATATTTTAATTCGGGTGTAAATTAAAAGTAATTATTAATTTTAAGTATTCAAAGACATCATAACAATACTCGCATATATTTTAAGCTTGAACATGAGCAGAAGGAGGTAAAACCATATGTGTAATAAAAGTATGTAAAATATTTTGCATGACATTTATTTTCTGTGAAACAGATATAATATCGTCTAAAACCCATTACTCTACCAACATTTTTATGAGTTTTTTTTTAACTGTGTATTCATATATATGTATACACACATGTATAAAAATTATATATATATATATATATATATATATATATATATATATATATATATATATATATATATATATATATATATATATATATATATATATATATATATATATATATATGACAAGTCGCGGTGCAGAGTTAAGGCGAATGGAAAACAGTCTTCTTGATAATAATAAGTTTTATTAACTCATCGTTCTTAAGGAAAGCAACTTGAGCCATTTTCATTGTTCGTGGCGAAGCTATGCGTGAAGGTGTTGACAGCTCCATGTCCACGCGCCAAATCCAACTTATCTGTTTGCAAGCTCATCAAAATAGCTGAGAAATGCTTCCGCCTGACCGGATTATTCTGAAAGCTTACGCGAGAGTGGGTCTTTTACACTTATTTTATTATTATAAAAGAGTTCTCTTTTTAAAATCGTTTTTAACTTACATAATTTCCAACTACACCTATTTTAGACCTGACACACACACACACACACACACACACACATATATATATATATATATATATATATATATATATATATATATATATATATATAAGCTGACACACACATATATAAACACAGACACACAAACGCATGCATATATATATTAATGCAACTTTAAAAATTTAACGGTAGTCAAACCTTTCATCAAATCATTTTCATTAATATAAAATATTTATTATATATAATAAAGAAATGTATAGAATATTTTTAGTTTAAACACATTATGCTTTTCTAATTCTTAAAATTTATTCTGAAAGATTTAATTTAAAATTCCTCTACGCATATATTGTATTATTTATTAACAAAACTCTGTTGAAACTCATGAATGAAATATTTTTAATTAATTACCCTATCTAGTTTATCTAATCTAGTTTATTATAATTCCGCATCAGCATTATATTCTAAGAAAGTTTTAAATTTAACGAGATTCAATTTTTGAGCTATTGTAAGCGGATAAACGATGTAGGCAGCGTATTTATTTGATGAAAATATTTATCACCGAACAAAGACTTCCTCCTCATTCATCATAAAAATCCCAGAAACTTTATACGCAAAATTAAATTTCATATCAATTTGACAACTTCGTTTAAAAACAATAAATATATAATCATTTAAATATATTTTCTGAATATGCTTTTTTAAATTAAATAACAATTAATTATATTTTTTGACCCCATAAGCTCATGGCGGGCTAGAAAAATTTCGATTCTACTTAGGAGATCAAAACTTGAAATTGCATAATTCGGTAATTTTTACCACTGTTGGTCGTTTCTGGAGTTACCAATCGCGCAATGATATAATAAAATTTTATAAAATTACAATTGGAAATAACAGTTATTTAATTTCGTAATGAAATTGTAAATTAATTAAAGATTATATTTCTTGAAGACATTCTCTAAATGTTAAAATATTAATATTATAATTTCATCCAAAATAAAATGTAATTGCTGTGTTAGAGCGTAATGTACTACGTTCTTAAACAACAGTGATATATCTCATTTTTCATCTAGAAATTCCTTTTATTGGAAAAATGTAATCGCATTGGAAATTTCATACTAAAGCCAGGTTTAATTCGATAAAATTGGAAAACTTGTTAAATTTATTATGCATCGTAAAATTTGATAACCTTGTGATTTGTATTTCAAAGGGAAGTTCCATATTTTTAATTCTAGAGCTAAAATATTAAGTATATTAACCCAAATTAAATATTACTTTATATAACACCATACTGCCTGTATTTAGCTGGGAATTAATGTATACTTATCACAATTTCATTATTAAAGCTCTTATATAACTAAACGCTATTGGAATTTTCATATTAATGCATGAATTAATTAGTTACAATAGAAAAATTAAATTTAATATTCATCTTATAATTAGAAAAATAAAATAAATAATTTTGAATTTGAAAATCAAGTTCCATAAATTTAATTCCCAAGATAAACTGATTAAAATATATTAAATGGCATTGTTTAAGTTTATTATTAATTTATATAGTCACTCACTTTATCTTTTTCTTTTGAATTTTGCTGAGAAATATTTTACATTTATTACACATATTAATTAATGCACATACTGCAGTATCTAGCTAAACGTTGCGGTCACTTTGTTCTTGACACGTGTTTCCGATTACTTTATAATATTTGGCTAATCATTCTATAGGTAAGTGTATATACAATGCTTGCTGGAAATAATACTTTCCCTTAAAACTTTTTGGATGTATCTGCAAATAAATATGTAGTCAAAGACTCAAGAAAATTATTTTTTATCATTCTAAAGCTTGTAAGTATTGGTTATGTTTCCGAACGCATGCCTCACTTGTATATCACTAACACAATAGTTTATATGACTGTATATTAAGAGTGATACATAATAAACTATATTTTTATGTGCAAAGTTCTTAAATATTCTCTGTTATATATCATTTTCTTTCTCGTATGATATATATATATATATATATATATATATATATATATATATATATATATATATATATATATATATATGGTTATAAAACATTAGACGTGTAAATATTTAGTTTGGTTTGGAGCGTTACGGTCTACTGTTTTGAACACAAGGGTTAATGATACCGGAACCTACTGCTTAAAGCAGATTTCGAACGGCTACGAACATCCATGCCAGTAGCGGGATTCGAAATCCGCTTCCGAAGGGCAGCACCCTACCGTTCGGCCATCATTCGGCGTGTAAATATTTAAATCATAGTGTAAGCAAAAAGTAAAAACCACAAATTGTACTTTTGACTCAAAGAATTTCATCATTTAAGACCGTGTGAAAACGGAACTGTGTGTATTTATCGAACTCCCAGGGTTTTATTAAATGTAAATACTTTTTCTAGCGCCGCTGGCAATACAGGTACTACATGTCTCTATGTCAATACAAGGCTGAGAATCTGTTACCATTTTTAGTGCCACCCGGCCAGCACGTGTAGCTTAAGGTATGCTAGGGACGCGAATAACATTACCCCCGCTGGGTCCTCGTCATTTAGAAGCAGGGACCAAGACTGAGTTATCTCGGCTCATTAAATTTAAAATTAAAGTTAGTTTAAATGAACGACGGTAGCTCAGTCGGCAAAGGCAGCGATCTTGTCACTGAAAGGTTGCGAGTTCAGGGTTGGAGCCGGCCTAAGATCCACCGTGTTCGCTAAAGGTGACTGAGGCAGGTAAAATACGTTCATGGTCACTAAGTCCTCCAAGTTCTCAAACGATACTTTTGGGGATGGCAGGCCAAGCCTGCAAGTCTTCTGGTGGGTCCCTGCTTCTAAATTATGAGAACCCACTCGAGCATGTTCCACATTCACACTTGAGGTGCTCTTTGAAACGAAAGACGCACCCCTTGCACTGTGTGCAAAACGAGAAGCCTCCTGCTCAATCGTGTTTGGTATGACCAAGTGGTATAAGACAACAACAACAACGATGTATTAAAACTTGAAATCATCAATAGAAACCAAAAAGTAAAGCGGATTATAATGAATCATATTGTAATATTGGTAAGTAAATTTTAATCTAAGCAACAAATTAGCAATAACATTTTAATTATGTATTGAATGCTTTTTTAAAATGTACTTTAAAATGTATGTTATATTTAAATGCGTAACATATAAATAATAATAAAGGGAACACTATACTATATAAGGTCGTAAATTAATTTTTAAAAATATTTAACACAATTTTCTGAAAATATTTTCTATTTTAAATATAATTTATTCTGGTGTAAATCTAAAGATATCTAATAAGAAGAATTTAATATTATATATATATATATATATATATATATATATATATATATATATATATATATATATATATATATATATTATATATATATATATATATATATATATATATATATATATATATATATATATATATTGTAACATCTTTATAAATTACGAGGAAACAGCGAGTGTAATATTACTCGCTTATGTAGCATAACATAAGTCCATACGTGCTCCTTGGTGGTGTTAAATGGGTAACATGTTTATAAACTTGTTAAGGTGTTAAGATAACGTCTGTATGTCCAGCTGCATTGGAAGAAAAGTTAGTTTCAGTTTAAAATTATAATTATACACGGGTGTTTTTTATCAGTGCTCTTTTTACCAGAATTCTCTCATGTCCTAAATCACATATGATATACAGATCTAATTCTTAATCCACTTGTATATCTCATAAACAATGATAAAAAATGTATAAACGTACGTTTTTTATATATTGTTCATTGTGTATTGCATGTGAAACACAAGCCTATAAACATTAGATGTGTACTTCATACGTGATGTACTGAACAGTGAAATGGAGATTGCGATCAATTTCTTTTAAATAAAATATGATTATTATCTTAAACCTTGGTGTGATTCTTCCCTTTAAGTGTTATTGTACCTCGGAAGATAAATTGTTAACGATTCTTTGGTAAAAGCAAATACGAAAATCCTCATCTATGCATATTTTAATACAACTAATACATATGAGGGTCTGTGACTTAAGTCGACAGGACCAGACTGTTAATTAACTACTTTCTACTTCAAGCAACTGTAAGTACAACGCAAACACAGAATAAATCCGAGGTATGCCAACTTCCTTAGATATTCCGCTTGTAGGCGTCATTCCATAATCTCAGTGTTATTAATGTATTTTCTATCAGAAAATGGATACCGCAACTTCTTACTTAAAACAATTAACGGGTATTCTTTTATCAACTTCATTTATGAAACATCTACACTCACTTTAATAACATTAAGACATGTTCACTACACTCTCAGTTTGGGAGGCGTTAACGTCGAACCAGTCTGCAGCGTTCTATGTGGCCAAACAATATTCCGTTTCTAATCATCCGGGGATTCTCCGAATTTAAAGCCCGATGCATCTTCATTTAGTCAGTTTCAATCGGAAATAATGATTTGTCTTTACGAAATTCGGTTACAGATTAATTAAATTCATTCATTTTTCCTGCAAAAAAATAAATGAATAAATAAATAAAGATCGTTAGCTAAGACTAGGGATGGGCAAACTATGACCCAACGGAAGGTTTTATCCGTCCCGTGGATAGAATTTTAAGTTGCCGGTCCGTGGCAAATTAAAAGAAATATATATTTATACATTATATATTCATCCCTTTTTCCACTTTGTTTAAAAATATATCCCAAATTTATTATCTCACGCCCAGAAGATCAGCGGTATATTTGCTTCTTATATGTGGAACAAGTGTTTTCGACTTTGAGCCTTAGAAAGAATCATTTCAGAAGTAGACTGACAGATGAGCATTTAGCATCGTTCCTTAAAACCAGTACATTTCACTTCGAACCTCAGTATAAGGAACTTTTGAAACTGAAATTGCAATTTCATTCATCTTATTAACATATTTAAACCGTAATACTTGTATATCATTTTTTAAATTTCAGAAAATTTATCTTGGCCCGTCAAACTTTTTTCTTTCAATTTTTGATACGCAACTGAAAAAGTTACACGATGCATTTTTTTTTAAATCAACTGAAGTATTTGACAAACCATTAAATTTAAAAATATGTATTTCATTACTCATTTATTTTGAAATATAATTGAATATTGCCTTATTTTCAGTTTTGGTAATTAATCGAGAGAATAAAATATATGTTTAAATAATTATTTAAACGTTTTGAATATTTGAAAATAATTATATTAAAAGCGCTAGGATTATATGTAAGTGAAATGTTGTATTTAAAAAACAGAATTTAAATTTGGCTAGGTATTAAATTGGGAAATATTTTTATAGTTTCTATTAAAATTAACTGTTCTTTTAATAACGTCCATTTAGATATTTTGAAAATTATAAATAAAAAAAATCATAGGTATTAATGCTCTTCCATTTTAAAAAGTCTGGTACCAACCAATTTTTTGAGACAGTTTAAATTAAAATTTTCATTAAATTAGTTTTTTAAATTTTTGAAAGACCCAATTTTAAAGTAATAACTCTTATGTTAATATATTTTTTTCGGTTCATTTATATTCTAAGTATGAAGAGAATAAAATTTTATTAGATTTTAATTTAATCTTTGCAGAATCTACATGCTGTTTTTACTATTATAAGAAATTTTCATGTCTTCTAATTTTTGCAGGTTAAGCTAAATAATTAATATTGTAATTAAAATATTTTTTATTAATATTATTATATTGATGTTTCATGGAAAATTATATTTAATTCACCAAATATTTTTTTTTATTTAAAATAAAATCATTTTGAAGTTAATCTACATTTTTTGAAAAATAATTTACATTAAATTTAGAAATATTTACATTGATTTACATGTTAAGTAAGTTTAAAAGTAATTTACATTAAAATAAATATTTAATTATTAAATGAATTATGTAAGAATAAATTAATTATATTTTCGCATTAATTTTATATTTTATTTATTTTTATTTAAAGAATTTATAAATTTATTTCTAAATATTTACTATTGTGTTTACGTTGTTTTGCTGTATTACGTAATCTCTAACAGAAAAATATGTAACAATTTAGAAATTACGCTTTTATAACCTTCAGAAAATATTTCTGTATATTAAGTTAAATAGTTATGGAAAAAACTTAAAAAATGTTAATGTAAACATTTTTAAAAATACACAACGGTTTTTCAGATAGTAGTGAAAATCATGCATCACTGTTATAAAACCGACATATAGAATTCAAAATTGCATGTACAACAGTAGCTTTAAATTTAATTCAAAATATAAAACACTATATGTTGCTTTAAAGTATTAGTGTAAGCTTAAAACTTTACTTGTTTTTAAGAATTCTTATATATTAAAAAGAAGTTAAATTAAAGAAACCTAACAAAGTTTTAATTGTTTTAGAAGGAAGACATTTTTCCTCTGAGCCGGAATATTTTAATTAAATATAAATTGAAAAGGATTAATAAGTTTAAATATTTAACGAATTCATAACACTACAGACAGTATATTAAGCGTGAATGTGAGCACAGAGTTAAAAACCGTATGTTGAATAAAAGCATGTTAAAGCTTTTACATGACATGTATTTTCTGTGAAACAGATATAATATCGTCTATAACAGGCATGCCCGACTCTTGGTCCATGGGCCGTATTCAGCTCATTTAAAAACTTTTTGCGGCCGAATTGAAGTTTTCAACTTTCTATATAGTTTTAGTCATTTCGACTATATACCGTTGAATCATAGAATTTTAGTTGTTAATGTTTACAATAATAAATATCACATATCATGGGCGTTAAGACTTGATAATAACCAACTAAATCTGGTCTTTGAGTAGGGTTGGACAGGTTAAGTTGAAACTTGTGTGTTCTAGAATATTCTGTCAAACGGCCTTCATTTATACAACCAGCTGACTCGTGTTGCGTGCACGTGCTGTGTCAGACCATTACTTTTAAAATAATACATGTGGCAGTGCTTGTGAATAAGCTACAATATATATTTATAGTATAAATATAATAATAATATTTTAACCCTCATGATTAGGGAGGAAGGTAAGGTGTTTAGGGTAACTATAAATACAGTATAGTTAATGTTTATTGTCATTGTAGTTATAGTTATGATATATGTATAACACAATTTTAATGTACAGTGGCTGCTGACACTGTAAAAATGCATATTTTAAATATTGAAGGATAATAAAATATTTTGAATAATTTGTTGTTTTATTTTTATATGCGGCCCACCTCAGTTCAGTAAATTGTTTTATGGCCCACCAACTGATTTGGATTGCCCCCCCCCTGGTCTATAACTCATTAAGCTGCATACATTTTCATGACTTTTTTTAAATCTGTATATATGTATATATATATATATATATATATATATATATATATATATATATATATATATATATATATATATATATATTTGTGTGTGTGAATCTTGAATATTTTAAAAATTTAATGGTAGGGGAACCTTTAAACAATTCGTTTACTTATATATAAAGTATTTATTGTATGTAATAAATTAACATATAGAATATTTATCATATTTAATCCATTATACTATTCTAATTCTGAAAGATTTAAATTCCTCTACGCATTACTTCATTATTTATTAATGAAACTCTGTTGAAACTTATGGATGAAATATTTTTAATTAATTATCCCCTCTAAACTATTACAATATAATTCTGT
Source organism: Pardosa pseudoannulata (assembly GCA_032207245.1). NCBI lineage: Eukaryota > Metazoa > Arthropoda > Arachnida > Araneae > Lycosidae > Pardosa > Pardosa pseudoannulata. The sequence goes on from CM063501.1 coordinate 7,291,553, forward strand.
GTTACATTCTAAGCAAATTTTAAATTTATTGAGATTAATTTTTTAGGCTATTGTAAGTTAATAAAAAACACTCGTAGCGTATTCATTTGATAAAAATATATATCATCGTAAGATTCACTTCTCATATTTGATAAAATTCCCAAAAACTTAATTTTCATGCCAATTTGAGAACAATCACTTAAAAACGTTAAATATATAATCCTATGATAATATTAGATAAATGTGGTTTATTTAATTAAATAACAATTATTTTTATTTTGTTTGAATACCTAATCTCATTGTGGTCTAGACAATTTTTTGTACTTAAGGGATAAAAAAATCGGGAATAGTTTAATTCTGTAATTTTTACCACTATTAGCCTTTTCATGAATTGTTAATCGCACAGTTTATTCTTTTAAAAATTACAATTGGGATAACAGTCGTTTTATTTCGTAATCCAATTCGAAATTCATTAAGGATTACTTTGCTCGTAAAACATTTTGTTACAATTTTGATGATTTTAATTTCTACTGGAGTAAACTGTAATTGCGTTATTATATCATAATCTACCGAGTTCCTGTACAAATATTATATATCACATCAATTTTTATAAAGGGGTTTATTTTATTGCAAAAATGTAATCTTTTGGTAGTTTTCATAATAGGACGAGAATTAATTGAATGAAATTTGAAAACTTATTAAATTTATTAGGCATTCTAAAATTTGATAAAATTGTGATCAATATAGAATTTGGAAGGAAAATTTTATAATTTTAATTTCAGAGGTAAGAGAGTAAAAACATTAAATGTCCCTACCCAAATTTATTATTAATTTATATAGCAGCATATTTTATTTTATTAGGAATCACGTGTATTTTCCTGGGAATTACTGTATACTTATTACAAGTTTATTCCCAATGCTCGTATATAATTGCATTTTTTTCACTAAACGTTATGGGCACTTTCCACTTGACAGAATTTTTTCAATAATTAAATTTATTTGACTAAATGTTCTACAGGGTGTCTGAAAAAGACCGGAAAAGACCTTTCATAATCAGATTCGTTGTTTGGAATAAACGAAAAAATTCTTTATTAATATTTCCATAAATGTAAATATTAAGAAAATTGCATGCAGCATGTATGCGCACGTCGTAAAATGTTCGAGTTAACACGTTCAATCCTCATAGTGCCCACAAAAGTAACTTATTCTATTTCAGAAGAAGTGTACCAAGCAGAAATCTGTCAAACTGATTTAATGTAGAATTATATGTATTTAAAATTAATATTACATTAATGTGATAAAGCAAAAAATCCTATAAAATACCATAATAAATTTTCATCTAAAATTAAATAAGTTTCTATATTTATGAAATTTTACAATTTTTTTAAATTGTGCAACTAACCACTACATCATTGTTAACAGAAATCGTAGAATAGTCTTTTACAAAGAACCCCATCCAATCAGGAAATCAATTATACCCCCTACCTCTCTAACTTAATATGCGACCACGGTTATTGTCATTTAGTTTAAAAATTAGTATTTTTATATTGCAGGTGTGGGGAAATTCTTCGAGCCTCTGAGAGAGCTACTACATAAGTCCTCCCACTCCTTCAACTGACCTGAACGATGAATGTATTAGCATAAAAATATAACCTAAAACTTTCACATACATTTCATAAAGAAGGATCATTATTTCGAGTGAATTTGAAAGCCGTCTTAATGAAGATGCACCAGGCTTTAAATTCGAAGTTTCCCTGGAAACTGAAGGTTCTGTCCACATAAAACGTGATTTGGCATAGTTTAAAAACCACCCAATCTGAAAGCGAATTGAAGTATCGAAGAGAACCTCGGTAACTCAGTAGGCAAAGGCAATGATCTCGTATATTATTTTTCATCATTGTACGGTTTGTAAGTCGGTCATGTGTCAAACCGTATGTCTCACTTGTATATCACAAACATAATTTATATGACTGTATATTAAGAATGATACATAATAAACTATACTTTTATATGCACAGTTATTAAATATTTTCTCGTTCATATTGTGTTTAACACACAAACACACACACATTATATATATATATTATATATATATATATATATATATATATATATATATATATATATATATATATATATATATATGGCTATAAAGCTTTATTTGTGTAAATATTTAAATTCTAGAGTAAGCAAAAAGTAAAACCATAAGTTGTAATTTGGACTCAATTAGTTTCATCATTTAAGATCTTGTGAAAACGGAACTGTGTACATTTATCGAACACCAAGTATTAAATGTATTAAATGTAAATATTTTTTCTAGCACCGCTGGCAACACAGGCACTGCATGCCTTTATTTCAATACAAATCTGCGAAGATGTAACCCAGTTTAACACCACCCGGTGGTACGTGTAGCTTAAGGTGTGCTACGGATGCGAGTAACATTACCCCCGCTGGGTCCTCGTCATTTAGAAGCAGTGACCAAGACTGAGCTATCGCGGCTCATTAAATGTAAAATTAGAGTTAGTTTGAATGATAGGCGGTAGCTCAGTCGGCAAAGACAGCGATCTCGTAACTGAAAGGTTGCGAGTTCAGGGTTGGAGCCGGCCGAAGATCCGCCATGTTCGCTAAAGGTGACTGGGACACGTAAAATAGGTGCGTGGTCACAATGTGCTCCAAGTTCTCAATCAACACCTTTGGGATGGCAGGCCAAGCTTATGGTTCTTTGCTTCGCCCCAAATTACCAGGACCCACTTGAGCATACTTTTACCTTTGTGGTGCTTGTTAAGAACGAAAGGAGCACCCTTTTTCCTGAATACGAGTAGCCTCCGACTCAATCGTGTTTGCTTTGACCAAGTGGCATAAGACAACAACAACAAATGTAGAGATGTTAAGGTGAGTTTGGTTGTCACATAAATGAACCTGTTTAAAGAATGATCATTAATTGTCTTAAGTAAGGAGTTGCAGATTCCAGGTGCTGATAGAAAAGTTAATAAATCGGATTCATTACGCTGAGATACTTATTCGGGCTCGACACCTAAAAGCTGAAACTTTAAGGAAGCTGATGTATCTCAGATTTATTCTGTATTTACGCTGTACTTATATTTGCATGTGGGAGAAGCTACTTAATTAACGCTCCTGTTCTGTTTACTCGAGTTACAGATCTGCATATGCATTAGAGGTATATAATTAAAATATGCATAGACGGAATATTTTGGTATTTGCTGTTACCAACGCAGCGTTAACAATGTTAATCCCAAGTACAATGAAGCTTATACGTAATGAAAGTCACTGTATTTTAAGAAAATAAAACACTAAAGTAAAATATTAAAGTACCTAAGATAGGGGTAGATAACACAACCAAATTTTGCACACTTAAAGTCGTCGTTTCTATATGAAACTTGGAAATGTATTTAATTCTTATTGTTATATAATATTTGTTTCAGGTTCTCTATGATAATGTGTATATACCAAAATAATCTTTAAACGCATAGCAGGTCGTTTTCTACAAATCTTCACATACGTTTTAGCTGTGTTATAACATAAATGGAAAATTAAAGGCTGTCATCGTTAAGACAAACTATTCCACGTATGATACTAGATGAATAAATGCAGGTTCAGTTCATTGATACGTTTTATACTGAATTTGCTTAAGTTACGCGAAAGGTAATAAATAACTGAATTAATTAATAATTAGTTACTATAAATATTTTAGAGCATTTATTAAATATCAAAGCTTGTTTTCTTACTGTGGTTTAGTTAAGCCGATGGGCAGTATACTCTTAGAACCAAATTCTTTGGTTTCTTAATGCATGCGACAATCTATTATTACAAAACTCAAAAGTATTCACAAAACAATACCATAGTTACAAGTCTAAATATAATAGTCTAAATATAAAAAGAGAGCAGATAATTCTAAACATATACATTTCGCAAAAGATTTTGTAAACATAAGTACTTGATGCCTTCTATTCTAAACCTTACCTCCCTTTCTATTTTATTATTCTATTTAATTTTACCACTAATTTCCAACAACTGACTTCTCAGAACAGTCAGTAGTTATTTGCGCACGCTGTCTCTCATTTCATCTCTCGTCGTTGCAGAATACGGATGTCCCTGGTCACAAAAATATGTGTTTTTCTATTCCCAAACTCTACTCTCTAGATTTTTGTGTCATGAACTGATGTACCCACTCTACTACCTTTTTTCTTTCCTCTTTTATCTGTTTTATTTTCTGCTCGTTGTCACATTTATCTACCCATTGTTAGAGATATCTGGATTATAGGTCTAGGCCCTTAGAATCCAGTTGCACCATCATCTTGATGGTCGTGAAGCACACTGTCGAAATACCACTGGAAGTTTTTTTTTAGAACTTTCAGGTAGGATAATATAAGGTGGCAATAATTATAAAAATACTCACTACGGTTATGCTTAAACTGGTTTTACTTTTTAAAATAAAATTTTATTAAAAAAGCTGATTTTTTTAAACATTTGCCTGTTTAAAAAATTATATACACATCTAAAGCTTCATACCCTCTTATATCAGATGTAATAAACAATCAACTAGATGTTACATACAAGCTATAATGCATTATTGTGTATCACATGTTAGATATAAGAGTATAAATTATTACATGCAGGATCATATGTGATATTCAGAGAAGCGAAAGGGTTAACCAATCTGAGATTCTAAAATAGTGAAGACTCCCCTTTGTTCCGAGCACGCACCAAAACCAGCTGATTGGAAAATCCCTCCTGCTTCGGACCGTTGACAATAGCATCGTTTCTGGGATGCTGACAGTTCGTTTGAATAGGCTTCACGCCCCTTGATAGGTGGCGGTAATGAGACTAGAGGATTGCACCCAGTTTCGAGAATCAGAACCGCCAAGAATGAGGATTCAGCTAAAAAATCTAACTGTAACATTAGCTGGAGTTCTCAAGTAACTGGGATCTTAACTGACCCAAAAAACACTTGACGGGACCGTAACTGACCCACAGGTATAAAAAGCCTACAACTTTGCGACTCAGGGATTTTCGTCATTTTTTACGGAGGTACTTGACCTCGTGGAGGCTTTCACGTTTTTTACCGGAGCCAGCTTTTTAATTCGGGAGATTCGTCAAGTAATCTCATATAGGGAGAGGCACGGTCTCTGATACCGAACGGGGGATAAATTGGGTTTGCATTGCACCCTGAAAAGCCTCCCCACTTGTAACAGATTATTAATTCTCTTGTTTTTCTTTCGACTGTGATAGTCGTGAGGAAGTTATACCGGCAACCATCCTTTGCAGTTCTACATGATTTGGGAATTATTATACCCTTGTAAATAGTCGTGGTTAATCAAGATTAAAAGAAATTTCCAATTTTATCTTGACTGTGTCCATTCTTCAAGTTACTTCTCATTCGAAAATATTGAAGGCGTCACAATATTAATGTACAATTGCTACAAAAACTAAAGCAATAAATAGTTATTATACAAAATTCTTTACCTGTTTCGATAAAAAAGAGCTTGCTTCGCAATAATCCGGTTATCCCCTTCCCTGTTTTGCCCGTACGCCGTACGGGTACAGCTTTCGGGACTTTACTGGTTTGTCCCTACGGCGTACAGGCAATCCGATTTCTATTTCGCTTGCACTGTTTCGGCTGTATTTTTTCCAATTTTAGTAACAAATTATTCGTATAGATGTTCAATAAATGATAGTTCAGTAAATGGTGGTTTGCAGTTTATTGTACTTTCTACTTTGATTGGTTCAAAAGCGGGGGTTTTTTCGCATGTTTTGCATCAGAAGACGAAATTGTTAGCTATCGCTTTATAACTTTCTGGTTATATTTTACTAACCGCCTGATAGTTTTATTGATGTCAGAGTTGAATAATATATTTTTACTTTTAAATAATGGATAATTCAGAGCATATGGAGCTAATTTCTTGCGATTCGAACTGTGACTCGGAATCAGAAACTTAATTATCTGTAAAGGATAGTAGCGAAAATTTACTAGATGACTTGGATAGTAGCGACTCTGGTAGTAGTACAGATGGAATCAGTCGAGCAAGACATTTTTTTAAAATTAATTGTGATAATCCTTCGGATCCGCCTGCTAGATTTGCTTTCACTGGATTTCCAAAAATTAACTTGGATATCGATGAGACTAAAGGTAAACTTCAATTCTATGATGCTTTCATAGAAAGGAAAAAAGTTGTAATAAATGCTTAAAAATATTAGAAATGTTAATTTTAATAACATATCTTTACTTAAAAATGTAAGATGAACAAAAAAAGCATTAACAAAAGTGACATTTTTTGACCGAATTCTTGAAAAAAATAAAATTGTCAAAGGGTTAAGCTTGGAGAGCAAACTTTATAGAGCTCATGTGTCATGTACAATCGTATAAAGCATTAGATGCTTATATCATACGAGATGTACCGGACAGGTAAATGATTAATCAATCTGAGTATCTAAATTTTTTTTTTATTTCTAATGGCAAGTCAGGTTACAATCGTAAGAATAACAATTGTGGAACAACTGTACAAGTAACAAAAGTAACATTGACCGAAGTCATTGCCTCAGGCGTTCTCTGGCTCCCCAATACAGGGTAGTCTCGGAGTCGGAAGAACCGCGAAGAGCCCTTCACCGTCGCAGATGACGTCTATTTAAAGGTTCTCCAAGGTCACATAAAGAACAAAGAGGGGATTCAAAAATGCCAATTCTATGGAGATATTCACTTAGGCAGTCATGTCCTGTCACTAACCGGAACAATGCCACTGCCTTACGCCGAGGACGATCGGGAATGTTGGCGAGGTCTTCAGCACTCCAGGTCTTCAGTTTAACACGATCTTGCATTTGGGAATCGAATTTCATATTCAAAGCTTGTTTACAAAAGAGCTTTTAAAATATATCTAAAAATTTAAAAACTTTATCTTTAAAAGTTTTATCTTTAAGCTTTATCTTTAAAAGCTTTTAAAATATGTCTAAAGAAGAATCTATTAGAGCTTTATCTAAAACATATTAATGCTCTATTACTGCAATAAAATATCCCATAAAAGGATCAACATAGAGTTTCCGATAATTCCTCAGATGTTACCATATAAGAGCATTTGCTCCGGTATACTCCGAACTAGAACGTTTAAGCCAGGAGGTCGAAAGGCTTAGAGAGCAAGTGTCATATACAATCACATAAAGCATTAGATGTGTATATACAATGTTATGTACAAAACGAGGAAATGGTTAAACAAACTGAGTTCCAAAAATATATTAATATTCTATTACTACAAAAAAAGGCTTAATAAAGAGTTGACATACAATCAACAATAATTCCTCGGCTGTTCTTCAATAACAGAGCTTTCTCCGCAATAATCCGCACCGGAACGGTTAAGCTCAGAGGTCGAAATGTATAGAGCTCAAATGTCATGTACGAGCATATAAGCATTAGATGAGTATATCATACGAGATGTAACGGACATGTAATGATTAATCAATCTGAGTATCTAAAATATATTAATGCGCTATTGCTGCAATAAAAAATGTGGCATAAAAGGAACATAGAGTGTGGCATAGAGATTCTGGTAATTCCTCAGATGTTACCATATAAGAGCGTTTGCTCCAGTATACTCCGAACTAGAAGTTTAAGCCTATAGGTTGAAAGATAAGAGCAAGTTTCATATACAATCCCATAAAGCATTAGATGTGTATATACAATGTTATGTACAAAACAAGGAAAGGGTTAAACCAACTGAGTTCCAAAAATATATTAATATTCTGTTACTACAAAAACGGCTTAATAAAGAGTTGACATACAATCAACAATAATTCCTGAGCTGTTCCTTAATAACAGAGCTTTTTCCGCAATAATCCGCACAGGAACGGTTAAGCTTGGAGGTCGAAATGTATAGAGCTCAAATGTCATGTACAAGCATATAAGCATTACATGCGTATATCATACGAGATGTAACGGACAGGTAAGGATTAATCAATCTGAGTATCTAAAATATATTAACGCGCTATTATTGCAATAAAAAATGTGGCATAACAGTATTAACAGGGAGTTTCCGGAAATTCCTCAGCTGTTACCATATAAGAGCGTTTTCTCCGTTATACTGCGAACTAGAACATTTTAGTCTGGAGGCCCAAAGTGTCATATACAATCCCATAAAGCATTAGATGTGTGTATACAATGTTATGCACAAAACAAGGAAAGGGTTAAAGAAGCTGAGTTCCAAAAATATATTAATATTCTATTACTACAAAAAAGGCTTAATAAAGAGTTGACATACAATCAACAATAATTCCTGAGCTTTCTCCGGAATAATCCGCACCGAAACTGTTAAGCTCGGAGGTCGAAATTTATAGCGCGCAAATGATTGGAGAGGCAAATAAAACGTCATCATCGAAGAAAATTTAAATTCCCGAAATCTAATAAGATCATGTTGTCAGTATCCAAATCCTCCCCGCAAAACTCACCTTGAAAACTTATTCATTAGAGGAGGCCGTTCATTAAAGTAAACTCAATTTAAATCCTGACATATTCACTGCTTACGCAACACTGATTGTATTAAATATTTCACGCTGACAAATATCGCATAATGTCCGTTCAATTCCTCCAGGATCCACCCGCCTTGATTAAAATAACGACGGAATACCGAGAGCAGTGTTAGTTTTAATCAGAATAATTAATTTATTCGAGCGGCAAACTTTGGCAGAAAAGCATAATTTGTTGGCTTGGTGAGCAGGAGGCGATACGCTCGATGTTTTGCTACTGCGGGGTCTCCTGAGACAGGGGCATGGTGCTTAGAGCAAATTTTGAGGAACGCTACAAAAATAGAAACCCATTGCCACTCCCGTAAACTTTATTCTTTTGGAGATAATAAAAATATAAGGGACTCAGATTGTTCTAGAAGTTAACTGTGGCATAAACAGCAATTTAGATCATGTAAAAAATTTCGTTAAAATTTATATATCAGTCTCTCAGTGGCGTGCGGTAGGTGTTCATGCAGGGTGTGCAGAGAGCAACAACAACAACAATAATAATAAAACCATAAAAATGTACATTAAACACTTCTTTAACGTTTATTATTCATTTGTACACAAAATCCATACGTCTATTCGTATTACTAATAAAATAACTAAAAGCTTATATTTCCACGAAAAACATATTTTCAACAAACGTAGCAGCACACGGCACCCGCCGCTACGGTGCCTCATCAGGATGCTCCTTGGTGCCGACAAACCGAAAGTCTAGTCCAAGTGCAGAGGATTTCCCTGCACGCTGGCGAAATAGAACGGACTGCTTCTCTTTCGTCAATGGATTAAATTATATTTATTAATTATTTTTAACATTTGGAAATCATATATTCTGCGAAAAATATCTTCACAATTTTTAAAAACAAAACCAGGGATATGGTGTTACAAATATAACTTATATACTGTCTGTAAAACACAATGAATTGTAAAATTTGGACTGTTTTGTTAGAATTCGTCCTTTTTTTTCTAACAAGACAAACAAAATTGTTTTTCAGCGAATTATTTCTATAAATATAATGCATCACCAAAATTACTTTACCACACTAAAACATTTTACTTTATATTGATGAAATATTTCTTTTATATTTCCATGAAAACAAAATCTTACAATATATAAATTTAAACATTAACTGTCTGAAAAATCGTATGGCCAGTTAATCAGTTAAAAAACCAAAAGCGCTTCAGCACGTAAGTCCCCACTCTAATACAACGCTTAATAAACTGTACCTTCGGATGATTCTGAATGCCAAGTGCAGGAAAAATAGCTGCACTTGCTTCAGTGCCATAGTATGCTGTGCTTCTCCACTAGCTCATACATATAAAGCGTGATTTTCTATTAGTGCGCAGTGCGTACACATAAAAATTTCTTACGTTTGTTTGCTTTAGAACGCGCTACGTGGTGCAGCACCTAGTATCGCATGCACTGCGAGAATACAAGCAAGCAAATCTACATAATATTTGAATATATTATAAATAATATTTATTATATGCCATATAAAGATAGGTAGATATAGGTGCAGAAAATTGTCTCTCATAAATTTGCTAGGGTGTGGAGTGCACACCCTGCACATATGGACCGCACGCCACTGCAGTCTCTATATCAAAAGACGTTTTCAAGTTCGACGTTAATTTTTGTTTTGTTTTATGAATAGCAGACTTTGAATTTTCGGATGAAAACCATGCACATCAATATCATTTTGAATTTAAGCCACAATTTAAATGAAAAAGGAAACACATGGTTCTAAACATATAATATTCACCAAAGGTTTTGTAAACCATTGTTTATAAATCCTTTGTCTCCTGTAAACTCTATTCTTTTGGAGATAATAAAAATATAAGAGACTCAGATTGTTCTGGAAGTTAACTGTTGCATAAACTGCAATTTGGATCATGAAAAAAAAATTGTTAAAATTTATATATCAGTCTCTATATCAAAATATGTTTTCAAGTTCGAAGCTAATTTTTGTTTTGTCTTATGAGTAGCCTACTTTGAATTTTCAAAAGAAAACTATGCACATCAATATCATAGCTCCAAATTTTGAATTTAAGCCACAATTTAAATGAAAAAGGAAACACATGGTTTTAAACATATAAATTTCATCAAACGTTTTGTAAACCGTTGTTTACAAAACCTTTGTATCCTGTAAACTCTATTCTTTTGGAGATAATAAAAATATAAGAGACTCAGATTGTACTGGAAGTTAACTGTGGCATAAACAGCGATTTGGATCATATAAAATTTCTCGTTAACATTTATATATCAGCCTCTATATCTAAAGATGTTTTCAAGTACGACGTTAATTTATGTTTTGACGACATTAATTTAGGAATTTTCTGATAAAAAATATACACACCAATATCATAGCTTCAAATTTAGAATTTAAGCGACAAATTAAATAAAAAATGATACACATGATTCTAAACATATAAAAGGTTTTGTAAACTGTTGTTTACAAAACTTTTCTTCTTTACGTACCTGACACATTCTATGTTAAAACCTACCTGTATTATGTTTAATTTTCATAAAATGTGTATTTTATGCTTCAATTAACTTCACTCAACTAGCTTATCAAAATAGTATATAACCATATATAACCATAGACACACACTCTCAAAATGCCACTAAAAGGTTTAATTCTGAGACCTTTCAGGGAACATTTTTGCCAGGAATAATGAAAACACTCATTAGCATTATGTTTTCATTCGAAATTTTTAGGAAAACGTATATGATAATAATGATGTATAAAAATTCAACTACTTATTTATTGAATGAAATTATTATTACTTATGCCCTTTAATAATGTTTTTATTAAATTAGGGAAATACTAATTCTGCACTGCATTCCAGTAATAGTCAATACGCGATTAATTCTTAATTATTCGCAACAAATTATATACCGAAACTCACCAATAATTTTATCGCTTGTATACTTTTTATAATTTTTCTGATTTAATTACATGCAGAAAAAAAATATGAAAACCTCAAAATATTGTTAAAAATTTATTTATTAAATTGATGCTTGCATCTGCATAAAAACTCTCCATCCCTTTTTAAACTTCGTACCTTCTATTAATAACTTTTTACTTTACCACTTTACAATTTTTAATGCTGTCTACGGCCAATTTGTTATTGCTTTTTATGTAATTTTTATTTAAATTACTGTGTGTAACCCAAACTGAACTGGAAAATAATGATACTCACCCTGGTTGATCTAAATCGCTTCTCACGACGGGGGATACAGCTTTGAGATAAGGATACCCGATCAAACTACTACTCTGATTACATGCAGAATATGAACATTCCAGTTCACTTGTCTACGAAAATCGTTTACGTAGGTAATTTACAATATTAAAAAGTAATAAAGCTTAGATTCATTTTCATGTAGCAGGCACAAAGGACAAGAAGTCTTCATTAATGACAAACAAATATCTTTTTAATCATTAAAAGTTCTATTATTAAGTATCAGAAAAAAGCTGTGACTGATAAGAAATATCCACGATTTCTTATGAAAATGTAGCGGTAAAAGTTTGCAAGATATTAGTTTGGTTTGGAGTGTTAAGGTTTACAGTTTTTCTCACAAGGTATAATGAGATCCAGACCTACTGTTTAAAGCTGATTTAGAACGGCTATGACCATTCATCCTATCAGCGGGATTTCAACCCCAGAACTTCGGTATTGCAAAGCATGCGGCCATCTTTTGGCATCCATTTTGGCGACCTTATCGCCTGAACTGGCGAAATAGAAAAGTATCAAAATCTTTAAATCTAGAAATACCTTTTTTACAAAAGTATTAAATAAAAATCACTAAATGACTTGACAGATGGGAAATTGTTTCGTTTCTTTTGGTCTGGAACTCTACGGTAAGTAGACCATTGTACTCCAATCAAAATTCATAATCGTTTAGACAGCATAGTATGGTTGCTTGTTTTCAAAAAGTTAAGGAATAAAAATTCTATCGAAATCTCTAAAGAGAGAAAGTTCTTATTTGGAGGGACTTTTATCTATTATCTACAAACTCATACGCCTTTTAAAGAATCGCACCGTACTGGCATCAAGAATGCGGTCTTTAAATTTCAAAAATTCAAGAGCATTGTTGATTGTGAATAAATATTCTATCGATTTCTCTAAAAAGATAAATATTATATTTAGAGGATCCTTTATTTACTATCTACAGACTTTTAAGCCTTGAACGCTTCATGTAAAGAATCGCATTAGTTCTATTTATCAGCAATAGGGCCATTAAATTTCAAAAAGTTAAAAGTAATTTTAGTTTTGAATGAATATTCTATCGCAATCTCTAAAAAGAGAAAAGTTCTTAAGAGAAGCATTTTTGTTTTCTGACTAAGACTTCTGTGCTTCTTTTAAAGAATCGCATCGAGAGGAGGGTTTGTATCCAAAATAAATCTTTTACACTAGAAAAGTCATGGGTCCGTCGGTTACTATCAATCGATAAATACACTATCAGTTACTTAATACCGTACTTTGGTTTTTTTCCCAGTTTTCAGGCAGAGAAGCATATCAGCTTCAGCTTCATTTAACTTTCCTCTTCAGGCCAAAAAGTTTATTTCCGGGAGATGAGTTGTTTTAAAACGGAATGTGGATGATTTTTAGAGAGAGGTATGTTCTAAAAGGGAAATCACAGGATATCTCTTACTTTTACTCCATTTCCTTAATTTGCATTTCCTTTACTGCCATCTTTTTATTATAGCCGGTTTCAATGACATGTAACGTTAACATGTCACAAAAAAAAGGTTAAAATCTTCATAAAAAAGTTTATTGAAAAGAAGCCTTACATACATTCCTTACATATATTCATGCTCACTTTTAGATATAGGTATCTTAATAACTCTCTCTCTTATATATATATATATATATATATATATATATATATATATATATATATATATATATATATATACATATAATACACACACAATATGGGTATACACATTAATATACGTATACAAACATACATATCAATATAGCTATTTTTATGCATCTATATAAAATTATGTATGTATGTATGTCTATATGTATGTCTGTCTGTATATATATAGGGTTAGCATATTGTATGTCTATATATGTCTATGTATGTTTATGTATGTATGTTTGTATGCCTATGTATGTCTGTAAGTCTACAGTCTGTGAGTCTATGTATGTATGTCTAAATGTCTGTCTATATATATATATATAATATATATATATATATATATATATATAGGGTTAGCAAGAAATACTTTCGCCACTGCTGAGGACTCTAGAATACATCTTGTTGGATCAAATGTTATACAACTGAAACTATAGATAAGTAAGCTTGACATTTATTAAATAAAAATTTTTAGTACAAGAATCGGTCCATAGATGTCACTTTGACACACATAAATACAATTAACATACTTTAAAAATGGTAAATAATATTTTAATAAGTAGCATTAAATGCTCTCAGTATCTTTCCCTTCATGGTCTTCAATATGGTGTAATAGCAGAACCCTAATTTCCACAGATGACCGGAATGAGTCTGCCGGAATATGAAGAACATGACGCCAAATACTGTTCTTTTGATCTGGTACAGATGATGGGATTTAACGGCAGATCCTGTCCTTCAGAAAAGCCCAAAAACATGAGTCTCAAGGGGCGAACGAGGAGGCCATACTTTTGGAAAATGATCACCTGTTCATCTGTGAAATACTGTCTCAGCAGTTGCTTAACACGGCGATCAATGTGAGAAGGTGCGCCATCTTGCATGAAAATGATATCCTGGACGCATCCATGGTTTGAAGTTATGGGATTACAAAATTCCTCAGCATATCATGTCACAGTTGCCATGTGAAGAAATAGGTTAGAATTCCTTTTGCGGTTATCTCTTCAAAAAAAGATGCAATAATAAAAGTAGCCGTAAAACTACTCCATACTATAACTTTTTTCAAGATGAAAGAGTCCACCATGAATAGCAGGAGGGTCTTCCACTGCTCAAAGTCGACAATTGTGAGTGTCAACTTGTCCACTGAATCAAAAGTGGATTGTGCTACTACACAGAATGTTCTATGTCCAAGTGCTACATAGCCAAGTGACATCAACCAACATGCGAGCAAAAAAAAAAACACAATTTTTGTGAATCTTACTGTCCCCATACTGTCCCGGGATTTTATAGGGATAAAAGTGCAAAATCTGCCTTGAGAATTTTAAGACAGAGAAATACCGCATATCCAATACAAAGAAAACAGCCGGCACACTTAGACTCCCATGCAGCGACTGACTGCTGGCTTCAACGACCAAAGTAACCACATTTTCAATGCTTGAAGACAGTATTTTCTTTCCTCCTCTACCTGAAAGAATGCCCAGGTCTTTAAAATTTCTCTATCATCTTGCGTAAGTCATGTGCAGGCATTCGACCTCCTCGTACCCGCTCCATACGACAGAATTATTTTAAGAGTGGCAATGGAGTTCTACTGTTTCGGGTAAAATATACCAGTAGCACTTTTTCTTGCAACGTAGGAACAAGAAAATATAGTTTAACTTAATTAAACTAAATAAATGCCTAACATATGTGTTACAGAGCCACCAATAGGTGAATTTTTGTACTAAAATGTTTTATCTAATAAATGTCAAGCGCATCATTTGAATTATCTGTAGTTCCAATTGTATGACTTTTATTACAATATATTGTATTCTGTCCTTAAAGTCCTCAGAAGTGGGAAATTATTTCTTGGTAACCCTGCATATATATACATACATATATATTTATATATACATATATATATTATATATATATATATATATATATATATATATATATATATATATATATATATATATATATATATATATATATATATCCATGTCCAATACTAGTAGGTGTGCAATGCTTACATGACTGAAGATGGTCAAATTTCTAGGACGGCCAATAAAATATTTACTATACATATCAATGAGAGGGCAGTGAAAAACTGCGTTGAAATTGCGATTACCAGTCCAGGCTCGCTCGTTCGCTCTCTCTGTATGCATATATGTGTGTGTGTATGTATGTTCATTTCTTATATCTATCTGTATATCTAAATAAATGAAAATCGACATCGTTCTTTCCTCATACCTACGTACATATAATTGGATGAGTGTGTGT
>CM063501.1:7312162-7327162 GCA_032207245.1 Pardosa pseudoannulata
TTTCAAAAGCTTCAGAAATATAACAGCAGATAACTAAACATTCAAAACAGCTAAAATTGTGATTATAAATTCCATCTGAAATACTATAAATACTAAATGCAGTGACCAAGATCGGAAACAGTTGGTAGAGTTTCACTGCATGACTATAATGTATTTACAGTGAAAAATGTATGCAACAGTTTTCGTATTTAGAGCTCGCGCAAGTGGAAAAATAACTAGTTTCATTTAAAGGTTCTTTATAGGTCTTTAAAATCTTTATACATAGCTCCTTAAAACTTATATCAAATTTCGACCCTGAAGGTTCAACTTCGAATACATTTACGGTATTTATTTTTAACGATTGAAAAATGTACAGAAATTTTTAAAATTTAAAAACCAAATATTCGAATATTTGGCGTTTAATTTGACAAGATGTTTTTTCAAATGTTTTTAAATTTCTGTTATTTCCCCATGTCTGTATAGATATTAGGATCTCTGTAAAATAAACAAAACAAATTATATCATTTTCCATTTTTGAGATAATTAATGTCCGCTGTGGCAAACACTGACAATTACGTTATATAGTAATTATAAATATACATGTTCGATGTAGCAGCCAGACTTAGCTAAATTAAGGGTTAAAGGTGTCGTGCCGACATAAGAATCACAAATTTAAAAACATGCTAAATTTTCCATTCACACAATGCCATTTAGAATTCTGTGCATGTTAAACTCATCAAGGCAAACACATAGCTAGTAGAAATGAAAGATTGATCGTTATTTAACAGCGGTCGTAAAAAAAAACTTTCAAAAAATGAATTCATAAAAAGCAAAAAAATAGAGAAAAAAAGAAAATCTTTGTTTTGAAGACACGACATGCTCTTCAAAGTAATAAAAAGTAAGGGGGTGGTCGAAATTAAATGAAAAATTCCTTCCACGCAAGTGGTTGCAAAATAAGAACAAAAAAACCTTCAAATAGTAATAAAAGCGAATCTTCCAGCAGTGGAAATATTTTCGACGATTCTCGTAAAAAATATGAAAAGGAACGGCGTGCAATTTAAAGACTGTAATTTTCACGACTTGCTTTAGAGTTTTCCATTTTGAATAATATCCTTCGGTCACGCTACGCAAAAAGAACATGTTGGATCACCTCGTGGCTATACGAAAATTCGAGGAACAGTTACGGGAGTCCGAATTCAGATAATCTTTCCTGTTATTCCAGAATGTTTCAGAAATGTGGAGGATTTTAAAGGTATTAATTAATTGTTGATTACATATGTTCTTCTACTAAAGAACTGATATGTTTCACAACAGAGAATGTAAAAATTGTTTAGATAATGAGAGGATGAATCTATAAATATGGCACCTGTAGTCGTTCGGAATCTACTTTAAGGTCGCGTTCACGTTAGACTTCGTGCAGCATGTCATTAAGTCATAACGCTTTAAACCAAACCAATCCTATTTTTGTATATAGTTGGTTATAGTTACATACAAATACTTGTGTATATACATATATATACACATATACATATGTATGTATATATGTATGTATGTATATATATATATGGATATATATATACATATATATGTATATATATATATATATTTATATATATATATATATGAATATATATATATATATATATATATATATATATATATATTTATTTATTTATACATATGTATGTATGTGTGTATATATATATGGTGTATGATTGAGTTTCTATACGTACATACATGTGTGTGATATCTATATGGGTGAATGTTATACTTATGAGTAAGTATATATAAAACTGTGTATATATAAACCGAACATCCATTACATAACAACCAACTTATTAACTCCTTAAAGTGCACGTTCGAGTTAACTCAATCTCGCTAAACTGACCAAACTGTGCACGCTCGAGATAACACGAGAGGCGTTGTACTTTATGTTGCTATAATTTTTCATACTCGAATGCAATCGAGAATCGAAAATAACAATGTGATAGCAGAAAAAACAATCGTTTTGTTAATATTTATCATTTACATGGGATTGTAAGTTATAACACTTACTTATCCACGTATAAAATTATTATTCAAGTATAAAATATAAATTTTCTTTTCTAAATTCAACATTTTTAATTGTATATTTTACATTGAAAAAAAAATTTCCGGACTTAAAAAAAAATGTACATTAAGGGGTTGATAAAATGTGTGATCCCCTCTATCAGTCGAAACTGCAGCACCCGTCACAGCATTGCCTCCACAAGGTGCTCATAAGTAATCTAAGGTAACTGGTACCGAGCGTTCACTAACTGGTCCTGCAATACCTATACATTGCGAGGGTTAGCGTGGCAGAACGAATTTGGTTTTTCAGACAGTACAGAATTCTCTTCTATTAAAGTCAGGTAAATTTCGAGAACAATACATGACTTGAAATACTCATTGGAATACTCATTCACTGAATTATCCTGTTGGTTAACTCTTTCCACCACCGAAAATAGTGTTGTCGCGATTGGGTAAACCTGGTTTCACCATCCATTGAGCCAATTTCGGTATGTGCTCATAGCAACTGCAGGTGAACGGCCCACTAAATGCCCCGTTTGTGAAATTTATATTCTCATTTGCTGATCCATAACAATTTGATTTTATAGCCTCACTATATATTGCAACTTCATCCATGCACGCGTATTGCTTTTGTTCTTGGACGAGCCCATTTTTATACATGGAGGATGAAATAAAGTAATGACACTCTTGTGTGTGTGTGCGCAAGGAAAAATAAACTAGTTCGGGAAGCTAATGTAAGTAATTTGTATAAAGCCCCCCAAACAGCCCCAGAACTTCTCTGGGGTTTTCGAACCTTAAGTGAAGGACAAAAAAATCCCCTCACCCCTTTGCTTTTCCTTTTAACACCTAACCTCAATTGACGACTTTGCATTGCCCTACCTGCCAGTTGAGGAAATTCTCCAACAAAAGAAGATTCATGTTATCGAAGACATATTTTCCTTGAGATTCCCACAGAGATTTTAACCGAAATGTTGAGCCATGTATTAAGACATTTTTACTTAGAACTTCATGTTAGCTGACCCCTCAGTTTTCGCTGTCCCTATAATGAAGATGGAACTCAACGTCCACCGTTCTGCCAATAAGGGTCTGACTAAAACGGTGTCATTTTATGGGCCATGACTGCATCCATCGTGAAGTCTGTCTTGTTACACATTGCGTATATACACTCACACACCCATACACACATATCTATCTATCTATATATATATATATATATATATATATATATATATATATATATATATATATATATATAAATATATATATATATATATATGTGTGTGTGTGTGTGTGTGTGTATTCACATAAAATTAAATGATGTTAAAGATATATGTAGACATATAAACTTTTGAAATTCAAATGTGGAAACCGTAAGTGTTGTTCGAAGCAAAATAATTTACTTATTAGTCAATCATACTGGTATGCATCCACACGTGACACTTTAAATATTCTTCATTGCCTTCTTAGAGATATAGTTTCTTACTTCGAAATTCAACACGTATTATTGCAAGATTTAATCTATAACCACCACACACGCCTAAAGGACAGTCTAGATTAACGCAAACCTAGAACTACCTTAAATAATTTATTCGTTTGTCGACATTCGTTTCGACATTCAACAAGGATGACCCACAATGTGCGGATTCGGTATCTTCAGTGAATGAGGGAAGAGGGAGCATGAATGATTTCATTTTCGGGTTTCATTAATTGTTACGACGTTTATAATGCGTCTTGTGTTAATCATTCGCCAACTCCAAGAGAAGGGAACAGAGAGAAAAAACTGTTTGTAAATATTTTCAGTAAAATCATTTGTTTCTAAAATTCACCTTTCATTTGGCTTATTTTATTATTGTTTATTCCATACGCCGCCGTTGAAATTTAGCCTTCAAGGTTTTTTAGTAGCTCTGCACACCTTTTAGTTTCGGCCTTGTGTATAGAGAGATAAAAAATAAAGTATCTTATTTCAAATCATTAGAATGGTTATTCCCAGCAGTACAAGCAAAACAAAAAGAAATAACCCAATAATTAAGAAAATATTAAGCCTAAGCATATGAAGCTTTGGAACTGAAAAATCTTTAATGTGTTCTAGTCTCACCAAAAATCACGATTCAAGAGCAGTAAAAACAAATCAAAGATAAGCAAGTAAAAATTTAACAGTGCAAGGCAAAATGTTAACACACATATAACAAATTGAGCAACAATGCCATAATAGTAATCTCGCCTCGTTTAGACTTAGGCGAGTTACAAATGCTAAATAGATTAACAGAAACAAAATTTCTCTGGTAAAACTTTTCTCTAACCACCTCTCTCCTACCTCTCACCTTTTTCTCTCTTTCTTTTTAACCAGTTCGCATTTGTAAACTAGATTATCAACAGAACCTCCTCTCTTACACCAACAGCTGGATGTTTTCTTAAAAAATTAGCTTGATGCATCGTAAAGACACCATGCCCTATAAAAATTGATTAACAAAAATATTTCCTTCCTATCTGTTTTCACTCACATTTGTACACGTATAATATAAAAGAAAAATTAACGTAGAAATATGAACATCGTATTTTACATATTCTTATCACTATTCCGACAAATTGGGATCTACCCACTGCAGATGCTACGCCTAAAAGGACAAATCTATCCATGCGCAAATCTCTAACTACCCTGAATAATTTGTGTATGTTATATTCGTCGCCACATTCAACAAGGTAGAGCCACAATGCCCGGAGTCGGTAACTTCACTGAATGAGGGAAAGAGTGAGTATGAATGATTTCATTCTCGGGTTTCATTCATTGTTAAAGCGTATTACATTGCGGGCTCAAGGTTCACTCTGAAAATACAATAAGACAACGACCTCTAACAATGATTTATTCGGAGGTATGCCCGTTCTCCGGAATATCCTCGCAATTTGAGTTGAAATTCATTTCAATCGTATAGCATTTTGTGCATCTAAGATTATTTTGTCTTACAGGATATAGAAAACTCAACATTTTAGATGTAATTAATTGATAATTTATGCTCTGGACATAGTTGTCCTGGTTGGTTTATTATGCATAGTGTTTTATGCAAGATGTTGGTTTAAATGTTTCACTATTTCACAGTCTCCTTATTAGAGAATAGTTATATGATGTACATTAGATAAAAAGTTTAACCACTTAATGCTTGGTATATCTTTAGAGGTACCACTAAATTAGCTTGTAGAATTTTCAGGTTTTCTTAGAACGACTTTTCCAATTGAGAGTAATCTTATTAGAGGACACAATCTACAAAATTTTTATCTAGTTTGTATAACATAAATTCTCCATTTTGATCGGTATTTTATGATGTTTCTAACATCGCACAAAAACTTACTTTTTCGGCAGATACATAGACTAAATCATGAAGTTTGCTTTATTTATAATAAAACTTCATTTCACAGTACTTATTTTACATGTAATACTAAATAAAACTTATTTCACATAGTTTTTTTCTTCTTCATCAATGAGATTCTATGATGTTTAAAACGATAGCGCAATCCTAACGTGACATGCTTTAGTATTCAGAGTTGTTTAGAATTTCCATTTATTTTATCGTGTGCAGTTCAAGTTAACTTAGATTTAAGATAGGCATCGATATGGAAACGGCAGAAAAAAACTCGGCATTAACAAATGAAACTTCATACGCTTGACTGTAAGAATGAACTCAATTTTAGACGCTCAGCCAAATTATTTATCTCTTAAGACACGGTTCATTCCGTATGACACGTAAGTACAAGCGTTAACTTTTTAAGACCAACACACACTAGAAATTTAAACTGTCTTCCGTTCTCCATCCCAATTGCCCAAAGTTGGCTTGTTTTCCTTCCCCAGTGTTTTTTATCACCTGTCCATCTAAGTAAAAATTACAAAATCGAATAAAATAACAATGAAGTGTCTCGTGTCATTCATCAACAAGTCGGTTTTTCTCGACGTGTTGTAAAAACTTCACGGATATAAACCTTCTAACATTGGATATTTACGAGGAGTTATCTCTTCCCCACTTTCCGCATGACACACGGCTATTAGTAGCCACTGCTCTTCTGGGGAGCCAAACGATGGCCGATTGGTTAGGGTGTTGGCCCTCGGTACAGGAGTTCGTGGGTTCGAATCCCACTGTGGCATGGATGTTCGTAGCCATTGGGAATCTGCTTTAAGCTGTAGATCCCGGTCTCATTAGCCCTCGTTGCAAAAAGTAGACCGTGGGAAGTAGACCACAGGAAGGAAATTTTCTCAGATGGCTTTCGCTATTCTAGTACCCAGAGGTCTCTGCTGTATAAGGATATTTTGGAAAAGAAAGTATTAAAAACATAAGATGTCTACAACATACATTATGCACAGGGGTGCCAAAAGTATAAATATGTTAAGGCATATGTATACCACGTACCAAAATCTTAGACTGTCACTTTGACTATCAATTCATATCTCAGACTATGATTGAAGACTAATATTTCTAAAATAAGGTAGTGGATGTTTATAAATCAATATATTTTCCAACTATTTCTTCATAAAACATTTCAATATTTTGTTTTCTTACTTAAATAGGAATTAATTGATACCTAGAGAAAAGTCATCATATTTAGTTAATTTCGCACATTGTTGTATGTCGGAAAATAATTGAAATTTCTAAATGCTTTATATATATATATATATATATATATATATATATATATATATATATATATATATATATATATATAATATATATATATATATATATATTTAAATATATATATATATATATATATATATATATATATATATATATATATATATATATATATATATATATAGTCAGATCTAAAAAGGGGGGAATTTGGAAAATTAAGCGAGTTGTGAATAATTTAAAAGTGAACTCTTTCGAATCAAAATAAAAGAAAAAAAAACTCACTTAAGCTTTTAGGATCATCTGGTCAAGCGGAAGCATATTGGAATAGTTTTATGAGTATGTAAACTGATAAACGACAGTTGGGGCGTAGACTTAGAGCTGTCAACATACTCCATGCTTCGCTTCGCAACGAATAAATGAAACTGGCGCACATGACGCCTTGAAAAGGAAATTATACTTTGAAATAAAGATATGATTTATTAAGAATAGTTGCTTATTCCATTCGCCTTACCACTGGATACGACATTATATATATATATATATATATATATATATATATATATATATATATATATATATATATATATATATATATATATATATATATATATATGCCTGTCTGTATGTGTAATGTAATTAAATATCAATGTAGAGTAGATATATAAATATATTTTACAAATTCATACCACTATTCCATTAAATGCAGAAATCTAACTTGTTGCAGAACGCAGGTTGTTTGTTTCATCGTTAATATTGAGGGTGATATCCGTCAACACATGACAGTTTAAAATTTCCGACTGCTTTCCGAAAACGACATAATTTCTTACTTCAAAATTCAACGAGCGTTGGTTCAAGAATGAATCCATCCACCTCCCTAGCCGAAAAGGACGAATCTACCCGAGCGCAAATCTCGATTTATCCTGAATAATTTGTGCAGCTTCCATTCGTTCCGGCATTAAACAAGAATGAGCCACAATGCGCGGAGTCGCTATCTTTAGTGAATGAGGGATGTATGAATGATTTCATTCTCGGGCTTCATTAATTGTTATGACGTTTTACAATGCGGCCTAAAGGTTAATTCTGCAAATACAATAAGACAATAAGCTTTAACAATGATTTATTTGACGATACGCTTGTTAACCGGAATTTCGGAAAATCCTATCGATTACAATTGAAATTCATTTTAATCGTACTGGATGTTAGGCACATAAGATTATTTTGTCTTCCAGGATATAAAGCCTTAAAATTGTTTCAGATGTAATTAATTCATACTTTATACTCGGTGAATTGTAGTCATGTTTGGTTTACATCGCGCAATGTTTTAATTCAGATGTTGTTTTAAATCTTTAAATACGTTACGGATTTATATATTACATTCTAACGTGTTTATGATTTAAACTTTTGCCTGTACTGTGCATGGCATATAAAGTCATATACCCAGCTAATACTTTATAATGTGATGTCCAATAAACTATACTATATATAGAAGTTTAAATTTAGTTTCAAATTTGTATTATGTATTGTGTAAGATGTAAAAGGGTATAACATATTTTGAGCGTATATCATACGGGATGTACAAGACAGGTAATTTGATAAAAATTGTGTATTCTGATATCTAACAAAGGCTATTTAGAAACCAACAAATTTTAAAGAATGTTTTTTCAGAAATTACTTAAATAATTTCTTTTCTTTTTGTTAATTACAAACTACGTACAATGTGGTTTATCTTGCTGTACTTATGCCTTAGAACATAAGTTTTGTTTTAAAATGATTCTAAAACGCGTTGAATTGTCTGTCTTGGTTGTTCTGCATAGAACATAAATGTACTTTTAATGTATATTGATAAGGGACAATTATCAATATGTATACATGAAAAGTTATTTTGCAGTTAAACGATTTCCATTTTATATTTCATCGGACTTATTTTTAAAATATTTTTAGTGTGATGTACTGTTATCAAAGAAGTTGTAAAACCTCATTTGAAAAAAGCTGGATATTTGTTTCTATGATGAACTGGAAAAGAGCTGTTATAATAATTATAATTCTCAAAAGGTGCTATTATCTTGAAAAAAATTTAATCATATATTGTGTGAACCTTTATGGTTAGCTGGGAGTGCTAATGTCTACTAGACGAGAACAAAAGAGACCTGATCCTACTGAGTAAAGACGATTTCGAATCTTCAAGTGGATTTAAGCGACATATAGCCACTTTTCGTGACAATTGACGATCTGGTCCAGAATTTTGTTCTTGAGTTGATATTCGAGGAGATTATTGCAGTCCGAATGACTTTTGTTCTTATCTGCTCGAGTCAGCTTATTTGGCACCCAACGACTGAACTTATACGTCAAGTTTATGCAATGCATATCTCGACTAATAAACATGGCACTAATGTCTAATTTCTTAGCTAGCTCTGGAGTGGTTGTATACTGATCTTCTTCTACAAGTCCTCGCATGCGGGCTTCATCGACATCATTCGGGAGGCCAGAGTGCTCTCTTTCTTGAATTTCGTAGTCCTCGTTTTTGAATTTCCGGTACCAAACCTTTACGTTGTCATAGGATACTAAATTAGTGCTCAAAGCTGTGCACCTGATTTGGTGACATTCTGTTGCTGACTTTTTGCAACAAAACTGGAAGAAAATGATGGTTTTAATCTCGGAGCGGGAGAGTTCCCACTTCAGACATCTTAATAATAACGGTATTTCTTTTTATAAATTTTAAAACACAGCGTTCTAAAGGAAGTCATTTTCTCCCAAATACAAAAAATCATTTGCAAAAATATGATTAAATACTTCAACGAGAATGTTTTAACACTTCGCGTCAGGCAACGTATTTTTACGTTTTTTACAGTCTGTCACTGTAGCTCGGGTCACGTAGAAATACGTATTTAGTAGATTTGTGGTGGATACCCGCTAACCACCACAAATCTACTAAATACGTATAAGTATATGAATGTGTGACATTATAAGCGTGTTGTTTGAGTTGCTATGCAACGCTTTTGCATTTTTTCTTTCCACAAGTTAGGATTATCGAGTGACTCTGTCTTTTGTTACGATACTCCGTCTTCAATCGAATTCCTAGCTCTAGAACGTACAAGTCGTGTTTTGACCAATATAAAGCTTGGTTTTTTTTATTGCTGAATACAAAACTGATAAAATGAGCCGTCGTGACAAAGATAGTGATGAAGAAATAGGCGCTGACAGATTATCGTACTTTCATTCTAAAAATCGTTTATTGTGATTTCATAAAAATATTGGGTTTTTTTCTTAAATAATTATACATTATATTAAAGTGTAAAATAAAAAGTTTCGTTCATAAAAACAAAGTTTTCGATTTATTGCGTTTTTTCTGAATAAGTAAACTTTCGCGCGATTCACGAAAAAACGCTCTCTGCACGCGTAAGTTGGCGATGAAGTATACTCACCTGCCAAGTGTTAAGCAGACAATATTTGTGGTGACGGGAAATTTTTCGTCACAATGAGATATATGCAGATAAACTCATAAACGACTAACTGACTTATGATTATCTTCTAAAAAATTATAAAACATTCTTATATATTTAGGATTGTTATGAAACATACAATATGTGTTTACTAACGCAATTAACATGGTTAATCTGACTCAATTAAGATTCATGCAAGCATTTATATACAGAATCTAGAACACATGCAAGTCTAACTGACGTACAGTTACTTTCAAAGAACTGTAACATGCTTATGTTTCTATTAGTGTTAGGAAAAATGCAACATGTATTTACTAACTAATGCAATCCATACTGATGCAAACATCTATTACAGAATCATAAATACATGGACGTCTAACTGACGTATGCCTGTCTTCAAGTTACAATAAAATATGCTTATATTTCTACGATCGTTATAAAAACAAAACAACATGTATTAAACACTTTACATTTCGTTTATTAAATAATACGTTTTAGAGATATCTTGTGTTCCCCCAAACCAGATTAACAGCATTAAAAAATAACCTAAATTACAAATACAATCTGCCATCAATTTTTAATCATGTTCAAATATTTTCCTTAACAGTGAAAAAATATATATGAAAAGAGTGGAAAAGCCCACTTCGTTAGTCCCGCGTCATGAAATTTCTGATAAAAATCCTACTTGAAATACAAAAGAAGTTCTTTTTACGCCACGAAAATGCGAAAATCTTTCGAGATTAAGCAGCTCGACTTGCCAGAAGAAAAATCTTACGAGAGCTTATCTCTGCTCAGTCATGTTCCGAAGCACTAAAAATGCCCCATCACGGTTCGCTCTTTTTTTTAGTGGGTTGTTTTTTCTGATTCGGTATAGGGCGTTAAAAGGTTGTAATATCCTTTACGAAATTCGCTAACACGCTAAAGTGTCCTCTACGAAATTTTTTTATCACTTATCGAAATTAGAAATAAAAAAATCAGAATAGAACGTTTTTATTGTAACAGATTTCAAGTGTGAAAGATAAACTAGAAAATAGGTTAACCCTTCAGTGCATGAGACCCTTCAATTCCATGAGACTATGTCTCATGGAAAAATTGGGAGTGTCGTTTATTAAAATGTCATGCAATCTTTTATACAAGTTGTCCCATATAATGTAAATTTTGACACTGAAATATTCTTATCAAAAAGGATTAACCATATAATGTTTAGGGTCTCACTTTAAATACCTTTAATACCTTGTAGAGTTTTTATGTTTTCTTAGTGTTTTTCTTTTGAGAGTAGCTAGAGGGCAATCTTATAAATGATCTACAAAACTGTCAACTCATTCCTATTATTTATGCATTTTCCAATTGGATCGACACTGAGATTTTTCGAACAGTGCCCATAAATTTACTTTTTCGGCAGTTACATAGACTGGAATGAGGACAAATAAAGCGATTTCACGCAGTAGGGCAAATTCCCAAATTATGACAATTCTGGCTTTAGTTTCAAATGGAACGGCAGTTTATTGTTTGTCTATTAGATGTTGTAACCATGAAAATGAATGGGAGGGGCATTATAGTAGTTCGTGATGTTGCGACAAATTGCCTTATTGCATTATCTTTTAGAAAACTCCATTTTACCGTACATACCCTATATGTAATAACAGGTAATTATTTATCGAAATTCTTCCTTTTTCAACAATAGCATCGAATGATGATGATAGCATCATACGATAGCTAACGACTTTGAATACTACAGCCCGTTACTAAAGTGATGGGTAGTATTATTCAAAGTCGTTTAGACATTCTATTTATTAAATTCTGTGTATTGCATAATAACTTTTTTTAAGATACACACCCATGTGGAATCAACAGAAAAGTCATTAAAAGGTTTCTGCTGGTTTTTGTCAAAATTATACATTTTTCCTCTATCACGAGGTATAAAAACTATTCACTTATGTATTATGTTGAGTATCAAATACAGTGATTCTTTCGCAAAATATTTTTTAAGTGTCTTAAATTTAATATAACGAAAAAGTGATACTTCAGACATTTTCAGACGGCAACTTGTAATGTTGCTTTACCATTTCTATTACCAACGATTAGATTCTTTACGTTTGGTTTGTTTGACCTCTAAACCAAAACAAACCCTAATCTGCAATGAAACCTAAACGAGATATCTGTATATTATTTAGTATATTATTAGTATAATATATCAGTATAGGAAAAAATCAGAAACTGAATGCACTGTCTTTTTAACACTCACATGTTAACGTGTGGAGATAAACCCTTTACAGTTAAAATTTTCGATCGACTTATTTTAGTTCAATTCGATTTGTGATAAGACCTGAAATCTGTTTCAAAACCTTGGCTATCACACGAGAAATGAGGCGTATTTATAAACTGTAAAAGGAATCGTAAACTAACCTGATGTTTTTTCTACTCATACATGTTCAAGTAATAAAGCCTATAACTGAAAGAGTATTTTATTTTAGGTTAGAAAGAGATTTAACTAGTTAAATGATGCATTACTTACCAAGCTAATTTTCGATCATCTTATCCGAAGATGCAGAAAACTGATTTTACCATTAATTCACCCCTTTTCAGCAAAAACATAGTCATACATATCCTATTCCCAACAAACTACTGCAAATTTAGCTCCTAAACCAATAAAATTACAATTAGCAATAGCTGAGCTAGTTCACGAAGACAGTAAACGTGATGCAAAGCTATACAGATGTAATTATCAACTACAGCAGAAATGGGATGATTGAGTATGATAACTAATAGGGTGTGCTGGTTCAAATCTTGAACTCTACACTATTAACTACTAATCTACAATTTTGGTCTGAGTAAATAAAGTATCTAAAAGGTAGTTATATTTATTTCAAGATTAAAATTAGTTTGAATTTATTTTACACCAACAATGGCAGTAAATATTGCCATAATAACTTTTAATATACTTACCAATGTGGAATCGATACAATTGTTATTAAAATGTTCGGATTGTTACTTTCTGTATCATAGCTTCTAGTATCATAGCTAACACAACAATTTACTTCTAATTCTTATACAAAATGAGGGATATATTAAAATAATTTATCTCAGAACATATATTGTTCAATAAAAAAAACGAAGATTAAATTTAAAATTGATAAAAATTAGAGAATTAAATAATTTGAGTATATTAAATATTTGAACAATTCATACCATGTACAATATATAATTAATATAGCAATTTATTTCTTATTCGTATATAACTGAAAGGATCGATCAACATAAAACGTTAAATGTCGGTCACACCAAATTCGTTAAATGGCTAACTACGATTAAATTTTGTTTTAACGGAGATTTCAATCCCAGCATTTTTTACGCGCCATAATTTAATCACGGTTTGCTTCTAAACGACACTGGTGTGACCGGGCCTTGCTATTCAATAAACATTAATCGAATATTGAGTTTAAATTTGATGCGAATTACCTAGTAAAATAATGTGACATTTTTAAAAATTTGAATGATTCATGGCATGTGCCATATATAATAAATATAATAATTCATTTCTTATACTTATGTAAATGAATAACACATTAAAATATTGATCATACAATGTTAATTGTTAATTCAAATTTAACCGAAGATTTAATTTAAATAAGGATATTTCACGCAGTAGGGCAAATCTCAATTTATGACAATTCTGGCTTTAGTTTCAAATCGAAATGCAGTTTATTGCTTGTCTACTGGCTGTTGTAAACCTGAAAATGAATGGGAAGGGCATTATAGTAGTTCGTGACGTTGCGACAAATTATTTGAAACAAAATATACAGTTAGATAATGTGAGAATATGAAAAAATTTGAATGATACTTATCATTCACAATATAGAATTCATCGTGGCTTGGTTTGGTTTGAATCTTCTACATTCTACTGTTTTCTCTTTTGATCACCAGGGCTAATGAGATAAAAAGTAATCACGGCATATTCCAGTTTATAGAAAATCTGATTTAAAATTAACAAAAAATAAGATAGTTCAAACAAAAGTAAAACTAATGTTAAAACCATGGAAGTAATAACAATCTGTGACGATATTTCTAAATTTCTAAAACACATTTGCTGACTATTTAATTCAAGCTAAATTGCAAAAAATGCATTGTCTGCAGCTAGATTAAACATTAATAATTAAAATCAAAGAAGTAAACACTTTGAAAATGGCTCTAAATAAAATAAATAATGAACTACATGAACTCTTACTCTGGAAGTTTCTGTTCGGTACGAACCTTTGTTGGGACTTCACTTTGACCTCAGCTTGATCGTTTGCTCGCATAATGTCAGCAAGCTGACGTCAAAGTGACGTCCCAACGAAGTGCTAACCGACTCGCAACGTTTAGAGTATGCCCCTTAGGATTTTTAAAAAATCTCTTCGAAGTTTTTTTACGGAGTCAAAAAGAGTCCACCTATTAATTTTCGTGCATGTTGCTTTCCCCGATTGAGCGAAGTCGTGTTTACACAAACATTTGTACTTCAGTTTAGTAATATGGATAGCCGTTCAAAAACGGCTTCCGTTTGTAAGTCACATTCGTATAACGGTTCCCGTACCAACAATTACCTATGCAGCCAATAATGGTACGGTACCGAATTTATGATCAGAAAGGCACATTGCAGAATTCTCCGTCAACATACTGAACCAATTCAGCAACAAAATTTACTATTTCGTTTAATGAGCTACGCTTGTATACTTACAACGTGACATTTAATTAAGGCTTTAACAAACGTCATCATGTAGTTGTTGGAAAAGAAGCAAATTCAATTTCAAGAAACTTTTGTTATTAATAATCATTTTTATAGCTAGGCCATCCTTTTCTGATTGATAGACGTGAGACATAAACGACTCCAAGACACCGTATACGTCAATTTAAACTCTTT
Organism: Pardosa pseudoannulata; assembly: GCA_032207245.1. Classification (NCBI taxonomy): domain Eukaryota; kingdom Metazoa; phylum Arthropoda; class Arachnida; order Araneae; family Lycosidae; genus Pardosa; species Pardosa pseudoannulata. The sequence goes on from CM063501.1 coordinate 7,327,144, forward strand.
AATCCTCGAGTCATTTCTG
>CM063501.1:7332162-7352162 GCA_032207245.1 Pardosa pseudoannulata
GCATCGAGGGAAATTTGCATCCATGTCAGTTTGCATTTGACGGGAGTTTCTTCGATGCGGTTAACACCAGAACAGCACAGCTAGATCAGGTGAATACGGTGGATGCTATATATCACTGTAATTTGATTTTGTTTAAGAAACTCAACTGTTAATCTGGCTATATGTGACGATGCATTGTCATGGTGAAGCATAAGTCTCCTAAAATTCACTTCTTGTAGAATTTGTGGAAAACATTTAATGACATACCAGTTAGCTGTTACTGTCTACTGTCCTTCAAACTGGATGCCTTTGACCAATTCCTTACCTCTGAAGAAAACGGCATGCATCACTTTTTTTCAGTGTGCGTTGCCTTTTCACCCTTTGTCGGCGTTTTATCATCTTCAAAGATCCATACTTTGCTTTCTTGATGTGTTGTAATGTCAAAAAAACGGTATGTATGTTTCATCAACCGTTACAATTTTAGAAATGATTCGGTGGCCACCATCATTTAGAGATTTAAGAGTTTCTTTACTGATTCTGACACGCTCCCCTTTTTGGTGCTCAGATTATGGGGAACCCAAAGGCAAACTACTCTTTTCATATGTAATTCTTCATTAATAATTTTGTGTATGACTGCGGATCCAATGTTAAGTTTCTTCTGTATAATTGGATAGGTACAGAGATTATCATCCATTAACATTTTTCGTATGGCAGACACATTATCCGGGATGACTGCCAACGGCGGCCTTCCCGTGTGTTCTTCATCCTGAAGGAAATGGCGACCTCTGCTAAATTCTTTAAATCATCTGGATGCAGAGGCACGATCTAGCGAGCTGGCGAGCTAGTTGATTTCACCACCAAATGCCAATTGCAACCGTTTAAGCATTCTTCTTGATTTAACCCTGCTTTAAAATCGTAGAAAATCACAGCGTAAAAATTTTTTCGGGTCAACTTCATTTTCTGTCCATTATTTTAAATTTATTGTACTCTAAACAAGTTGAAGTAAATCAGTAAAACATTGTCTGCTGTGTTAAAACGCGTTGTATTTTAAGATTAAACCGTTATTTTTAATTTTGTAAATTCTAAATCTAGATTATAATGTTACTAGTAAAATAGTATCTCAAAAAATTTTACTTTGCAGACTTTTATAAAATGAAAGAATCCTATGTTGTAGTTTAAAATTTATTATAAAAAATTTTTTAAATTTTACTAAAACAAGTTTAGATTTTTTTAAGAAAAAAAATTCCTTTTTACAGCACAAATGTGTGATCACTACTTTTTTTTTCTAAAGATAGCATATTTTGTAATTGTGTGCAAAATTTAATCTTTTAGATAGCTCGTAAAAATAAAAAAATTAATTTAGAAGTGAAATATTTTAAACTAACTAAAATTCTACTTGATAAAAAATTAACATTTATTACACTAGTTTTAAAATAAACTCCTTTAAGTTAGTTTAACAAAATGAAATATATTAAACTAAGCTAAAATGAAATAAAATTAAGTGAAATAATATAAATTAAACTAAATTAAATTAAAATAAAATAAATTGAAATAAACTAAACTGAACTAAAATAAAGTGATAGAAATTAAAATAAAATGAAAGAAACTAAAATAAAGTTAAATAAATTAAACTGAAATAAAATGAAATGAATAAAATAAAATAAAGTAAAATAAACTAAACTACAACGAAATAAAATCAAATTAAAGAAAACTAAAGGGAAATAAAGTAAATAAGCTAAATTTAACTTAAAAAATTTAAAAAGCAGCATTAAACTGAACTAAAATTAGAATTGAAATAAACTAAACAAAAATGAAATAAAATAAATAAATAATAAAGTGAAATAAAGTAATCCAATGGTAATTTTAAGTATAGTAATTTTGTTAAAAAATAAAAAATATATAAAATAAAAAAATATATCAAATTGGTGTTTTTTTTTTTTTTTTTATTAATTAATTATATAAACTATAAATAATAATTTATATATATATATATATATATATAATATATAATATATATATATATAAATGTCTAAATAATTATATAATATGTCTATATATATATATATATAATATATTAATATATATATATATATATATATATATATATATATATATAAATATATATATATATATATATATATATATATATATATATATATATATATATATATATATATATATATATATATATATATATAATGTCTATATAATATATATACATATATATATATGTCTATATATATATATATATCATTACTAAATGTTGTATATAGTGACACAATTCTGATAAAATGTGTGTGTAATCATGAGAAGAATAATTATATAAATTGAAAACTATAATAATATAAATAACGGAGGTAGCAAAGATATCTTATAAACTATATTACTGCGAGGCACCCGAAAAGACAACCCTCTCGATTTTTCGCTTGACACTAAAGCTAATTCTTTCAGTACAAAAACCTTCACAGAATCCAAGAAATATCCTAATTGAACTCGGAATTCATAATTTCTAAATTACCATGTTTATCCTCATTAAAATAACCGTCACTCGACACGTGTCAGACCACATTCAAAATTTCCATTTATGAATCAAAGATTTTCGAAGCGAATATATTCTGAAGGTAATCCGAACCTCTTTAGAACACTTTTCTCCGCCAAGAACATCGTCTTACGCGATAAACGCCACTTTTTAAAATTGTTCACGGAACCATGAATGAGAGATAACACGGCATAAGAGACAGAGATGAAAGAAAATTCCCTTATCCCCGGAATGAGTATTGGAAGCTTAGTTTTGGAATTTGTTGTGCTAGAGTAGAAAAAGGAACTTATCAACTGGTAGCTAACGTTTTTTAAAACTTTAGAACTTCAGATAAGGCGCATGCTATTTTTCACTTAGGAAGATTATTTTTACAAAACGAGCAACCGATCGTCGACAGTTAATTTTTATTCGAATGATTTATTAATGGAAAACCTAACTCTGTCTTTTAAAATAGAACTTCCCCCTTTCGCTCTCTCTCTCCTTCTTTCTTGTATTTATATACCAATATATACATATTTATATTTTCATATAGAATTACTGACATATATATATATATATATATATATGTAATCCATTTTTTATATCACTCCTTCACAAGGAGAAAGCTCAACAGCTATAAGTAATGAGAATGCAGTCGGGCTTCATATTTAAGAGAACTCAGAAGTCTAATTTTAAAACTTTATTTCAGAGCGGCAACACAGCACATCTATCCTTCTGGACAATATACAATCAAAAGCCACAGAGTTCACTCTGCTCTGACACAAGTACACCCAAGAGCGCTGACAACAAGAATTTTCCCACAACAAAAACAGCTTAATAAGCGAATTAACTGCAATATCAGCAAAACGCGAAATCATGTTTTGCCACCAGCTTGAAAACTGCTCTATAGACAGAAAGTTTATAGTTTTATGACAGAAAGGAATGTTAAGTGGAAAATACTCCGTTGATTAAACCATTTAGAGGCTGGTAAAGATATTTAAATGAATTAAAATTGGAGAGAGGAGGCTTTTGAAGAAATATTAAAGTTAAATAATTTTGATATATTACATATATATATATATATATATATATATATATATATATATATATATATATATATTCGAGAGAGAAAGATAAAAAAATACAATGATATATATATCACACTTTTATATATGCATATATATATGATATATATATATATATATATATATATATATATATAGATATATATATATATATATATATATATATATAATATAAATATATATATATATATGTGTGTCTGTATATATATATATATATATATATATATATATATATATATATATGTGTGTGTGTGTGTGTGTGTGTGTGTGTGTGTGTGTAATATTAAAATCCCTTATTTACGTATTTTAATATTAATTTAATAACTTTTGTTCATAAAGTGAGTTCGGGGTTTGCTCGGTCATTCTGATTTTTCCCTCCAGACACGCTATAGACTTAATTCAGCCTCTGTCTGTACTACTTTAGCCAATAGTTAGCGCGTTCTCTTTCAACATGGGTATTTTGCATCACGTGATCAATTGTGCTTAGGGATTATTCGTAGTCTTTTTACCTGAGGAATCTCTATTTGAAAAGTGTATGTGCGGAATCACAGGTGTTTGCCTGTTGTACGGATTTCAAGTTTCTTACCAGAAATAAACTGTGTTGTGATTTTGAATGAGTCTCGCCCATATGTATATATATAAAACCTAAACTTATATAAATTGCTTTCCACGATTTTAATTAATTACATTATAAATAGAAAATAGCCTTAAAACAAGTGCATAATTTCTCCGGTTTTGAATGAATAAAATTATTAACGTCACCCAGCCTGTTTAGTGGTTACCTTGCCCGCTTCTCACTCAAAGGAACTTGAATGCAGGAAAATAGTAGACGGTAGTTTTCAAACGAAACCAAGTAATTCCACTTGAAATGATACCTCGTCTCAAATAGAAACTCAAAATTATCGTCGAAGTTTGCTTAGCAGTAAAAAATATATGACGTCTTGTATTTTTCTTCAATTTCCACACTGCATGGCTAGTGATGACAGGTAACTTGCAATTTTAGATGGTTTGTTAAATAAGTAAATAAATGAGAAATGAGTGTGGAGCCTTAGGCTTGAAAAGAACAGGGGGCCGTCATATATTTGCGGAAGATGTTTCTACCACCAGTGAAACGTCATGAAATTGTTATAAATAGAATATGCTTTGTTAACCAAGAAAAATGAATCTCTAAAAAGCATTAAAAAGTTACCACATGTTTAGGGGGGAGGGTTTGTAATGATCTGTATTCCTCTGTTTAAGTTAAGAATTAAAGATTGGGGTGGAATTAAAATTTTCATTCAAAGTATCCTATATTTCTCCAAACTGTTCTTTCTTCAGAAGAATCATTGATATTGAATCATTGCAGAAGAATCATTGATGTCTGCAATATATTTTATGCACATTTTGTAAATATACAAAATTCTTTACGATGTACCCTTTTAGTAAAAATGTTGGTATATATGAAGTAATATAACAAGTAGTCAATCTGATGGGAGTAGTTCATTTTTTAACCCTTAATTGACAAGATGTTTCAAATATTTTTTATTTTCTGTTATTTTTCCATGTCTGTATAGACATTAGGATCTCTGTAAAATAAACAAGAAAATATATCATTTTCCATTTTTGAGATAATTAATGTCCGCTGTGGCGAACACTGTCAATTATGTCATATAGTAGTTATAAATATACCTGTCCGGTGTAGCGGCTAGACTTAGCCAAATTAAAGGTTAAGAAAGACAGCACTATGTAGGATCTCCGCTGCACTGAATGTTACCCATAGCTACATCAGTTAACATTTGAGTTAACGCAGTCACTAAAGGTTTACTATAATTTAAAGTGAAACAAAGACCTTTCGTCAAAGATTTTTAATTAATGGTTAGAATTCTTACATATTCAATTTATTTTAGAATGTAATCGTAATTAAGTTGATAGTATGTTTAAAAATATCATTATTGTTCCGAGGTACTTTCACACGATGGTCAAAAAGTGCATGCACAGCTGTGGAAGAAATTTTCAAGAAGAATTTCATTGCCGCTGTTGACTTCGTGTTTTAAGGACATAGGCAGAGGAGTTTTAGATCACGGAATGGCCCAGACGTAACTGTCAAGCTCTCACAGAGATGTAACCGTGAGTTATGGGGGCAGGGGCTAAAAATTATAATATCAGCTTTCGCAAAAGGGGCTGTTTTAATGAGCCCACCTGTTCGCCCGAAGGGAGTGCAGATGTGGGAAAATTTCACGAACAAGCGAGTGGCAAAGAAAATAAAGTAGCGTTAAAAGCGAGGGGATGAGTTGGGAAAGAGAGTGACGAAAGAGGGGTGTAGGTTGGGATTGATGAGTTGCTGGACATCCAAAGAGAGCCCGGCAAAGCAATCGAGTCCCGAACCCTCATGCCAGCATAGACGTACAGAAAAATAACGGCCGCTACTCCAGTACCGACGCCCTTTTACGCCCGAAGTCCAGCACCTTCGCACAGCCTGAGGGAAGCCCCATCCTGCTCCCCAGTAATTACTGGAGGTAAACTTGATCTTATTCATAAATTATTACCTTGGGTCTCGGAATCTTTTGATTAAGGAATGACGCATAAAAACCTAAAAGAAATTAATGAATGGTTGTAATGATAAACGTCGAGAAAAGGAATTGTATATATAGATATTAATCAAAAATTAATGTTTGTAAATAATTAGTGTACATAATAAATGTTTTAGTTCAAATATAAGGTATCATCATTTTACTATGTTTGCTCTTTAAGAACGGACACTGGTGTTAGTGTTATAAGTACATTACAACAATTATATATATATATATATATATATACATACATACTTATCTATATATATACTGTAGTAATATCTAGTAAATATACGTTCTAGGGGAAACACATTAGTGTTTTATTGAGTTTAACAAACAAGCAAACGACAAAGCGCGAGCGCACAGATCAGTTCAAGTATATTTAACCCTTAATTTGGCTAAGACTGGCCGCTACACCAGACATGTATATTTATAGCTACTATATAACATAATTGTCGGTGTTCGACACAGCGGACATGAATTATGTCAAAAATGGAAATTGATATATTTTTTGTTTATTTTACAGAGATCCTAATGTCTATACAGACATGGGAAAATAACAGAAATTAGAAAATATTTGAAAAAACATCTTGTCAAATTAAGGGTTAAGGACGCGTTCACTATTTCTACGAAATATCGTTTTTTCTCAAGGTAGTAGATAAGTTTATATTTTGGAATATGATGTAATGAAGTTTGTTACAATATATAAACTAAATACAGGTGATTAGATATAATATATACTGGTGGACAAAATTAAGAGAGGGAAAGCATTTTTGCACATTTCTCTAAATATACCTCACAAAACCTGGACACTTGATTGCCATATACGGTCACTGTAGCGCTAATGGCCCTGAGATAATCTTGCGTATTGTTGTGGGTGTTGCTAATCCAGCAGGAGGTATAAAAGTCTGCATCGAGCTGTTCATCTCATTCCAGTCTTCAACACAGTTGCAGATTTAGTGCATTTTTTGAATAATCCAGTTGTTTCTTGCTGGTTTTTAGGTGAAATGAGTAAACATCATCGTTTAGACGAGGGTATGAGGTGGAGAATTGTGGGTAGACTTGAGGCAGGCCAGTCAGGTTGCTACGGAATTGGATATAATTTCCAATTTGTGGAGTCAATTTAAAACTAGTGGAACAGCATGCAAACGACCAGGAACAGGTCGTCCGAGGGCTACAGCGGCTAATGACGACTGGTATTTGTTCTTTTCAGCTAAACGCCAGAGGACGGCTACAGTCACTCAATTGTCTGGGGACCTCGTGGCTGTTACAGGAACATCAGTTTCAAGTAAGACAGTTTCCATAAGACTCCATGAAAGAGGGCTGTATGCCAGGAATCCCGTTATTTGCATCCCACTCACTCCTTCATGCTGTCTGTCTGGCAGGGATGACCATACACCATACTGGAGGCAACACACACTGTACAAGCCTCACTTTTATTGTCATCTTTTATCCTTACGTTCAGACTACATTGGATTTATTGGCAAAAGGTCTTGCCAGTGAATGGCACTTTCATTTCTGTTTTGCAAACTTTATTATCATGGAATAAGCTATATCCATACCAAATTTCATTTCTTTCTATTCAGTATTTTTTTGAGATATTTGGGAAAATGTCTTCCATCTCTTAATTTTGTCCAGTGTATTTAGACATCTTTTTGTATCAGAAAATTTTAATATTTACAATTTTTTATTTAATCTCGTGCTGACTAAATTCTACCCAGTTGCTAACTTTTGTAAAATTACAAATTCCTTACTCCGATCATGACAGCAAGACTTTTTTTTCAAATAAATTAAAGCAGGTTATTTATTATTATTTATTTTCTTTAAAGTATACACCAAGAAATAAACGTACTTTCAAAAATATATTTTTCCTAATTTGTTATTTCCCAACGTATCCATTTTAGATAAATAAATGAACGAAGATACATGGATTAAAAGATTATTTCTGTTAAACTTTTCGAAATTTTAAGCTGTCTCGGAATGCATTCGTCTTTTTATTTTCATTCTCAAATGAAACCGGCAAGCATTTTTTTTTAAAACCTCGATTCGTTTTCATATTTTTGAGGAATATTTTTTCGATTGAAATGAACGCATATTTTATTTTTTGTTGCCAAACATAGTTAAACTTTTACATGATTTTGTTTATATTTCTCTTTTTTATTTACCATCATACGCAAATTTATTTTCGATTCCGCCAGCTAAATCATTTTCACAAGGATTTTTGCAGGCGGTGCGAGTAAAAAAAAAAAAATGAAAATTTTCCCAGCTTGTAAAGGATTTAAATATTTTCCTAAGTGCCTTGTTGACAGTCAGAATAGCTATTTAAAGACATTTTGAGTGTTGTTTGAGTGGCGGGTGTGTTTTTACACAGATTGGATAGTTTTTTTTTAATAACTTGAAATGTAAACTTAGAGGTATTTCAGCAAGAGACGTTTGTATATAAAATATTAAATCTACTATTTTCATTCCTTTTGAAAGATAACATATTTGAAAAAAAAAGGTAGCATAGTATTCCAATCTATATAATATTCTTAAATTCTGGAAATTCCCAAGCATTACTTTTCACATTATTCAAATAATGTGTGTGTGAATTTTGATAAATACACGAGATTCAATAGAATAGCATATCACCAACCTAATAGAGAAATATGTGCCTGTATATGTAATCCATTTTTATCAAACTCCTTGACAAGGAGAAAGCTCAACAGATAGCAGTAATAAAAATGCAGTCGGGCCGACACTGAACGGCACCAGTCTAATTGAAACTTTATTAAAGAGCTTCTACAACGCACATCTATTCTACTCAACAACAGACAAAGAAAAGCCACACCAATCACTTTGATTGAACAGAGGTGCACCCAAGAGCGAAGACAGAAACAATTTTCCCACATTAAAAAAACTTCATAACCTAATTAATTGCAGTATCAGAAAATATGTGAAACCATTTGCCGGCGACAGCTGGGAAACGTGCTGAATAGACAGAAAGTTTATATAATTAGGATAGAAAGGTTTGGGATGAATGTTAAGTGGAACACACTCCTTTGATTAAATTATTTAGAGGATGGGAAAAAGATTTAAAGGAATTAGAATTTGAGAGTGAAGATTTTTAAAAAGTTAAATCATTTTGTTATATTACATGTATGCGTACATGTGTATATATGCATGCAATATATCAAAGTTGTTACAATTAAAATATATCTTTAAAATTCTCTTTTAACCATACTGTTTTTTTTCATATTTATTTTCCTAGCTTTATAATATCTTATTTAAATGCGTATTCGTTTATGTAAAAAAAATTTATCAGTCTCCCAAAAACAACTTTGGAATAAATACTGATTTTCTGTCCACTCGTCACATCTTCCAGCTGTTCCAAGAAAAATGGAATTTTTTTCCCAATTACTAAAGTTCCCTTTTTGACTGGTATTAATGCTGACTAAGCTGATTGTTTCATGGGAGACTCCACGTCTTCACTCGCCGTGGGGTAAATTTTGAAATTAAAGCGTGTCTTTGTCATCAATCCAAGCTCTGGTCTTGTCAGAGAACCACATTATTTCGTAATCTTTAATAAAAATTTAGTTTCACCACGAACTTTGATGTTTACTTGTAATGGACCCACGACCGTTGTTTACGTAGGTTCACTCATTGTCCAGGAAGACCGGGAAATTAAAAAAAAATTGTGAAGTATAAATAATTATTTTCTTATGTGAAGGAGAGAGAAATTGCTCACGTTCCACATTACGTGTATATATATATTATTTATATCTATAAATATATATAATATACATATCTATATATTATATATATATATATATATTAAATATATATATATATCTATATTCATATAAATATACAATATATATATAATATATATATACATACTCTATATATATATAAAATCTTAATATATATACTTATATATACATACATATATATATATATAATATATATATGATATATCTATAAATACATATATATATATATACATATATATATATATATATATATATATATATATATATATATATAAACTATATATATATATACATACATATATATAATATACATATATATATATATTATATATATAAATATATATAGATATATATATATATATATACATACAAAATATATATATATCTATATATATATATACATATATAATAATACAAATATATATATATATATAATATACATACATATATATATATTTAGATAAAAATATTAATATATATATATATATATATATATATAAATATATATATATATATATATTTATATATATATATACATATAATACATACATATATATATATTATACATAGATATATATATAAACATACATATATATATATATATAGATATACATAATATATATATACATACATAAATATATATAGTACATATATATACATACATATATATATACATACATAATAAAATATACATACATATATATATACATACATATATATATGTACATACATATATATATATATATATACATACATATATATTTAAATATAAACATACATATCTATAAAATATACATAACATAATATATTTATACATATATAACATACATATATACATATATATAATATATAAATACATAATATATATATACATATATACATAAAATATACTATATACATATATATACAAAAAACAATATAAATACATATATATATATACTATAAATATATATATATATATTATATATAATATATATATTATTATATATATATATATATATAATATATATATATATATATTATATATATATATAAATTATTATATATATATATATATATATATATATTATATATATATATTATATAATATCGTGTTCCAGTTTTAAGGCTAGTATAAAACAGTCTTTCTTGATGATAATAATAAGTTTATTAAATCATCGTCTCATTTAAGCAAAACTTGTGAAATTTTAATTATTCGTCAAAGACACTCGTAGAGTGTGTTGACAGCTCCACGTCCACTATCTAACTGACTCATATCATTTCTTTTAATCATCAAATCCTTCAAATATCTTTCCGATTGAAAGGATGATCACAAACGCTTACGCGAGAGAGGTTCTTTTTCTTTTATTTTATTATTATAAGAGATTTTTATTGTTTAATATCGCTTATATATACATAATTTCCATATATTTTAGAATATAGTATATAATATATAAACATATATATTATATATATAATATATAATATATTAATACATGCATATATATACATATACATACATATATATGTATATATGTATATGTATATATGTATATATGTGTATATGTATATAATAATATATTATATGTTGTATATGTATATATGTATATATGTTATATCTTATATGTATATAAGTGTATATGTGTATATGTATAAGTGTATATGTATATATTATATGTATATATGTATATTATAAGTATATATTTTGTTATATATATATTTATATGTAATATATGTGTATATTATTATATATATATATATATGTATATATATGTATATAATATATATATATATATTTATATATATATATATATATATATATATATATATATATATATATATATACATATATTATAATAAAATACACTGTTTTTACTATATAAATATAAGACGGATTTACAGATTCTCTGAATATTTGAATTAGAGTTTCTAAACTATAGTTATCTTGCAGGTTAAATTAGATTAAATTCCGACTGCTACGGTGTTCTTCGTAGAGGTTATTTGATTAAATAAAAGTATTTGGCTCTCCGAAAATTAGTCGGCCAGTTAACGCTTCATTCACCGTCATTCTAAGCTCTTTTACGGGTGACGTAAATTTACTTCTCCTCTGACTTATTTTCCTGTCACAACAGGCTTTACCTCTGTAATTCTACACTTCATGCGTGTAACATTGCAGCAGAGCTAAACTTGTTGAATCGTGTAAGAATTCGCGTCAAAGTACTCTGTTTTTAAAAACATCTACGGCATGTTAGCTTACACAAGAAATTTATTTGTTGAATATGGATTATAATAAACCAATTTCTTGCCCTCTTTAAAGTGAGTAATTGTGGAATTTTAATTGGCAGAAGCTCCAAAAAAGATGTAATAAACGGGTGAGGATTTAAACTTAGTTCACCAGTATTATCATTCAATGGATATCCTTTTATGTGTAAATAAAAACAACTTTAATTAAAAACAGATTACAACATTCTTTTAATTTTCGGTGGAGACCACTTCTCGAATCACATTATAAGGCAAATTCATCCACCAATGTGTTAATTTATGTAAAAAATAATTTTGCTAGATTTTAAAAATGTAAATAGTTAATCTGATATATATATATATATATATATATATATATATATATATATATATATATATATATATATATATATATATATATATATATATATATACATCTTCTGTTCGTGTGTTTGTAATAGAACTCTTCCTAAATGGTTAGACTAATTTTGATGGAATCTTGTGTATAATTAAGATAACTCGAGAATGATTTAGTTTCACAGTTTGATCTGACAGGAAATGTTTTTATTAAAAAATCCAGAATTACGAGGGTATCAAGATTTTATAATGCCGCTCTAAACCCCTCGCTACCAACATATCTGTGGCCCAGTGGTCGGCTGGACGGGCTTCAATACGAGAAGTTCCACGATCGAATTCCGTACAGGCAATGTGGGAATTTAATTACGTTTCTCATGAATGTACGCGTGGTGGTGTGAAGTATTTTTAAAATATTTTTTGTCCTTACTTTTTCATCAAAAAGGTACAATTTAAAATTTATTTAAAAACATTTTCGAGTCATCTAGCGTATATATATATATATATATATATATATATATATATATATATATATATGTATGTATGTGTATGTATATATGTATATATATGTATGTATGTGTATATAATGTATATATATATATAGGTATAGATATATACATATACATATATATACATATATACACATACATGCATATACATATACGTGTGTGTGCGTGTGTTGTGTGATCCAGTGTTAAGGCGAATGAAAAACAGTCTTTTTTGATAATAATAAGTTTATTAAATCATACTTTCATTTAAAAGCAACACTAGCGCCATTTTCATTTGTTCGTAGTAGAATGTGTTGAAAGCTATGTGTCCACGAGCTAACTGATTCTTATCGCTTGATTAGTCATCAATTTCCTGTGAAATACCTCTGCGTTTGACTAGATTACTCCAAAAGGTTAAGCAAGCGTATGTCTTTTTCATTTATTTTATTATTATAAATGATTTCCCTTTTAAAATCATTTATATCTCATGTAATTTCCAACTACGCTCTTTTTAGACATAAAAGATATATATATATATATATATATATATATGCATATATATATATGCATATATATATATATATATATATATATATATATATATATATATATATATATATATATATATATATATATATATATATATATATATGTGTGTGTGTGTGTTGTATTAACAATTATTACATAAAATGTGGTTTAATTTCTATTGGCTTGAAAACGAATGTTCCTTTAACAGTGTGTTTAATATGAAATCTGTAGCAACAGCGAAATGAAAAATGAGGAAAAAATACCCTTAAAATCTTAAAACCGTTTAATAAAATTTGTAGAATTAATTTTTATCTTATTCAGAAAACAAAATAATATATGTTACTGTTGCTAAATGATATAATACCTGGTACAATATCTTATTTAAATCATCGAAATTTTACGTAATTTTGGGAAAATGTAGAATAATGATACATGGTACATATAATTACAGGAAAGGGGATCATACTCTCAGCCAATTAGTGCAAGGTTTTTGACCAGAGAAAACCCTGAAACACCAACAAGTCTAAGCCTCGGGATCATAGCTCTCATAAATGATTGGGTAAAAAGAACAATTATTGAATTACTAAGGTTTGTCACTGTATTCTCAGCTTTGAAGCAAAAGCTGTTTAGATGTTTACTTAAGCTCTTGCCCGAAACATTTCTGCCGATTACACATCAATGGATGTCTTAAATCTAAGTTCACATGGACCGTATTATAATAAAATAAATAAGAAGTTTATATAGCATTTAAATACTACAGGACATCATGTTAATGATAAGCCGTCATTTTAATCACATAATACGATGATATTGAAGACAAAAGGTGAGACAAAATTTGGGGATTTATTTGTTATTTACTCTTGGCATGCGGATATGCTTCCATGCCAGCTTAAGCGTGCAACGGGCGTTTTTTCATGAATCGTTCGACAGTCTAGTTATTCAGAAAAATCGCAGTCAATCGAAAACTACTTTGTTTTATGAACAAAACTTTTTTTATTTTACACTTTAATATATACTGTATGATTATTTCACAAAAAAAAATAATATTTTTACGAAATCACAAATATAAACAGTTTTTAAAATTAAAAGTACGATAATCTGTCAGCGCCTATTTCTTCATCACTCTCTTTGTCACGACGACTCATTTTATCTATTTTGTATTCAACAATAAAAAACCAAGTTTCAAATTGACAAAACACGACTTGTACGGTCTGGAGCTAGAAATTCGACCGAAGACGAAGCAACGCAACAAAAGACTTAGTCACTCGACAATCAGAACTTGTGGAACGAAAAAATGCAAAGCGTTGCATAGCAATTTAAACAACAAGCGTATAATGTCACACATACATATAATTATACGTATTTAGTAGATTTGTGGTGGTTAGCGGGTATCCACCACAAATCTACTACTAAATTCGTATTTTACGTGACCCGCACTCCAGTGACAGACAGCAAAGAACGTAAAAATACGTTGCCCGCACTAGAAGTGCTAAATGCAATATAAATATTGTAGCATCTAGTCTCATAATACACAAAAGCAATGTGTCATGATTTCCGTCTCTGTACCTGCCGATAAAGACAATTTATGGTCACTGTTCATGATGTATTGAACCTAATGAAAAATTTATAAATAATAGAAATCCCTTAAAATACTGTAGATAGTTTATAAGATTGCCATCTGCCTACTCGCAAAAGGAAAACTCAATTCTGCTATCTATTTTAAGGGGTATTGAAAGTGATATGACATTAAAAGGGAATACTGATCATACTACTAAACAATATCTTTTACATTTTAATACATCATGATTTAAAACAAATCCAACATACATTATAGTTATTAGTTTAACAATGCTGTAAATCCAAAAATTGTTAATCTTTTTAAAATAAATTATAAATTGTACGTTTGAATAGAAAAGTAAGGAAAACAATTATTTTAAAAATACTGGATGCCACCATGCGTACAATCATCACAAACGTAATTAAATTAAATTAAAATTCCCACATCGACTGTACGGGGATTTGACCCTGCGACTTCTCGTGGCGAAGCCCGTCGCGCCGACCCCTGTGCCACAGATACATTGGCAGTGAAGTTTTTGAGCGTCATTATTATAATCTCAATATGCACGCCATGCTGGATTTTTAATTAAAAAAACATTTTCTATTGGATCCAATTGCGAATCTCAACCATTCTCAAATCAACTTAATGACAAAATTTCATCCAAATCAGTCCAGCCGCTGAGGAGGAGTTCTATTACAAACATACTGACATAAGAATTTTATATAGAGAGGTTGTGACGACCTGAAGTAGGGGTAGGCGAAGCCGTCCATGATACAGGCTGGACAACGGTTTAGTCTGGATTAAAAAATTTATTCTAGTGAATAATTATGTACAGGTTTCAGTAGATTTTAAATCTTATGAGATCTCGTGCTGAGATAACGTTAACACAATTGCAATGCGTGGGTACAGTGAAGCTAGTTTTTCTCGAACACTGAAACAGTTTGCTAATTAGTGCCGGTACGAAACTCTGACACTATATCTTCCGGGCTCACGATCAGTACAGTCTGCTTCCACACAAAGGTTCAAACGCTCAGAGTGCGTATCACGCTGGAGCTGGTTGCGGAAACTCAGTTTGAAGACAATCCAAAATGAGAGTAAGGTCATCCTCAACGACCTACTTCTATGCACGAAGTAGAAAAAAAATTTAAGATAATGGGAATTAGATCCCAAAGTCGAAAGTCGATTTCTTAGAAAAAGCAGAGACGCTGGCGGTCACTAAAGCAAGCAAGCTCTGGAAATCGGAGATACAAGTGGTCTCCTCTCGAGCTGCACAAAACATCTCCCAAAGCAACTTTTAAGACAAAAGCCCCTTCTTGGCTCAGCCGATCGTCTTTTATAGGGGTCCCAGTTCCTATCACGTGATTCTTCCGGAACCTTCCAGACCCAGGGAGAAACGCAATCTTGCTGTCAACTCCCCGTCTGGATCAGATGATCCGTTTACAGATGGGGCAGATTGGTTTGCTTTGGATTGGAGCTATACGGTTTCCTATTTGCAACACGAGGGCTAATGAGACCGGGACCTACTGCTTAAAGCCGAATCCGAACGGCTACAAACATCCATTCCACTGTGGGATTCGAACCCACGAACTCCGGTTCCGAAGGCCAGCACCCTAACCATTCGTCCATCGTTCAGCACCACATGGGGCAGAAAGGTCATCTTTAAGTCAACCACCAAAACAACTTAAATTCCTTTGCGGCACCGGTAACGGGAAACAGATGTACACTACAACATCGCTCGATTAATAATTATTACTCGAGTCCTTTGACAGTAGCAGACATGATAAAGCCTCAGACGCGCTGGCTTCAGCGTACCCACAGTTTTCAATTACGTCCATTTAAGCGTAAGTCGTGTGTTTGTTGAGGGGACCTAGTACACAAACGGCTATTGTTAGGACAACATGTTTCTACCTGCCTCTAACTGTAATTGTCCTCTGAGAAAAGTCACCTTCCGCTCTTCTTTCGCTAGAGTCATGTAACGGATCTTTACAAGGTGTATACATATATTGAACATTTTCTACATATTGGTATGTTACAGTTAGAATAAGTATCTACAATTTTGTCACTTGGATGGTTAGGGATGAACCATTTTCCGCACATGCCGAGATACTTTAATATTATATTTTCATAGATTTTTAGTGGTATAAAATACAGAAAAGTCAAGAAAATTACTTCAATTTCGTTACTAACCTTTTGAGAAAATGGAACAGAAAATAGTGTTCGGGTGAAAATGACCCATCTCGCGTTTCTAGTGTTAAACCAATATAGAGCACAAACGCTGAAAATTACTTTGGAATATCTACTTCAAAACGAAATAAGTATTTCACAAAAATCTATCCCTCTGGGTGTCTGACATATCTCCAAACGCCTTCAGCACAGTTATTTATATTAATTTAACGAATGCCTACGAATAAATAAAGTCTAGAACGTCAGTGTGCACTTCAAGCAGAACGCATTTTCAGCCTGTACACTCGAAGGGACAGATAATGAATTGTTTTAAGTGATTAAATACATTGCTCAATGAAACACAAACTAATGGATAAGTTAAACTGAAAGATAAGGGATTGAAATTCGATAAATTCACAGAAGCTTAAGATAATTGAATTTCTTAAACCTTCCAAACCTCCAAAGTATTGTTTCGGGAATAATGTCTGCAGACAGAGTCTGACTTTGGAAAGATTATTTGGCCTTTAAAGCCGCCTTCTGACAATAAAAAAAAGTATTTTAAACTAACTATAACTTAAGAATCGCATCCAAACAATTACAATGTCTAAACTAAATTTAATTAAGTATCTAATTAATATCTAAATTAAATAGGTGAACTATTGCGTAAAATTATTTTTATAAAGTGATCTGACGTTAAAGAAAATGTCTAATGTATCGATCTATCGAAAGCTGCAGTAGATAAATATTATTTTCAAAAAGAGATCAATTGGGGTAGAAGGTTTCGTCTTTTAATTTACAGCAATCCCTCGATTTTCGCTAATAATGGGCACCAGAACCTTCTGCGAAAGCTGAAAAAACGCGAAGTAGGATTTGTCCCTACGAATTTTCTTATATGCGTGTACACGAATGTTTTAAATATGTAAACAGTATTTATACTGTACATGTTTAAGACAAAAATGACAACAGTATATGTATTTACTGAAACGTGTCAGTGCTATTTAATAAGGTTAGAATTAATTACAAAATCCTTATAGAGTAATAAACATTAACCAACATTGCTTTCTGAAAAAGGCGAGGAGTCTTGTCGTGGTGGCAGAGAGGAGAATCTCTCACTTGATTTGTAGAAGCTTTAGGTTCACTCGGATCCTCTTCTACTGAAGGCGCTGTGGACAAATCTGGAGGCTTTACCTTGGAGAGAAACAGGGTGATGGGTAGTTGTCTTTGCTTTTTTCTTTTCCTTCAAAATTCTCCTGTACAAGGAATACTTCTACTGTTACCTCAAAATTCCCCTGTAACCCTGTCAACGCGATAGCTGAACTCGACAGTTCGAAACATATTGTCGTCAATGTCTTGTACAAATTGTTGCATCGCTCTTGCCATGCTGCACAATTGTTGCTCGTTCTCCAGGGTAAGGACACGCATTTCAGTTTCTTTTTCGTATTCCTCTTAGTTTTCTTCCTCACTTGCAGACTTTGTCATCTCAAGGCACTTCGAGTCATGTACTCGGACTCAACTAATCTCTTTGTTTGATATTTAGGGAACCTTCTCTCTTGAGCATCAACATGAAGAAATAAAAACGATTCTTTCCACAATGTGGCTATCAGCATGGTTATATTTTTTTTCATTTTTATTTTTTGAGGAATATTTTAGAAAAACCCGCGAAGCACTGAAGGCGCAAAAGATGAAGCGCGAAGTGGCAAGAGAACAAACACTGTATATCCAATTCTTGTTTAAAAACCTCTAACAGTATTAAAAGGGGACATTTTTTATCATAATCTTGATGCCACATGTAGGAGAAATGTACACCTACTTTATAAAATCTCTTATCATTTACTTTCATTTTCTTTGTTGTAGATTAAAATAATAGAGTAATTAACTTTAAAAGGGAAATCAATGCATTTATGAAAGGTGTCACATATAATTAAAATCAATCCATTCGATACCATACTGTAACATATAAAAATCCATTTTTTCCCGTGTATTATTATACTCTTATACATAAATGAAAGTACGAGAAAGTTTAAATGTGCATTATATATATATATATATATATATATATATATATATATATATATATATATATATATATATATATATATATATATATATATATATATATATATATATATATATATATATATATATATATATATATATATGTGTGTGTGTGTGTGTGTGTGTGTGTGTGTCTGTTTTCTCTTAAAAACGAAATGTTGTCCGAGGTTTTAAATTCCCATTTGAAGGAAGAAGGGTATCAAAAATGGGTAAAGTTAGCTTCAAAGCCAAAACTTTTTCTTTAAATTTAGTAAAAATAAAGTTCGGAGACGTTCAAAAGGTCTAACTCTTAAAAAAATCAAAATATTTTCCATTTGTATTATTTTCTTAAATGAATGAAACCCAAGAAAATCTTGACCAAGAAATCTTGCAATATTGCAATGTTTGTAGATGTTCGAAATTCGAAGTTAGGTGTGTTGTTTGGTTGGATGAATTTTAATGTCACGACATCCTCCTGGGATAAATTGTGAAGAACACAATTATGCATGAATAAGCAGTAGTTTTGAAAAATTAAACTAAGTAAGGCGGTAGGATAAAAACCAGGAGTTAAATGGGTGCAAAAGAAGCAAGATGAAGTCAGTGTGAAATACTAGAATAAAAAACAACAACTTTCAAAAACATACAAAAATTTAAGGACGTGACGTGGCATTTAAGGGCTATTTGATGTGAGGTTAAAATAATGAAAACGATGATGATTGAAGAGGGTACAGCGTGTGAGGGCTTATTTAACGGACAAGACAACATTACACTT
>CM063501.1:7357162-7372162 GCA_032207245.1 Pardosa pseudoannulata
CCCTCTCTCCCATTCTAGTTCTTCAAAATCTTTTTTCCCAGCCTTAAAATGTCTTAATCAAAGGAGTGTCCTAGATTTAAAATTCTTCCAATACATTTCCCAAAAATTTCTGTCCATAGATGTAAATTTTCTGTCCATTCGTTACGTTTTCCAGCTGTCGCCGGCAAATGGCTCAGTTTTTCTCCTGATCTACCAGTTAAAATCGCCGACTGAGTTTCTTGTCCTTTGGGAAAATTCTATCTGTCTTCGTTCCTAGGTACACCTATTCGAGCAAAATGTTTTTGTGTCATTCATTCTCTCGTTTGTCGTTGACTCTTAAAGATCTCATTTTTATCAGGTAATGAATAAAGTTTAAGTTTTGCTACGAACTGCGACTTTTCTTTTCACCAAAATGATTCGATTGCAATTTACTCAAACAGCCTAGTAGCTTAGGCTTGTCCTTGTCCAGAAGCTCGGGCAAGTAAAAATAATAGGGCTATCACTTCAAGAGTCTCCAGCAGTTGTAAAACTCCTGTATTATATATGTATTCAAATATACATATGTAAGCATTATATATATATATATATATATATATATATATATATATATATATATATATATATATATATATATATATATATATATATATATATATATATATATACGATTATAGAACAGTACAAATTGTGAGTAGGAATCCAAAATGTGCATATATGCTTCGGCAACGTCGTTCTACAACTATGCGTCATTGATGTAAATATCTTTTACTTTCTCCAATCTAAAAAGTACTACTACTACCACCACAATTTTCGTAGAATATCTGATAATTTAGAAATTTTAATACAATAATGTTTCACTTAAAAGGAAGACATAAAAATTTATTAGATGCTTAATATTGAACAATTTCTCGTTTTATTTTTCAATCATTGTCGACAAGTGACCAAAATTCGACAGCCTACAGTTAGAGATATTGAAATTATTGTCCGACAGGTGTACAACATTGGCCGATAAAGTTTGCTTTCTAAGTCCGGAATAAATTTACATTATTTTAACTTCCAGTGTGGTTTGGTTTGGTTGTGGAGTGCTATGGTCTACTTTTTGCACATGAGGGCTAATGAGACCAGGAACTAATGCTTAAAGCTGATTCCGAACGGCTACGAACATCCATGCCATAGTGGGATTCGAACCCACGAACTCCGGTTCCGAAGGCCAGCACCCTAACCATTCGGCCATCGTTCGGCCTTAACTTCCAGTGTGAGAGAAGGAAAATGTATAAGACCTAAAACGTTCATAAATTCCAGATACTGTATCCAAGTCTCTTGGCTGACCAACATTCTTTGCTCACATAAACAGGCGACGAACACTTTTTAAACTTTCCCGAGACAGAAACTATACGAAATTCTCGTTCCACGGTGGGAAATCGAGTGTAAACTTTCCACAGCGTAATGACGGAAAAATGTCTCTTTTCTTAAGTCGTCGAGCATATTGACTACGTGTGCACCGAAAACGCTAACCGGTTGTTGAAATGGGAGCATTTCAATTATTCCGGCGCGGGATGTCTGCAGTTTTCTGAAGCGATAACGACACCAGAAAAGGGGGAAGGAAAATTCACGGATTCGTGAATAACCGAAGAACAGTCGTCTTAATTTGGAGGCAGGAATGCGCCGTGGGGTCACCTATAAAGGTGGAGAGAATGTGTCCGTTTATTAACAAGATGGAAGGAGTTAATATTCTGAGTTATTTGTTTAAACTTAGTTGTTAGAGTTTATTCGGAGTTATTCGTTTTGTCCTCTGAGTGCTATGCTTTCATGTGCGGTTTAAACAGTTTCTGACTATAATAAGATGTGTGTTCGAGGATTATAAAATCTTAAAGCAGAGCTTTGTCTCTTTCATTTTGAATGCTTAACCCTCTCGCTGCGCATCCCACGATTTGAACGGGCAACATAGATGTAGCAAAATTTGCGCAACCCGCGATTTCCGCGGGCATGCATTTTAGCCGTCTGTTTAACTGTGCAACCCGCTCTTTCCCCGTTTATTCTTTCATTTTCTCTTTACTGTGATTTTTAATTGTTATTTATCTTTAAACTAGCAGATGGCTTTTGGTTGGTTTGGTTTGGAGCGCTACGGTCTACTTTTTGCTACACGAGGGCTAATGAGACCGGAACCTACAGTTTAAAGCCGATTCCGAACGGCTACGAACATCCATGCCACAGTGGGATTCGAACCCACGAACTCCGGTTACGAAGGCCAGCACCCTAACCATTCGGCCATCGTTCGGCGAGCAGATGGCTTTAATTGTCCACATTTCTGCGAAATATAGAAGAATTTTTTGTAGCATTTTGAGTGCTCTGTTCATAGCTCAAAGATGTCTGGCAGGAAGCGTTTCGCGAGTGATATAACCTATACTCCTGGCGATATTTCCGCCACTGATAGCATTTCTGACTCTTTTTTCAAGTATATTGAAGATAGTTATAGCGAAACTGATGAGAATTTCTCGGATTCCTCTGCGGATAGTGATGAATCTGAAAATTTATTTTCTATTTAAAATGCTCGACAGTGGTGCAAAATTGATATGCAAAATATTCCACCAGCTCCTGCTTCATTTCCTTTCATTGGAAATCCCAGACTAAATTTCACTATGGCAAATAATGCAACTGTTTTGGACTATTTTGAACTTTATTTTGACGAGGTTATAATACAAATAATAGTAAAATAGACCAACAGTACATGAGAGTAATAGACCCAGAAGACTAACTGCTAGACACTTTGCTAGTCATATACACCCAAATCGCATCAAGAGCCTAGTAGATAGTGTGCTGTCTATTTTTTTAAAAACTGTAGATGGAACAAAAAATTCGAAAATAAACGCGAATTTGTTGCAAGGATTGCGAGGTAGTACTTTGAATCGAGCCTTGTTTCGAAATTTATCATACAAGACTTCATTTCTAATAAATGCTTTGTAAGTCTTTTGAATTATTTAATTAGTATATACGTTTTGCTATTGCATTTTATAAAATAAATGATAATAAATGATAATTTAACCAAGATTAATTTTCAAAATTAAACTTTTATAACATTATTCTACAATTTTATTTTTCTGAATACCTGTTTTTAGGACCTAATTCTATATTAAAAAAAACTCTTTTACAAAAATTTTTTTTGTATATTTTAACTCTAAAATGTATATTGATTTGAAATATGTAATAAAAAATTACGCAACTTTTTAACATATTTTGATAAAATAAATACGCAGCTAGAGGGTTAATGCCTTAGAACAAGAATGCTTCTGATAAGGAATTGATATGTGTACGAGACTGCTAACATAGATCGTAATTTATTCTAAATGTAGGGAAGTTTTGATTTAGATTTTTGACGAAAGTATAGAAGCGTCAGAAATATATTTTAGAATATTATTATGATTAAATTTGTTAAAATGTTATTTACATGTAGTGGTATTACTGATAACAGATAAGCAGCCGAGAATTTTGTTGTAGTGACAGTAGACAGTGTTGCAAAGAAAATTTCCCTTTGTAATATTTTGAATATATTAAATATTTTTATTGATATAGCATTAGGAAAAGACGAAACAACAAATTTCGCAATTGCGTTACTCACTTTTTGAGAAAAGAAAATATGTATTTAGGTTAAAATGACTCACCCAGCGATTTTACTGTTATTTATTATTTAAAATGAAAAGCAAATTTTTTCTTATAGTAATCGTCACAACGTAACTGCAAAACTCCGTGCATTTCCTTTCAAAATGCACTGAGGGCGCGAAGGCATCAACCAATCAGAGGTGTTAAGAAGACGCTCCTTGAGGACGCTAATAACTAAAATTAAGTCACGAGAATCATGGTAACTTATTTAGATAATGCAACGGTCTCGTAACTGAAATGTTGCAGGTTCAGGGTTCGACCTGTCCTAAGATCCATCTTGTTTGCTAATGGTGACTGGGGCACGTAAAATAAATTCGAGGTCACAACGTCCTCCAGGTTCCCAAACGATAGCTATTGGTATCGCAAACCCTATAACTTTTCTGCTTGGTCTCTGATTCTAAATCAAGTTGATCCACTTGAGATAAGACCTTCTTTCATCTTTGTGGGGCTCAAGAAGCGAAAGGCGCACCGGTTCGTCTTCATTCGTTTGGCCCCTGACACACTTGTTTGGCTCATGCACGTGAATTGACAACAGCAACAACTTACATCAAACACATATATAAAATGTGTTGAGCTGAGCAGAAATTGAGTTTTTTTTTCGAGTTTCCCAAAAGTTATCAATATTAAGAGATACAAAAGGTCTTCATGAAAGGTTGCTATTTTAACTATAGAATCGCCAGAAATTTGTTTTAGAACATTATTTTTATTATTAATTTGGTTCGAATATCACCACACGCACACGCACTCACACACACACACACACACACACACACACATATATATATATATATATATTGATATAGATATAATATATATATATATATATATATATTGATATAGATATATATATAGAGAGAGATATACATAGATATACATAGATATACATAAATAGATGTATAGATAGATAGATATACATAGATATACATACATACATATATAGATATATAGATAGATATACATAGCTATACATACATAGATATACATGTTAGTTTATACCTGTACTTTATATTTGTCAATGCCTCGTTATTTACCCTAACTCTATGTGAAGTGGATTATCCCAACTCGACTGGAGCGCCACACCTTGCATGGTACTGTGCATGACTTGTTACTCTGTAGTGTGTAGTATTTGGAATGTAGGTAATTTGTTGTGTGTAATTGTCCGTGATCGTTTAATTAAAATGTTGTATAAATCTACTGTGCATTTCTTGTCATCACTCTGTTACTAAGCCCAATAATACATACATAGATATAGATACATAGATAGTCATATAGATACATACATATATATATATATATATATAGATATACATATATAAATATACATATATATATAGATAGATATACATATATAAATATACATAGATAAAGATACATAGATATAGATACATAGATATACATACACTGATATACAAACTGACAGACAGACACACAGACAGATAAATAGAGAGAGAGAGGAGAGAGTGAGGAAATGTATCTATTCATATCTATGCACTCACAAATACTCTTTTAAAATCTAAATGAAGACTACTAAAGTCAACTAATGCTTTTTATTTCTTCTTCTTCTTAAGGCACAAGCCCCATGTCATCAGACCTTATTTGAAGACACACTCTTACAATGGATAATTTTAAAGTCAGTATTAAGATTTTAACAATATTTTTCTTAATAATCAACTCTCTAAGAGCTGCATCGTGTCTCCCCATCTGTTTGCACAATTCATGCAAACGCAATATGTAAATATTATGTATCCCATTTACTCAAAATATATAAATATTTTCAGAAACAATTAACGATATGTAAACAATATACCAATAAAAATTCTTTGAATCCTTTCATATTAAAATGCAGTCAGTGCACTTTCATCACAGATAAAACGTTCGAACCGTAGTGAGGAACATCTTCGAATTTATTAAGTCATTTAAACAGTTCGCATTAAAATGGCAAAACATTAAAAACAAGGCACCGTCGTAGGCTGACGATAAAGGTTTGAGCTCGTTGCGGTATGTACCGAGTTATTCAAATCTTCAAGTATTATGTTATGGACGAATAACTCCTTTATGCAAATTCGTTAATCAAGACATCCCCTAAAGCTTCGAAATTCCTTATGAATTTTAAACCCGCCCTCCTTCCGAATTCAATCAGGCCAATTTGGTGAGACAAGAGGATTACTCCGTCGGCATTTTAAAGACCTGAATTACTACCTAAATGAGAAAAAGGATCTTATTGTTAATCAGATTTAATCCCATATCTTTCTCTCCCCTGCTTTGCATGACATTTCAATTAAACCACTCGATTTAAATGCCTATTCGTAATTGTTTACAGGATATTTATTTCAAAGGAAATATTCTATCACAAATGATTCGTCTGGCAGATCTTACTTAATTTTTAACCTCTTTCCATGAATTTCGATATGTGTAAGGAAATGACATTTATTTGAATTTTTCGAACGCGTGTTTTAAAGTTGTTATTGATCATACATTTTTATTTTACAAATTGACAATGTACCTTTAATTAAATTACTTTAAAAATCTATATTGTAAAACACATTTTAATTCTCCTTTAAAATTATTTTTAAGTATTATTGTATAATATAAGCTTACAAAATTCACTAAAACGATCTTTTTTTTCTCAGATTGAGATTATGACTTTAATTTTATAGCTTTATAATTTTTATATCTTTATAATATTGTATTTATATTGAGAAAAATATTTTAATTCCCGCTACAAAGTATTTTTGAGTATCGTGTTCTGTCTTAAGCTTAAAATATTAATATCAACCGATCATTATTTTATGGAAATTCAATGTACTAATAAAAACAGCATATATTCGTTTATTGGATTACCATTTACATATTTTTAAATCTAAACGAGTTTTTGCACAAAACTAAAAGCGTTTTCAAGGCTTTATTAGGATACAATATATTGACAAAGAGTTGTGTCTGTAAGACGTAAAGAAAATTTATTAGGCCACTAAGTAAAATGTTTACAAGAAATAAGTATAATACAGCATTATATTTTTATAATTGTTTGTGTTCCTTCCAGCAGCCATGATTCTGGATCAGCAGTAGAAACTGCTTAATAGTTTTGTAAAGTGTGTTTCTTTTGTTACCGTTGAGTGTAGCGCCATCTGAAAGAAAAAAAAAGAAGAAAAAAATAAGAGTGTTCGCTGAGAGCGCGGAGCTACGAACCAATATACTCTGTTTTTTCTTGGTGTTTTTTTAAAGTGGATGGTTTGGACGACGTTTGGAGGGAAAATATTCAAAGTCATTCTAGTAAGTAAATTGATAATTCCTATAATCATAAATCTTATTAAGTTTTCATTTTCCCAACGCTAATCTAATCTATATACATTTAATTCTATTTGATTGTGTTTATGTATTATGTATCCAACTCTTTCATATCATTCTTATTTATTGTAGTGTGTTAAAATGTTAAATGTTAGTAGTCAATAATTCTCTATTGATAGTAATATATTTGCTTTGTAATATAAAATTCCAATCTACAATAAACTGTTAGCAAATATTTTCCCTTTCGTCATTTCTCAATCACGAAGTCTTTATTTTAGTTTATATATTTAATTATACATTCCGCTAATTCATAAAATCTCACAGTTTGTATGTTGAATTGTTAATTTAAAAGATAAATCTTTGCCATGATTAAAATAGGTAATAAAAATGATTCCAAACTGCTCGTTTCAATACGAGAAAAGCTTTCTTTTATCAACAAAGCGTCTTTGTATATCACAACTACTTTACAGATACTATGTGCAAGATAAATAAAATCTAAACGTAAACAGTTAAGGAAACATATCACCTTTAAACCGTTAAAGATAGGATTTCTTTTTAAATTGTTACATATTTGAAGTTTGTAGATATTTCTGAATTGTTTTAATCGAAACAGAACTGAATCATAAGTTAAATAATAAAATTGTTTAATATTTTACTTCAAGACATCTTCAGTAAACATTCCTTGACGTCTGAGACGTTAAAGTCTACACTGGTAATCTAGTGTTGACAGGTAAAAGACTCAGATTATGAGAACATAAGGTATAATTCATTTAAACTAATTTGTAAAGTTATTTTGAATTTGTCTTATTTGAAGTCTGATTAATTGATCTAGTGTTCAGAAGTTAAAGACTCAGATTATGAGAACATAATGGTATAATTCGTTTAAACTAATTTATAAAGTTCTATTGAATTTGTCTGATTTGAAGTCTGATTAATTGATCTAGTGTTAAGAAGTTAAAGACTCAGATTATGAGAACATAATGGTATAATTCGTTTAAACTAATTTATAAAATTCTCTTGAATTTGTCTGATTTGAAGTCTGATTGATTGATCTAGTGTTAAGAAGTTAAAGACTCAGATTATGAGTACATAATGGTATAATTCGTTTAAACTAATTTATAAAGTTCTATTGAATTTGTCTGATTTGAAGTCTGATTAATTGATCTAGTGTTAAGAAGTTAAAGACTCAGATTATGAGAACATAATGGTATAATTCGTTTAAACTAATTTATAAAATTCTCTTGAATTTGTCTGATTTGAAGTCTGATTGATTGATCTAGTGTTAAGAAGTTAAAGACTCAGATTATGAGTACATAATGGTATAATTCGTTTAAACTAATTTATAAAGTTCTATTGAATTTGTCTGATTTGAAGTCTGGTTGATTGTTAGGCAGTATAGTTCACCTAGAATTAATTGTTAAGGCAACAAACTAATGGCGACACAAATTCCCTCATAGCTTATTTTGCATTATTTCATTGACAAGTCATCAAATAAAAATGTCTCACGCATACAATTATGGTATTGACGTTTTCTTATTTTCCGTTTTTCCACTTCTTTTGTTTACTTCTCCAGACAATTGCAGTTCAGATTTAAATGGACGAAGCAGGGAGACAATAGTAGACTGCACCGAGATATCTCAATAACAATAAAGGCATCGCCAACCGATACAAAAGGAGGAGGGAGCCTTTTAAACAGTTTTAATTAAAATGGTTAAGACGAGAGGGAAGAATTATGAAAATCTATGGTGAGAAAATTAAATAGCTGCGCACAAAAGGAAAACGCGAAATTATTTCACTACTGTTAATTGCAGGAGAAATTGGTTCCCTAGGAAAAGTAATTGATTAGTTCACAGTGAAAAGGACGATTTTGCGGTGAAAAACAATACAGGTATACCCGTAAGCTATTACAGAAAAACAAGATAAATTTTACTTAATAGTCTTTTGCAATTTTTAACAATACAATACTATGTTTATCCCTCGGAGAGGTTTGTAAGTAAAAAAAAATGTTATAAACTGAAAATAACTTCAATGTGCATTAAATCATTTTTGAATAAAAATGTATGCACACCATATCTTTACTTCAAAATAAATCTTTAAATGAATGGTTTTGCAGGTAGACTAATAGTGATGAAATTCTATATAAAATATAGCCTTTAATGACAAATTTATTAAGCTGTATGTAAGAGATGAAATCTGGTCACTGATTGTTTGGTAACACAAGTATCAATTTTTGAGTGACGTATTTCACACCTTAAAGATCAGGGAATCGTTATTCTTTCGAACACCTAGTAAATCGTAGAATTGAATAATTTTATATACTTTAACTGATTTGTCTAATTACTTCATAGAAATACCTAGCTATTCTAGGAAATAGCGGATTTCATATTTTAACGGTAATATATACACGAAAATCTTAAAATTGTAGAACAAAATACAATAATGCTTTAACACCAAATCATACAGTACTGAAGGATGTTTGGTAGCTAAAAATAAGACACGTATTTTTAAGTTTTTTGCAGTATGTCACTGGAGCGCGGGTCATGTAAAAATAAGTATTTAGTAGAATTGTGGTGGATATCCGCTAACCACCACAAATCTACTAAATACGTATAATTATGTGTGTGTGTGTGTGTGTGTGTGTGTGTGTGTGACATATGCGTGTTGTTTGCGTTGCTATGCAACGCTTTGCATTTTTTCTTTCTACATGTTAGGATTGTCGAGTGACTCGGTCTTTTGTTGCGTTATTTCGTCTTCCATCGAATCTCTAGCTCCAGAACGTACTAGTCGTGTTTTGTCAATTGGAAGCTTGGTTTTTTTATTGTTGAATACAAAATTGACAAAGTGAGCAGTAGTGACAAAGATAGTGATGAAGAAATAGGCGCCGAAAAATTATCGGACATCAATTTTAAAAATCGTTTATTTTTGCAATTTCGTAAAAATATTGTTTTTTTTTGTTAAATAATCATGCAGTTTATATTAAAGTGTAAAATAAAAAAAGCTTTGTTCATAAAAACAAAGAAGTTTTCGATTGATTGCGATTTTTCTGAATAACTAAACTTTTACGGGATTCACGAAAAAACGCCCGCTACACGCGTATGTTGGCGGTGAAATATACCGCATGCCAAGTGTCAGTGAAAGAGTATATATTTTTACTTATCTTTTACTTCTTAATTTACTTATCTTTTAGTTCAAAATAAATCTTCAAAAAAGGATAAAAGATCTTGATAACTGGGTTGATAAAGGATCTTGCAAATGTAATAACAGGAAGAAAATTGCATACAAAGACCACAATGTTCTAGGGTAAGAAGTATCAGCTGTATATTAAAAAGGAAATATGAATCGCTGATATTTTAAAGTGAAAAACACACTTAGATATTACATGACTAATGGAAACTTCAAATTTACAACTCGCTACTTGCCACAGGATTGGTTAAATATTGTATACAGGAGAATATTACTACAATATTGTAGAAATATTATAAAACACTTATAGTTTGTGTTGCGCAAAACAAGTAGAAATTACTTGGTTACTGTTAACGCTCAATTATCAACTAATGACTTGATTCAAAGTTGATCAATACTCCATACACGAAACTCATAAATCAAAGCTATGACAACAATATAATAGCCATAAAACAAACAAAACACCTTACAATATTATTCTTACATCTTCCAGACGTTAGTATTTAAAACAATAAACTTTTGCTAGCTGATAATAAATTTAAAGAATCACTTTGTAAATGAAAACGTATAAATAATTTACCTCTCCCTGCTCGAAAACGCATCTTTATAGAAGTAGTTTTGCTTATTAAACATCAGTATCAAAATTCGATTAAAAAAGAACGTTCTAGGTAAATTTGTTAAATTGTATGTAAGCGGTGACATATAAATTACACATATTTCGAAGTACAAAACACAGGTAGAAATCGTATGTTTAATGTAAACTTCCAAATTACAACTGATGACTTAATTTAGAACTTATCAATACTTTGAGCACAAATTAGAAAAAACACTGGGACTACAAAACTGTAACCCAGTAACCAACAAATCATGCATATCACTATCTTATTAATGCATAAGAAGTTTATTAGTTAAAAATATAAACTTATAAAAGCTGGAAACAAATTTAATATGCAATGAAGAATATGTACCATTTGACTTTCCTTACATTAAAATTAATTTTTAAACCTTTAAAATTTTGTAGAGATAACTGTAGTGATAAAAGTCAATTAAAAAGCATAGTGTTTTAAGATAAATTTATTAAGCTGTATATAAACTATGATATATAAATAATAAATATTTTGAAATAAGCAAACCAGGTAGAAATTACATGTTTATCGTAAAGGTTTAATTTGCAACTCCTGGTTTGGTTAAGTTTGAACTCGAAAACTACAGTATACTTTTAGGCTGCACAAGGAGTAATGGTACCTTAATCTAATTCTTAAACCCTACTCCGGTTAAGAATATCCATGTCAGAATTAGGATTCGAACCCATGAATTCGGTACCGAAGAGTCATGCCCAACCATTCTGTCATCGGGCGATTACTGGGTTGACTATTAGTTAGTGAGCCGCCATAGCTCTACCAACAAAGACAGCTATCTCGTTACCGGAGGGTTGCCGTTTAGGGGTTTAAGCCGACTACAGAACCACCGTGTTCATTAATCGGGGCAGGAGCACGTGAACGATACGTCTAAGGGTGGTATCTCCAGCCTGGGAGACTTTTCCTTGTTCCCGGCTTCTAAATGACGAAGTCTCACTTTTTTTTTCAGTTGTCGTAGACAGAAGTGTTGGTCGCCCATAGGGAGCTCCCATAACACAAAGGTCAACAAACTACTCATCGTTATTTGAGAATATGCTAAAAAGGCAAGCGTCAATGCTTTATTAAAAAAGATCGGTTAGAGTTTTATACACGATAATCGAAAAAGTAAATTATAAATGTTACCTTAAAATTTATTTTCATTTCCACATGCTTGAAATTTAAAAATCAATCAAAAATTATTTTAACTTTTGTTTCAGATTTTTTTAAAAGAGAGAACAGATCAGAATGAGATACCTCAGATGAAATGACGCGTATAATACTCGATCTCATTCTGGAATTTTTTTACCGAGTGTAAAGTTTGTAACGAAAGTTTGAGAACTCATTGAAAATCAAGAGCTCATCCATTCTGATACTTGGCATATTTAGGCTTAAAAATCCCATTACACGTCATTAGAGCTTCTTTACACAACGTTTCCCTAACCTACTCAAACCATTGGCTTTGCTCACGGATATTTGCTCTGAAAAAATTAACTAAGCGAAGTTCGACGTTAATCTTTTGAACATAAATTTCGCAGTTTATCATCTTTTACAGATCTCGTGAGGCTGGAAGTACTTATTTCTAGACAAATACTTGAACTCTTTTATATAGTAATAACTGCAAACACTTTGAAGCTGCTATAGTAAGAACTATTATTACATAACAATTCTTATAATAGCAGCTTTGAATCTATTGTAGTATTGAGAAACAATCACTTTCTATGACTGAAATTATACTTTATACATATGATAAATTACATTTATATTTCTCTTCTTTTTCAGAGACATGATAGATCTTGATATACCTTAGTTCACAGCAGAATACGTTCCCAGGCAGCCTCATGTTTGGACTTGGATTTCCAATCTTTCAGGTCTTTTTTTAGAGGGAAGCCAACTAGGTTATTCTTTTCACTTCACAATAATTCGTTACAAATTTTTTTTTTTTATTTCGTCACATACTCAAAGTATAAGGAATTTTTTTCCAACAAATGCTTCAAGTATTTAAAATATATATTTTTTCAGATCATTGAAAATATTGTTGAATGCTAAAAGACATTGATACTTTTAATTCATATTTTAAAATACTACTTATTTAAAATTATACTTATACTTCTTGCAAACTAGATTCCACTAAAGATATCGGTACCAGAAACAAAATTGTACTTGCTACGAAAATTAATATGGTTTATCTTGAACTTATATCACAAACTGAAGAATTTTAAAAAGATTAATACCTTTTTTATTAAATATGATTCAGATATTTTAGTAAAAGAAATAATTTTTTAAAAATATCTGTAAATATAAAATACAATTTTTTCGCGTGCCAATTAATTTGACGTATAAGTCAAATATAACAAATATTCAATATAACAAATATAACAAATATTCAGTATAACAAAACTGAATATATCTACTCAATTTCATCAACATATTTCGTATATATTTTAAAATACAATGCGCAATACAGTAATATTTTAAAAATTGAGAAAAAAAATGCAATTAAAGAGAAATTATGCATTTAAGCGTGACTCGAGTTTTATTTGAAATTCCGAAAAAATCGAATGGTACCAAAATGAACAGACAAAAAATTAAAGTTAAATGTGTAAAAAAAAATTGAAAAATCAAAATTTTTGACGATTAAAGAGTCTTGAGACCCTTTAAACATAAAATGCTACTTTTGTTTAATTAAATGTCAAAACCTTATTGAAGCGTGAGCTCGATAACAACGTAAAGACGTGAAATCTCTACGCGACCTTTTTCATTCGCTCGCTGTCACTCCACGTCAAGAAATTTGACGTAGGTAGAAAGTGGCCTTGCCATTCACAAAAGCAGAATCAAAAACAACAAAAACAAAGAAAAGGGCACCTGATAATGAAGTAGATGTTTTCTGCATAATTAAGCAAGCTGATTTTTATAGGGAACATTAAAAAATAAATAAAAAATAATTCTCCATTTTGTCGTATATTCTCGTCATTTACACAACTGTTCAGCCCCATTAGCTTTTAAGTGCAAGTACTCTTCTTGCTTCAGTTAGGACGAAAATGGCGTAATGCAAAACGGCTGACGAAATTTTTAATTGCTACACTTGTCTTTCGAAAGCGATATTAGCTTCATGTTTATTATTATTTTTTAATTATTCAATTAATCGATTTTGAAAACAGTTACGGAACCGTGCCTCAATGATTAAGTCACGATGATATACAATTATTTTTTTCACAAAAATAACGTTACGTAAAATAATTTGTCTGTACAAAAACACAGAGCTCTTGGAAATAACAAACCATCATTGGAACCTATTTACCAATTGATCGTAAAATAAAATATTTTTTATTATTTATAAAATACATTAAAATACATTTTTGTCAACTTCTATTTCTTCAATATATATATATATATATATATATATATATATATATTATATATATATATATATATATATATATATATTATTTCAAGTTATAATCATTTTATAATTATAAAACAATTATAGCAAAAAAGATAGTTTCATTTACTTTTCCTTTTAAAATAATTCCATATAAATGTGATATTTTTATCCTTTTTGGTTCCGATTATTTTTTTCAGGTAATTCTAGAAACCTTAGCGAATATTCTCGAATGTTAACTACTAGATTCTTCCGGTTGCACAGCTAAAAATAGAGTTTTGACGCTTAAGTTAGGTAATCCACTTGACTTGAGTAATCATTAAGTGGGTGATACAAACAACTATACAAAAATGCTCTGACATTTGACATAAACAACGATAGTTTGAGATTCCAATTATCTTCATTTTGGTTGTTCTCCTTTACCACTCAGCAAGACTGCAGAGCTACTATCAGCTCGGAACTGCATTTCGAGATGAGGCCTCATGTCGAACATTCATGTATACACGTGCATCTATGTGTATGTTTTTTTGTTTGTAAAGAAGGAATTGTCTGTGACCCATTACATGGAAAAATGTCCGCTATTATTTGAATTGACCTCCTGGTCAATTAGAATAAGTAGTTGGCAGTCGTACATCCATTAAAAGATAGAGATCCTGAACTTTGTGGAACTAAAATTTATTGAAAGTAAAAATTGTCCGTCTTTACAAACTAATACATTTGCATCGAATGCTACTAGAAAATTACATTTTTCACTTTTTCCGCACCAGAGAGCGAGTAATCACGTGAACATTTTCCCGAGAGACTTTAGATTATTCAGCGTGTTTAGGAGCCAAGGTTGAACGTCCATGATTTAAGTAAGCTTGAAAACCAAGTAGGTAGAATATAGTTACTGGATGGGTG
>CM063501.1:7382162-7384662 GCA_032207245.1 Pardosa pseudoannulata
CAAATTCCGTTTCTAGTACTATAAATTTTAAATGAAATAAATAATAACGGAAAAAAAGTACAGTTTCATTATTGGTCTATCATATATTTATTGAGAACATTTGGAATGAATATGTACTTTAATTTCTATTTACAGTGCGAGCTAGTTTTAGAAACACTATTTTGAGTAAATTGGATTTTAATAACTCTAGTTTCCTTTAAAACTATGATATGAAACGAGAAGGTTATATATTTACAGGATCTAATTCGAATATTTCATTAAAGTTTGATTAAAACTATTCAGAAATTTAAGGATATATTTTAAAAATTAAATAGAATTGTTGAGTGTTTAATGGTGACTTGTGAGGTTACATATTTTTATTTAGGAAATTTCCCGTATATTGTAATTTATAAAATATAAATTAATCTTAAATATTATTGTATTCCATAAGATTATCCAAAACGTTTTCACATATATTATACAATATCACTTCAGTTTTTCTTTCCGAAATGAAAATTAAGCACACAAAAATTCATTTTTAAAATATCTAAACTATTCTAACCGATAGAATGAGAAACATTGTAATATTTCACTTCCATAAATTGTTATCTACCTGCACACATTAACGCCACATATCCAAATTCCACTCTCCTGCTTAAATACTTAATTTAAACAATTCAAGTCGATTTTAGAAATACAAACATGAGCGTCGATTTGAACAAACTCGTCACAGTGCATCCAGAAACAACAAAAATGATCCAACCGGATTCTTTAATCCGCAAACACGATCATGCACGGGGCCAACTCGTTTGTCAAAACGTGATTAGAAACAGAGCATAATGACCAGAGATCATAATTATAAGGCACGGGTTTAAGCGAGGTTGAGGTAAATTTCCAGTGTCTAATATCAACAACTTCAGCGCTGAAGCTGTAAATTGGCTGAGTGTAATAAACTAATCGCCTAACTTGACGACGGGGCCTGTCCTTATCTATTACAACAGAACAGCGATTATTCCACCGACACTGGAACGTAATCATACATACGATATGATTAAGTAGTGTGCAAATGACTGTTGTATAAATCATTACCCCAAGTACACTAATTAAACACCAGTAATAAGTGTTTTAACCCCGAATGCAAAAACTTCCAAAATTTATAAAAATCAAGTATGAACTGGAATTTAAAAGTTAAAATTTTAAACTTTATTTAAGAGTGTGCCTTATAAACGTTAAGAGTAAAATTATTTCCTTTCAGTCTGTCATATCTTTTTTTAAATATTATCGTAAATACATAAAAATTTTAGCATTTGTTGTTTAATTTCATTTAATTAGTTTTCCTGAATATACTTTTGACTCAATAAAAAGAACTTTTATGTAACTTGTATGTTGAATAAATGTTAGGTATAATTTTAAGTATTTTAAATTTTAAAAAAGTATGATGAATATCACATTAGGAGACTGAATTTTTTAAGTAACAGGAATGTTAACAAATTCCGTTTCCAATACTATAAATTCTAAATGAAATATATAATAGTATAAACAGTAAGTGCAGTTCCATTGTAGGTGTATCATATATTTATTGCGAAAATTTGAAATGAATATGTACTCTAATTTTTATTTAAATTGCGAGCTAGTTTTAGAAACACTATTTTGAGTAAAATGGATTTTAATAATTCTTGTTTTTTTAAAGCTATGATACAAAATTCGTAGATTATATAGTTTTATATTATGTAATTCGAATATTTCATCGGAGCTCGTTTAAAACTATTTAGAAATGCATGGACATTAAAAAAAAATTAAATACAAATGATGAGTGTTTAAAAGGCACATGTGAGCTTACATATTTTTATTAAATTACTTATTTTTAGTAAATTACTTTTAACACTTCGCGTGAGAGCAACGCATTTTTACGTTTATTTCAGTCTGTCACTGGAGAGTGGGTCACGTAAAAATACGTATTTAGTAGATTTGTTGTGGATACCCGCTAACCACCACAAATGTATTAAGTATTTGTAATTACATGCATGTGAGACATTATATGATTGTTGTCTGCGTTGCTATGCAACGCTTTGGAGTTTTTCTTTCCACAAATTATGATTGTCGAGGGACTCGGTCTTTTGTTGCGTTATTTCGTCTTCAATCGAATTTCTAGCTGCAGAGCGTACAAGTCGTGTTTTGTTAATTTGAAGCTTAGTTTCATTATTGTTGAATACGAAATTAATAATAAATTGTTCTAAATGTACTTATGAAAAAATAATTTTAATTACATTATAAAATTTTTAAAATCGTTTATTTTTGTGATTTCGTAAAATTTATTGGTTTTATTTTTCTTAAATAATCATACAGGTTATATTGAAATGTAAATTTAAAAAAAAAGTTTCATTCGTAAAAACAAAGTAATTTTCGATTGACTGTGATTTTTCTGAATCACTAAACTTTCGCGCGATTCACTAAAAACCGCCTTCTCCAAAGCGTAAATTTGCGGTGAAGCATACCCGCATGGGAAGTATTAATTATTATT
>CM063501.1:7389662-7397162 GCA_032207245.1 Pardosa pseudoannulata
TAGCACACACAGGAATCTAATTTATTAACTCAATCCAAAATGCTAAGTTCAAAAGAAAGCTCTGCCGAAATCTAAACTCAGAACTCTGTTACTGAGTGATCTTTGGCTTATTTAAGAGCAGGAGAAGTTCCTGAAATCTGACTGGAAAGGATCTTTTTACTACGCAGCGCTAAGAAATGGCGGATTTCCCAGAATACTTTCCTGACAAACTAAAGAAAGGTTCAGCATCTCCTGGAACACAAAATAAAGTAGAACATAAATAAATGAATTAAATATTTACAGGGATTTTACATCCCATTGTCGCTACCGGGGTTCGAATTCACGACCTCTTTATAACGCGATGACCATATGGCTATGTGTGATGAGGTAATTTAGATCAGTAATATAATTCATTAATTCATACGAAAAGTAAAATGCTTGGTTATCTAAATCTGACCTCATCACATCTTTGTAAAAGACAGAGGACCATAAAAGTATATTCTACGAATATTGTTGTCTTGTACGGTGGTCTCGGGTGGGATTCTGATCCCAGTCCCAGATTAGAATCACGTCTCTGTACACGACACTAAATAAGAATGTACCTTTGTGGAGTTATTTATGAGTCATTAAGGGACAGTGCACAATTTGAAGGGAGGAGGTGTTTCCACGTTGGCGATTTCAAGGCGGGGTTAAGGAGACCAATCAAATTTTTACAACTATCCCGATTGGATAAACAGAAGGAAGAGGGGACAAAGATGAAATTGATATAGAATAAGATAAGTCTAAAAAGAAAAGGGTTGCGATTCGGTTCCCGCCCAGGTGCCCGAACAAGTTTCAACTATCGTGGGAGAAAGAATGGGTTAAATTTTGAGTGTGTAATATTGCGAAATTTAGTGCTTAAGATATATATTGGTTCTTCAGTGTAATATACCAGTCGCGTATGTAAACGGTGGAACCTGTCATTATCTCTGAAAAGGGAATAGAGAAGTCTAATCATGTGTAAGGCATGACCCGTTAGAACAGTAAGCAAATGACTGATGTACATAGATCATTGCCCGAATTATCTTAATTCAATGTTAGAAGTATTGATGAAAATCCTACTTAGTGCATGACAGGTATCTCAAAATTAAATAAATTGCACATGCAAGTACATCACTTTATGAATGAATTCAAAACGAATTTATAAAAGGACTAAATTTAAATCATGGGAAAATTTATCTGGTTTGACTTGGTGATAGATTCCCTATAATTCACCTACATATCACTTTCTATTTCTGGAGCAAGAATATCTCGTATAATATGATTTTTGTTGTTTTTAATAATTCACAATAAATTTGATTTTTTTTAAGATTATATCATATATTTATCTCCCAATTATTAAGCTAGTATCGTGTAGATTTCTGTTTTCAAGTAGTTATTTTCCAAGCTCAGAAATGCGTGACGAATATGCCAGCAGCAAATTCGGCACGGTAGGACAGTGTGCACACTGAAGAACTGTCGGCCTAAAATAAGATATGAAAATACTGAAAAGATTAAACTGTTTTTTCTCAGTGTCGAAACCTGCTATAATATGTCTGATATTTTCCTCACGTGTGACTATTTCTTCGAGTACGTGGTTCACATCTTAGAAAATAAAAGAGTTTTAAAACCATTGCTCTAGGTTCCTTCACAAAAGTCTGGATCATACAGAGTAGTTCCTAAACTTTAAATCGTACCAAAATTGACTACAACATACAGGGCCGATTATAAGGTATCAACGCTTGCGTATCTTAAGGTTTAGTTTGGAGCTCTACGAACTACTTTTTGCAACCCGAGGGCTTGTGAGAACGGGACCTACTGCTTAAAGCACATTTATAACTATTACGAACATCCATGCCACAGTTCAATTCGATCCCACGAACTCAGGTAAAAAAGAACGGCGCCCTAACAATTCGGCCATCATTCGGCATTTTTTAAGTAGAAGTAGATGAGTTTCAGGGGATGAATTGGATTGTAATTGTGCCCCGAACTATTTTTAAGAGCATAAATGCTTTTTAATATTTACGGTATGACCATATCCCTGAATAAAAAAATCTTATTTCTACTCTGTGCATATAAAATAGAGCATATAAAATTCTTTATGCGTAAAATTATGTAAGAAAATTTCGTTTAAGAAGTTTACCCACTTAAACCGTTCTATTACTGCAGTTATGATTTAGACCCTATATCGGTAACTGCCCGTGTAAAGAGTTTTACTCTTAAAATTTTACCTGTTAAGAGGACTATTACACATTACTCACCTTTATCGAACACCTATTTATTATAACTTTTAAAAAACTTTAAAGGAATTTTCTCCCCTTTTTTCACTTTATCATCTTTTTTAATAAATGTAGCAAATACATGACATTTCCAGCATTTGTTCCAAGAACTTGTTTAATTTGCTTTGAATTTTATTTTTTCTAAAAAAATAATTTATATTTTATATCTGTTACATCCTACGTTCGCAAGAATCATTCCATGCCTGCTCATTATACACCGATAAAAAGAATCATAAACTAATACTTAAATGTTGACATGTGATAGTCTTTAGCAAAAAAGTTGTCTCATAATTCGAAAGTTCGATGAAAACTAACTGAACCACAAATAGAGTTTCTTCTTGATTAGCAGCAGGTTCTAAGCAGATGACCTCCAGTATCGGCCTTCTACCTCTTGAGGTATTTTTTTAAACCTCGTTGGACACAGCCACCACGAACTCTACCATAGTCAACCATTGACGAAATAGGCTGATTCTTGGCCTGCTCAAACCTCGATAAAGCTATCTGCCTTTACGAGGTAACTGCCTTTGCCTGCCGAGCTAACGCATCTCAATAGACTTCTTTAAGGATCTGTCTCAAACCCTCGTAGTACAACTTCATCTACTACAGTTGTGCGTGCAGTGTGTTTCTCATCAATGTAGCTGGTAATTTCAAAATTCCCTGCCTCACGCAACATGCTACGTCTTTGTTTGAACCAGACATGACTCGCTAACGCCCGTTTTAGCTAACACTTGTTTAAAAATACACATTTTACAAAATTTTTACTAAAATATCGAGCAATATTTAATGCGTCGTCTTAATTACCAATTATTATGCATTCAGTTTCTCTTCTGATAAGGGAAAATGGATTTAATCTTTTTGGCAAGTTAAAAATAAAGAATTGTGTTAAAACCTCGTAGATATGGAGTTATAAATATTCATGCGAAAGAAAGGCCAAAAGAAGAAGAAATAAAAGGTTTTCTTTATGCTCTAATTTTAAGAAGTGTCGACTTTAATATTTAGAACTGTGCGTGAGGGAGTGTAATTGTCTTTATTTTAGTAATTTAAATCATAAAAGACATTAAAAAGTTGTTTTCTCTGTGAGAAAAGAATGCAGCATTTTAAATTCTTTTCTTGTCTTTAGATGACATTAAAATCATTTAAGTCCCCACCTTTCATTAAAAATAAGTATAAATCACACGTTTCTTTGCTGATTCATTGTACCTATAATG
This sequence comes from Pardosa pseudoannulata, assembly GCA_032207245.1. Taxonomy (NCBI): domain Eukaryota; kingdom Metazoa; phylum Arthropoda; class Arachnida; order Araneae; family Lycosidae; genus Pardosa; species Pardosa pseudoannulata. The sequence continues at coordinate 7,393,147 of CM063501.1, forward strand.
TGCTAGAAATAGATATTCAAATACACCCATATATATGCATATAAAGACACACACACAAATATATGTGTTATCTATCTTTCTATCTATATATATACATATACAGTTACACACAAGCACATATATATATGTAAGGAAAATTCTCAGGGGTTTCCAAATGTGAAGTCAACTGCTAAACATTTCCGAGTCCTTTTGCATTCCCTTTTTAACTCCTAACCTAAATTGACCTCTGGGGCTACAGTTTACGCATTCAGAAAAGGGGCCTCATCAATTATAACTCTACATGGCTCTAGCATACAATTTAGGAAATTTCCAAACAACAAGGAGATGCATGATGTCGTTGGGCGGATATGTTTCTCACAGATGTTGACCCAGGTGTTAAGTTAAGGACCCTGTGCATATAACTTCATGCTAGCTGACCCCTCAGTTTGTCCTGTCCCTATGGTGAAATAGGAACCCGTCTTCAAACGTTATCTTAATAAAGGTCTTTAGCTCAAACGGTGTCATTTTTATTGCCAACCACCCATCGAGAAGTCCGTCTTATTATATATATATATATATATATATATATATATATATATATATATATATATATATATATATATATATATATACACTCATATATACAAATACAAATACAAACATATTTACACAAAATATATGTTTACAGGTTTATTATCTCTCAAGTATATTATAAAGGCATTATATCCCAAGCAAAGGAAAATAATATAAGGATTTAAGAAATAAGAACTCCAAACTCCACAGTTATTATATTTTAAAAGATTTTAGGAATTAAAGTTTATTAATAAATTCATAGCCATTTACTGTCAACTACTGTGGTCAACAGAGCTAATGAAACCGGAGCCTAGTGCTTAAGTTTGGTTTGGATTGGAGTGCTACGGTCCACTGTTTTGCAACACGAGTGCTAATGAGACCGGGACCTACAGCTTAAAGCCAATTCCGAACGGCTGCGAACACCTATGCCACAGTGGAATTCGAACCCACGAACTCCGGTACCGAAGGCCAGCACCCTAACCAATCGGTCATCGTTCGGCGAGCCTAGTGCTTAAAGCCGAATACGAACGGCTACGAATTTCCATACCAAGAACGGGATTTAAACCCGCGAACTCATACCGAAGAGCAGCGCTCTACCATCCGGTCATCGTTTGGACGAGAATTGTTTAGGTCAAAGAGCTTTAAATATGGATTTCGAGAGAAACTCTGGTACATTTCGAAAAAATCAGAAACCCAAGTGACATTCGGACATAGACCGCAAAGTTTTAATAGGATGTTCTGTGTCGAATAATAAAGAATTGTGTCTGACAGTGCAAAGTGCAACTGCTGGAGGTCAATGATTGGAGTACAGTATAGTAAATGGATTATCGATTTAATAGAATTTATTGATATGTATCACATTTCCTAGTTAGGGATCAAGCCCGCCAAACACTCTCCATGTTTATTATTGGAAGCTGTGGCACGTCAAATAGGTTCGTGGTTCAAATATCTTCCAAGTTCAAACGTATCTTTAGGTTTGGTTTGGTTGGGAGCGCTACGGTCTACTATTTTGCACACGAGGGCTAATGAGACCGGGACCTACTGCTTAAAGCCGATTCCGAACGGCTACGAACATCCATGCCATAGTGTGATTCGAACCCACGAACTCCAGTACCGACGATCAGCGCCCTAACCAATCGGCCAGCGTTCGGCACGTATCTTTAGGAGTTGGGAGGCTAAAGTACCATTGTCGCCAAACTCAAAATGAATGAGAAAATAAACATATAACATCTTATATCTACCTGAACAATCTCCATGGACTATTCATTTTACCAAATTCCTCACTCATAAAATTCCTAATTTTACCAGAAAAACCAAGCAGAAAATGTTTCTCCCCTTTAGAAATGGAAATTCTAAATTAAATACGTTTCCAAAGACTCGCACGTGAAAAGGACTCAATTGAACTCGTTAAATTAAGGCACAAAACTAACTTTTTTGGCTCATTATTTCTCATGAATATTTATGATTCCATTTTCAGCTATCTTTTATGTCAGTTCTTTACCTGTCAATCGAATTAAGCAAGATCGCGAGAAACGCCGAATGTATAATTATTCCTAATTATGAAGCCGTAATGTATTTTTCGCTTCTTCAAAAAATAATTGTGACATTTATCACTAAACATAAGTGTGTGAAAATTATGACGATAGTTTACAAGAACATTTTGAGTTTACAGAACTTGTCATACGCAGATCAACAATATATTGCATTTCGATTTTAGAAGGAAATTCGTTTGTGGAACTGCTGACAAAATGTATGTCCGCATTTATTAATAGAAGAAACGATTTAATAGAATGTACGTGTGTAAGAAAATCAATTTGAACTTCTTATTTTAAATTTAAGGCCTTATTACACGAGACGAAAACACGCACTGAAAACTATTCCTCGCAACTGTTGAGTGCTGCAGTTGGATGAAAATACTCTTCTTTTCTTTGTCCACACAAAGAAGCAGTCCTGCCAAACAGTTGTCGGTACGTATCTTTGCTTCATATGATAAGGTAATTACAAGACAGAAGGAATAATAACGAATGGAATTATTATCGAATTTGGAAATTAAGACTTGAATCTTTATACGTCTAGATGCAATCTTGCATGATTCAGATTCTATGGGCTATCAATTCTCATTACTACACAAACTTTTTATTTCCCCATACGAAGTAAAAAGGAATATTATAATTGCGGAAACTTTAGTTCTTTGCATTCCATTTCAAATACTTTTTAATATGCCTAAATACGTTTTGATTAGGTTCCGAGTTACGTCTGTACGTAAATATAAAGGGAATTTACCTAAAAGAAACCATTAAAATTTCACTGTGAACATCTTCAGGAGAATTTTTTGGGATACATGTAAGCACACTTATCGCATAGCTCCAATAGAATTTGCAGTAAATATCCAAATTTTATATTTTGAAGTAATATACATCTATTTTTGCACCTCTGTTTTTGACAGCATTTCATATTCAATAAAAAAGTAAATCTCAATTTAATACTATTTACTCTTATTGGTTTATAGCAATACAAAATTACCGACGTATTCATAAGTAGTCGGAACAATAGAAACATTTTTTTCGGTGCTGAAACAGGATTGTCATAGATAATTAAGAGAAACTTAAATAAAATTAATTTATTTTTCAAAAGTAATTTTAAATATCTGACTAATTTTAGCTCTCCTGCAGCAAAGCAAGTAGTGTTCTCAAAGAAAATTTCAGTTTAGTATAAAATTATTTATTCAGTGAAGGATTTCAATATAACGGATATTAAAAGCCTTATAACAGGTGAACATAAAAGTGTTGAAAAAGCAGCAGATTTAGATTAGGACTCCTTTCCTGTTGAAGAATAAGCAGACTTCTTGTGGGATAGTGAACACTTTTTAACCCGTTAAAGGCTTTTTCAAAAGGTAACTTGATGTTAGATAAAACCTTTTCGCTGTAAAGCAAGAAATTGGAACATACTTTACTAGCGAAATTTCAAACTTACTCTACATGTTAATATGTTACAAGTCCATAACACTTTGGCAAAGTATTTGAACTGTACGCACACTGCACTTATCTTGAGTTTGGTTTGGTTTGAAGTGCTACGGTCTACTTTTTGCAACACGAGGGCTAATGAGACCAGGACCTACTGCTTAAAGCCGATTCCGAACGAACTTATCTTGAGAAAAAATACATTGAAATTTGAAGGGAATGTGCATTGTTCGAACTATCCATTTCACCAATTCAAATTCCCACGTGATCTAGTTAACTGATGACGTACCATACACAATACGAAATGTGTATGGTTAAATAAGCGTCCAATGAGGTTTGTGGTGACCCCACTGAAACTTCGCAACATACATATACACCCCTGTGTTTGTGAGGGCTTGCTAAATGCACTAGCTTTAAAGTACAAAGTATATATTTGAAAACAAAAATTTACTAGAGAAATTATTTAGATATGTTAAAAAAATGTATGGAGAATCATTTATAATA
>CM063501.1:7404662-7407162 GCA_032207245.1 Pardosa pseudoannulata
GATGGCTTAGGAGGCACTTTTCTCCAAAGATCAAAGGCAGTCAGATGTGGCACTAAATTTCCTCAGTAGACCCTGTGGACGAATCCAAGCACTCTGATCATTTAGTGGGCAGCGTGTGGATGCATCCCGTGAACCATCGTTCAAAATCACCAACAGGAAGTGGTGAACAATTGATCATAGTATGGAGCCTACATAATAGATATTCCATGATATTGGGGTAGGTTGAATGATCGATTGGGAACGTTATGGTCTATTCTCTTGCCTCACTAGAACTAATGAGACCAGGACGTACTGAGTAAAGCCGATTCCGAATGGTTATGAACAGCCAAGTAAACACGGGATTCAAACCCACACACTCCAGTACAGAAGAGCATTGCCTTACCTATATATATTGTTGATGAGTCCAGGTTGTAAAATTGTCATAAATGTACCTGGTACTACATTTATTGCTATACAATGTTTTTAAATTGTGGAAGGAAACTTATGATCACCAATTATCTGTAATAAATCTTTAATTCTTTAAATAAATAAAATAGATGACACAACTAGAAGAGAATTACAACACTTATATTTCTTATTATCTATCTGGTTGTTGCTATGCAACAAAACTATGTTGCAACACCAGTAGAAGAAAGTATCCACACAAGGAGATTAAAAATAAGGTAAAGAGAAAACAGACAACGCTACAGTATCATATGTCTTCATAATCTAACTAATGTAAGATTAATTTTATTCTATGACAGGGAAATTGAAGTTTAACACTACTTAACCTGAATGGCAGCCAACATTTTAATGTAACCTAGTTATAATTAGCAATAAAAAAACAGTAATTCTTATTATTTCAGCAATGTTATGAATAAAACACAGTTACGAGCACGTACGCACCCACACACATACATGCAGCTAGACTTTGATTCAATGTTTTCACGAAAATGAATCGGGGTTTGTTTGGAGCGCTATTGTCTTCTGTTTCATTACACGAGAGCTAAAGAGACCGAATGCTACTGCTTAATATCGATTTCGAACGGCTACATACATCTATGCCAGCAATTAAACTGGAGTTTAAGATCTTCAGCACTGACTGACTCGCCCTATCAATTAGTTCATCGTCCTGCAGTATGAAAGAAGGATAAAGATTAATAAGAAAAATGATACATGTGAATGTATTATAGGAAATATAAAAATAATTATCTACAAATTAGTACTTTATAATAAATACATAAGTTACTGTGTAAATATATATATATATATATATATATATATATATATATATATATATATATATATATATATATATATATATATATATATATATATATATATATATATATATATATGATTCAATTTATTAACATTAATATCTGAACACACACAAACTGTAGACTTATTTTAAGCTGTTAGAATTTCTTGGGTTACACAGACATTTTGTGTATCCATTAGAAGTTCAGAAAGCGTGAAATTTTAAATTGAGAGTTCGACAAAGGAAAACTTTCCAGTTCGATTCGCCAGCGAAGGGGGGGGGGATGCTCAAATGCTCTCCAGTTCCATGTTTCATCCCCCTTTACCGATATGGTGCATTAAATTTCCCCTCCTTATCATGTATATTATAGCAAGTTAGCGTTCAATTGCATGTGTTGCAGCATGTGCATCGCTGAATATGTAATTTCGCTTTAATTTAAACTAACTGAACCGTTAATAGGTTACAATTCCTGTCGAATGGATACTCATAGAAGTATTATTAAAGAGTCGTGTCGTACATTGTACCTTTCTATTTTAGGGAATGTTTATGACGTTTATAATTTTATAAAGTATAAATAGGGAATGTTTTGCCGTCGTATGAATATTAGGTTAGGAAAATTGATTTTTTTGCAAGTAAAGAAAGCCCCCTAGTTAAAATCTTTTATTGCATACATCGATATAATAATTTGTTTGTACATGTATATTGATTTGTAAGTTTTTGTGAAATTTAGATAAAACTTCTTCACATTCCTGACTTCCTGAATAAGATTCCTATTATTATCAAAGATTTACAAATATACTACAGACATTTATTAAAAACGACTGCTTTTGCTGTAAAAAAAAATTTCCAAATTTAATTTGCTGGATAATCTGCATTTCTGGTCAAAAATTAATTTGATATAAGAGATATATTTTGTACCTAGGGATTTACACAATTAAAAGTTTTAAAAATGTTTTTAACTCATATATAACCATAATAATTTCCAATTAAATGGTATTTAATAAAATCTGTAACCAAAGTAAATAATACGTATTCGCCAGGGGGCAATAAAGACAGCGTGATACAACATAAATTGCATCTACACCTGACCATGCTTCACTGAGTCATTTTTAAATATCTGATGTCTCCACAGGGTAAGCATATTTAGTAAATGAAAATTCCAGTAATTAATCTTCAGCAAGGCCACGCTTATATTAATTTTGCCTTGACCATTTACTTCATTTTTGTGAAGATAAAAACGGTATTCGTAGGTCGAGACCT
>CM063501.1:7412162-7422162 GCA_032207245.1 Pardosa pseudoannulata
TTCCAGAATCTAATTTTTGGCGATAAAAACTTTAAAGTTCAAAAACATTAGTCTGGGAAAGGAACTGAACACATCCGTAAGATACTTTTTACTAGTTGCATATCAATGTACCATAATATAAGAGTTTCATTTTCATGCAGCACATCTCTCCCGAGTCTGATTTTGGAGTTTAGAAACTTTATATCTGCTTTGTAACTGCATCGTTATAAATACTTTACGATAACTCCTAACATAATCTTCAAAAGAAACCGATCTCAACAAGGAGTTAACTTTTCTCAGTATCATACAAAAATAGTAACTGGATTAATTTCTCTTCCACGCAGTATTTCTCTCCAGAGTCTAATTCCGGAGGACAGAAACTTTATAATTGTTATAAATCTGTCCCTTCTGTGTTAATTAATGATTTGTTCAGTCTCCGAAGTTGTTTTTATCTTAACGATCGTAAAGGTCTGATACTTAATCTAGGCATAATAACACACTCGTAGTAGTGCTAAACGGGTATAAGACTGGTTTGATAAAGCACTTACTTAACTGCGAATTGAACAATACGTATTATTTTCGAGCCACACCCCGGCATTAATAACATTCGAAATGGTAAGGAATATTTTATAAGTCGGCTATCCGTAAGCCTTTTCTTCGATAATTATGCCCGTTCCCAAATTACATGCCATGCGAATCAGTGCATTACTCAAGGAATTTTTATTTCGAAGAGAAAGTTCATATGAAGAAATTAAACTGAAACAGTTGGTATAATGGTTTCTTTTAGCGATCCGTATACGATATGCCTTGGAATAGGGAGATTTGTGACATTTACATTGGAGAATTTTAAAGAGAGCACACTTTAAGCGCAATCATAACTTGTATAGTTATTTATTTTATAAGAGTGGGGAGATGTAAACCTGCCCCTCTTCGTCATATACACAGGGTGTTTCATACTGAATGGGACTTTTGTCCCATTCAATATGATTGAATGGGAAACATGATTGTAAAAACATGAATTGTGACCAGAAAACATGATTGTGAAACAGAAAACATGATTGTGAACGTTGTAATTAATATATATAGAAAATTTACCTCAAAACTACATTTATTCAAGTTTCTACACGTGTTCAATATGTGCCCCTCCAGTGACACGAAAAATGTCTACACGGTAATCAATCTCCTGCCACACTCGTGATAGCATATTTCCTGTGATGGAGTTCAACACTGCAGTTATCCTCTGCTTCAGTTCCTATTAAGTCCTGAGGAAGTGGGCACACAAACACCTTGCCTTTAATGAAACCCCAGAGAAAAAAATCACAGGGCGTTACATCTGGGGATCTAAGCGGCCAATGAAGACATGTCAAATCCTGTGGCCCAGCACGGCCAATCCAGCAATGGGGTAGACGTTCGTTCAGCGACTCACGTACGTTTCTGTTCTAATGTGGGAGAGCACCATCTTGCTGCAAAATGAAATCAGGAACAGATTTCCTCCAGCTGGGGGAGGAACCACTCAGAGCATGCCTTGGTGAATGTCATTAATCGATCCTGGAACTGCTTCACCCACCTGCTTATGTTATACCAAAGCGGTGGTTCTTTACGAAATTTCATGCGAAAATGTCTTTCCACAACAGTTACCAAAGAAGTTTGGGGACATCTGAAAACGCAGTACGTTTTCTCCTGCATCGACGACAATTTGTTTGACATCACCGCTAGAAGCGAGTGCATCATTCGACAATGTATCCCTGTTACCAAATAAAGCTTGTATAATTGTAGTTGCAGAATAAATTTGTTTCGGCTGAATAAATTCATTACAACAGTCACACTGCGCTATTCTTTTTGTCCCATTCAATATGAAACACCCTATATATATATATATATATATATATATATATATATATATATATATATATATATATATATATGTATATATATATATTTATATATATATATATATATATATATATATATATATATATATATATATATATATATATATATGTATATATATATATATATATATATCAAAATTATTTCACTTTAATATTTCCTTAGAAACCTAATCTCTTCCATTCTAATTCTTTAAAATATTTTTCATAGCCTCTGTGTTTTAATCAAAGGAGCGTCCTGGACTTAAAATTCTTTCGATCCATTTCACAAAGCTTTCTATGATGTAGATTTAAATGTTCTGTATATTGAACACGTTTCCCAGCTGGCATCGCTCTTTTCCTGATCTTACACTTAAATTCGCTGAGTAAGGGTGAAAATTCTTCCTGCCTTCACTCTTAGGTGCACCTCTGTTCGAGCAGAGGGATTTTTGTGTCTTTCTCTTGTCTGTCGTTGAGTAGTAAAGATGTCCATTTTACAGCTCTGAAATAAAGTTTTAATTAAACTTGTGGAGTTCTCTTCAATGTCGGCCTACTGCATTTTTATTAGTGTTTTATTAGCTTTTTAGGCTTTTCCTTGCCTAGTAACCCGGGCAAGTAAAAACAATAGGGACAATATAATTATTGTGACTAGATGATATGTGTATGTATGTATGTATGTATGTATGTATGTATGTATATATATATATATATATATATATATATATACATATACATATATTCATATATATATGTATATATATATGTGTGTATATATATATATGCTGAAGAGAAAAAAAGAAAGAAGAAAAATGGTACACCAGCCTAATGACGTGTAGGTCCTCCGCGAGCAAGCAGGATTGCAGCAACACGATGGGGCATGGACTTGACTAATGCTTGAGACAGGGCTGGAGGCAACTGACACCATAAATCTGGCAAGACTGTTCATCAATCCCTAACAGTACAAGGTGGTTGAGACCTCTTCTGAGCAGCACGTTCTAGCACGATCTTTTTCCGGCCGCAGCAATGTCGGAGATTTGATATTTTACCGGATTCCCGATATTCATGGCATACTCATGATATTGTCGTACGGGAAAATACAAATTTCCTTGCTACCTCGGAGAGGCTATGTCTCATCTCCCTGAGCCGACTATATCACTACTTTCAAACTCACTTAAATCTTGATAACCTTCCATTGTAAGAGCAGTAACCGATCTAACAACTGAGACCAGACACTTGTTGACTTATATTGGCGTTGTCCAACCCAAAGCATTATTCTGATTGATAACATATGTCTTTATTTGCATACACATGCCTACAACACTTTTTCTGGCTTTTGAGTGCATGTGTGTGTTTATATATGCATATATGTGTTTATTGTTAGGTTATACCTGTATTTTATCTTTATGTCAATGCCTTGATAATTACAATACCTCTATGAGAAGTGGATTATCCCAACTTGACTGGAGAGCCACATCTTGCATGGTACTGCGCATGACTTGTTACTGCGTAGTCTACTTATATTTGGAATGTAGGTAATGTGTTGTGTGTAATTGTCCGTTATCGTTTAATTAAAACGTTGTATGATTCTACTATGTATTTCTTTCATATCACTCTGCTACTAAGCCAATTATGTATGTGGGTAAGTGTTTATATATACATATATGTAAGTATTCATCCTGCCGAATCTCATTTTATGTTGAGGATGTCGACAGGACAGTAAATTTAATGCAATAAATACTACTGAAGCGGATATTTGTTGGGACTATGAATTAACAGTTAATCTTGGCTGAAAAAATAAAACTATTAATTATTAAAAAAATGACATTAAATATAGAAAACAATTTGTACAATAACTCATCATTAAAAATGTTATCTGGAAGTCCATTATACGTTAAAATCTGAGGGATGTCCTACATTACCACTGGGTTGTAAAGGATTTGATTGATCAATTCAGTTGAAATCAAAATACTGATCTAATATTTAACTGTTAAATTTGATATAATTCAAAATGTATTTTGGACGTCAGTCCAACAATCGGGATGTCCAGAGAATGTCCAGTAGCACCAATAGAGAGTTGAAAATCCAATTATTCAACTGGGGGCGGGAACTAAAAAACCGATTTATTAAATTCTTGTTGAATTTGCTTTGGTTTCACTCTCCCATTTATTTCATTTTTGAGGTAGATCACAGAAATAAACCTATTTCAAAAAATTATTTTTCAGATTAAAAATTTATATTTATATGATAAGATAACATTTTTATATCTACATTAATTTGTTTAAATGCTTTATGTCACGAGAATTTGGAAAATAATAAAAATAAATAAAAGAGGGAAATACCTACTTTTATGATTTAAATGTAAAACATTTAGAAAATGAAGTTATTTTGCCAGACTTCTGAGGAAATTGCTATTTTACTATACGTAAAACTTAAGTTATTCCTGTTTAAAACTGAAAACAGGAAATAATATACTATATCTGCTTATTGATTCGTGAAACAGCAATGTCGCTATATAATATTCAATGTACAGTTAGACTCAATACATAAAATTAAAGTTTTGATAGTTCTTAGAATCTTACTGAAACGTCGATTTATGATAATAATATTATTATTTTTTAAAACTTCAAGAATAAAGTGTTTATATGAGAAACTTGAACATAAAATCACGGATATTTGTCTTTCTGTATTTACATCTTTAAAAAAGACAAATTAAATTTCTAGTTCCAAGATTTCATTCTTAAAGTCGGTTTAACCAGGCTGATTTAAGAAAAACTAAAACTACGGACAGTGTAGTTTATAACATTTATTAGGTAGTGTGATGAGGCGATTTAGATCAGTTACATAATTAATTCATTCATACAAGAAGTAAAATGCTCGTTATCTAAATCTCACCTCATCACATCTTTGTAAAAAGACAGAGGACCATAAAATTATATTCTACGGATATTGTTGTCTTGTACGGTGGTCTAAGGCGGGGTTCTGATCCCAGTACCAGATTATAATCTCGTCTCCGTACTTGACATTAAATATGAAGGTACCTTTGTGGAGTATTTATGAGTCCCTAATAGACAGTGCCCAATTAGAAGGGATAAGGTTTTCCACGTTGACGGTCTCAAGGCGGGGTTTAATCAGACCAATTAGATTCTTACAACTATCCCGATTGGATGATAAGAAGGAAGAGAAGACAAGGATGAAATTAATAATATAAGAAAGGTCGAAAAAAGAGAAGGTGAAGGTGTTCGATAGTCGATACGAAGAGAGGAGTCTGACGGAACGAGTTCGAGAGTCCAGCCAAGTCCGACAGGAAGTGTTCCTGCATCAAATAGCACGGCCGCACCCCAAAAATTCAGGAGGAAGCCCCTGACCAGACCGGAAAAAGATCCATAGATACCCATCAACCAGCAGTGTTCCGGGCACACCATTTTAACTCCCCAAAGGTACCCCATTTTACACACATTTTGAAATTGAGATTAGGTCCTCTCTTTTATATTTACATAATTACTTAAGTATTAAAAAATTTTTGTCAGAGCTAATTTAGAAGATGTTGATAAAGCATATTTTATGAAAATTAACACCAGTTTTGTATGTACATAAATGTATATATATTATAATAAATTTCCTTTTTTTATATTAAAGCTAGTTTCAGATGCTTTTTAATTTAGCTTTTAGTTTATTCTCATATCTTATGTCTGTTGGTTCTCAGAAACTGTGGTTAAATTTAGTACTAAAATACTTTTACACAACGCAATCAAAATAAAATCCCACTATACATTTGATCACAGGTTACTACTCAAATAAAAAGAGGACTACACGACAAGTAGCATACTTAATTCGTGGTGTATAATATATTAATGTACATTACATAAAGCTTACTTTAATTAAAATATCCAAACAGTATAAAAGTATTTAATTTTCACGGATAAAATTATGTGCTACCATGAATTTTTCTTTAAAATAATCTTTCCAATTTTTCCGAGAAAAATTAAATTCGAATATAAAACTTGATCGCAAATCTTTTAGCGGTATAACTAACTCCCTACGATATATTTAGCCTTATTCCATAGTAATTGCAGCCTTCCACAAGTACTTCGGAAAAATCTTCTCGTTTTAGTAACTCATTAAGGTTATTTTATGCTACAAATTTATGACAGCATAAAGGGCTTATATCGTTCGAAAGAAAAGTGACACATAATTATAATGATGTTTCTGGGGATTTTTGATTTTTTTTTATAACTTTAGTTCCTATAATTACAGTAGTTTTATTGCGTTATTTGACTACTAAAGCTCCATTAAACTTGGGATCTATTTTTATCAGAGGCGTACAATTCTGGTGGGGTTTTTTAGTCTTATTTTATTCTCCAATTAAGGGTTTGACTACCTCGAGAAAGGGAAATATTTTTCTTACATTTTCTGATTCCTTTTACAAAAAGTTCGACATTTATGGAAACGATTTTTGATTCTTTTCCCCATTTCCACTTTGAGATATAAATTTATTCACATTAGAATAATATTCATGATACTGTTATCTTAAGATTGAAATTAAAAATAAAATACATGTTTAGAAAAAAACTAACAAAATTAATATACGGCCCAAAGGTAACGTAAGTGAATCAACAAATTATAGAGTGGTTTTGAAATCACTGTCAATGCATCTCGTAACAGATTTATGATATACAACAAGTGTGCCCGTCCTTCACTACGGTGAAATTAATATATTACTTTTAAACAAAGATTTTTTTCGTGCATAATTCTAAATTCGTCACAGTGAAGTTTGAGTCATTGGCATGTTTACATATTTCTATTATAAGCGTATTATAACAATGTTCAATTTTTATACTTCAGTTTCCATTAAACCGGAGTTGTATATTAAGAAGATGAGAAAACGTGTGAAAAATAAGAGTGCAAAAATTTTACAATAGTTTCGAAGAACTTCTCCTTCTTAATAAACATTCCGGAACACCCGGAAGCTGATCAAACATTGTCCAATTCTCCGAAATGTTGAAGGATCAAGCGTCGTTTTCGCCTCATGCAAAATTCAAAATGAAGGAAATTTATGACAAACCACATGGTTTTTTATGAAACAGAAACACACATTCATATTGACAACCATATGAATATAAAGATAACTATATAAAATGATATGTTTTTATTTGCCCATGAGAGTCACTGAAATTAGTACCTTTTGTTGTTAGAATAGTGTTGATAAACATTTCATTGCAACGTATATATTAACCAAGAATTAAATTTAAAGTTAGTCCTCATATAAAAATGCTATAATTTGAGTCACATAGAAATGAAAGTGAATCGCTTTATATCTCAATTTCCAGGTCAAATCGAATGGATACTACGCAGACGAATGTAATACGAATAATATAAAATACGAAATGAATAAATGAGATGTTTAAAGAAATGACGTCATAATGATAAAAAAATATCATTTTCACCTATTTACCTATGTAATAAATTAAAAATTTTAATCTCTTGCTTTTAACCCAGGAAAACTGCTTTTAAAACAATTACATGGGATTAACGGAATGACGTCATGTTGCTAGAAATATTGCTTCTTTCACTTAGTTATGATGCGACAAATTGAAAAGTCAATCGCTTGCTTTTAACCGGAGAAAATAATGCTTGGAATGATGACATGAAACGCTCTAAAAAGGATAACCCCAACTCTGATTTTAAAAAAAATTCTTAGGGATATACATAATAATTTCACAAATTTTCACGGCAATCGGATGTATGGTTTTTGAAGCTATCGCGTACACATACATACACAAACATACATACATACATACAAACATACATACACACACATACATACATACATACATACATACATACACACACATACATACACATACATACATACATACATACATACATACATACATACATACATATATATATATATATATATATATATATATATATATATATATATATATATATATTAAATTACAAAAGGAAAAAAGTAAATCTCAAAGTATAAATGAGAAATTGACAGCAAAACCTCATCCTAAAACTTTTTAAACGTAAATAAATATCAAGAAAGAAAAGTCTTTGGTACTAAAAAAACACCACCAGATTCAAAATTCATTGCATCGGAACTAAGAATATCTTCTGCTATTTTAAGTCATATGACTCCTAAAGATTTAAAGTAAAAAAAAACAGTCCATCTGCTTTTGCGAAAGCATATTGCTAAAAGAAAAAAAATCTAGAAAATTATATGAGATTCACCTAACTGCTAAATAACGGAAATTTCTGGTAAAAATTTATGAAATGTGGTTCTATTTAAGTTACAGTAATGAAAAAAGATTCAATTTCTATTTCTCAATTGACGACAACCATATAAAATGGCTTCGTCAGTGTATAGAAAAAATTCCCAAAGGCATTCGCGACAGTTGCAGTGTTCTGTTACAATGGCAAATTAAAAATCAAAAAGAGTCTCACGTAAGTGTCAAAATCAATACTTTATTGTCAGCAAAATATTTCAGAACTCACTTTTGAAGAAGAAATCCGAGGGCTATATGAAAACGACATTGGTAAAATTGAATTTCCTGTTGGAGAAAGCTTCTAGTCAGACGTTTAAATCGACTGTCACTTATTTAGCAAAGCAAGAAGCAGAAACAGGGATAAAGTGTTTCCCCATTTAATGAAATACCTGTAAAATCACCTGACGCTTCTCCAATGGCAATTTGCTCGCTCGGTATACTTAAACGAGCCTTAGGAAAGTGGCATACAAGGACAATGAACAGAATTTAGAAAACATCTTATGCATGTATATACATAAGTTCATAAATGTATAGATAGGTGTAAATATATATATATATATATATATATATATATATATAATATAAAATATATAAATATATAATATATATATATATATATATATATATATATATATATATAAGTATTATATGTATATATATAAGTGGTGTGCGGTAGCTTTTCATGCAGGGTGTGCAGAGAACATGGATTTTCAAATAAATCTTTAATTATTGATACATCCGAGTTCTCCATTCTGAAACGGGTTATTTATTATGAATATAAATGTAAAGAATGCAATAAATAAAATATTTACCTACGAGTAGTCGAGTTTTAACTATAAAAACAGATAAACTTATGAGAATTCTACTAGCACTGAAGCAAAAAGCATGTCTTTTGTTGTATGGTGTCATATCGGCTTCGAAAAAGAAACGATTCGGGTTTCCACGAAAAACTTATATGTTCAGCAAACGTAGCACTATATGGCGCACGCCGCTGCGGTGCCTCATCCGGATGCTCATTGGTGCCGACAAACCGAAAGTCTATTTAACGTGCACAGGATTTCTCTGCACGCTGGCACAATAGAGCGAACTGTTTCTTGTTCGGTCAATGGATTAAATTATATTTATTAATTGTTTTTAACACTTGGAAATAATATATGCGAAAAGCACCTTGACAATTTATAAAAACAAAACCAGGGATATGGTATTACAGATATAACTTATATACTGTTAGTAAGGAACAATGAATGGTAAAATTTGGACTGTTCTGTTAAAATTCGTTTCTTTAAAACAAAACAAAATCGTTTTTCAACTAATTATTTCAATAAATATAATACATCACAGAAATTAATTTACCACATTAAAACATTTCACTTTATATTGACGAAATACTTATTTTTAAATACTTATTGACGAAATACTTATATACTAATTTTATATTTCCATGAAAACAAAATCTTACACTATATAAATTTAAACATTAACCGTCTGCAAAATTTTATGGCCAGTTAATCAGTTAAAAAACAAAAGCGCTTCAGCACGTAAGTCCCCGCTCTAATACAACGTTTAATAAACCGTACCTTGGGATGATTCTGAATGCCAAGTGCAGGAAAAATAGCTGCACTTCCCTCAGTTCCATAGTCTGCTGTTCTTCTCCAGTAGCCCATACATATAAAGCGTGATTTTCAATTTAGTGCGCAGTGCGTACACATCAGAACTTCATGTTCGTTTGCGCGACACGTGGTGCAGCACCTAATACCACACGCACTGCGGGAATAGAAGCAAGCAAATCAACATATTAGAATATATTATAAATAATATTTATTATATACCATATAAAGATAGGTAGATATAGGTGCAGAAAATTATTGTCCTTCATAA
>CM063501.1:7427162-7429662 GCA_032207245.1 Pardosa pseudoannulata
CATATATTAATACTCCGACACTCCCACCTTCGAATATATATTGCGATTCCCCGGGACTCTCGAATCCCTTTTTATTTAATACTATTTCGTTTTGTTTCTTTCAGTCAGTCAGTTAAAGAAAAAACGGGCAAGCAGGAGAAATAACCTCGGGCGAAGAGCAGAGTGGAGAAGGGAAATGTTTAGGAAATTTATGTCGCATGTCAGGCCGTATGCGGCTCTTCCATAAAAATAAAGAATTAAGTTCCATTCTACTTTCGGCCATCTGGTTAACATTCGGGCTCCACCCCGCCTTCCTCTCTCTCTCCGACGGAATGCAATAACAATGTTTCCGCGGCAGTTAAAGTAATGAACGGCGCTATGCCGCTGTGTGTGTTTTTATTTCTTGCGTATTCAGCATTAGCTTCCAGATTTTGCGTCGAATGTTTTAACTCCGCACCCGTAGCCCTCACCTTAAATGGATGTCTTTCTTTACTGCTGCCTTAGTTTTAGAATACAAAGCTATTTATTTTTATCCTTTTCTACTGTATTCTTAAAAAAACTTGGATGAGGTTTTATTTTTATATCGTGATTTAACTAGAAATAATCGTCATAGTTAAATTTTGATGATGAACTATATAAATCATGGGCTATTTATCACATCACAAGCGTAATAGAATCCACATTGACTTAGGTGCAGTCGTGATATCGGTGCGGTCACGATATCGAATAGACTTTTATTAAGTAGAAATCTAGTCTATTTTAGCAGCATCTTACAAAAGCATGTGGTCTGAAAAACAAGTACATGACAATTATAGGTGTGTGAGCCAGCGAATAAGAATCTTTAAAGGTTAGTCACGTGGCGACGAATGTAACGTGAATTAAGCATTATAAACTAATGTAAGAAGAGTGAGGGGTATCTAAAATTAGTTTGCGTACTTTTATTCTTCAACTATAAAGACAACAGAAACTAAAGTTTACGGAAACAAAATATTCTTTTCAGTGCAGACCACAATTAGCATTCTCTTATTTTTATTATATCTATTATTTAATTAAATAAATAAACAAATTTGCCTATATATATTATATATACATATTAATATTCATCTATATATGTAATGTGGGTGAGACTTATCCAAAAGAACAACACATTTAATTTCTGGTCTTATATACATGAAATCCATACAACAGGCAAGCACTTTTACAACATCGTGCACACAGACAATTAGTTCCAGCACACACACACTTTTCAAGTAGATATTTCTCAGGTAAAAAGACTACGAATAATCTCTAAGCATAATATATCAAGTGATAAGAATACCCATGCTTAAAGAGAACGAGCCAACTATTGGCTAAAGTAGTACAGACAGAGGCTGAATTAAGTCTATAACGTGTTTGAAGAGAAAAATCAAAATTATTATGAACAAAAGTTATTAAATTAATATTAAAATATGTAAATAAGGGATTTTAATATTACATATATATATATATATATAAATATGCAGGCATGCATGTAATGTGGCAAAAGTTATACTTTCGCTGTTACACCAGAAAATAAGAATAAAGTCCATCATATTTTGAGTTGCCCCAGCTTACTGGGCAATGAAGAAACCGAAGTAAATTTCAAGCGTGTATCCATTAAAAGAAATTGTGAAGTCTTAAGCTGAACTTTTAACTTTGTTACGATTAAAACTGAACGCCAAAGCATCGAATGATATCGAATGCACACTTCTATTACTTCATATTTTGCCCAACAGCGAGTGCACATGCAAATTTTTTTTTTCTTATGAGACCAACAGTTTAGGCAGCTTTATTGTCAGTTAAAACTTACCATTCATCGTTTAAGTCAGCCTTCGAATGTGGCCAGTGGACAAAAAAATTAGAATGTATTCAACAGTTTGCTTTTCGAAACAGGTTTGATTTGGAGCGTTACGGTCTAATGTTTTGCACACGAGGGCTAATGAGACCGGGACCTACAGCTTAAAGCCGATTCCGAATGGCTACAAACATCCATGCCCGCAGTGGGATTCGAACCCACAAACTCCGGTTCCGAAGAGCAGCGCTCTACCATTCGGCTATCGTTCGGCTTGCGAAACAGGTAAAAAGAATTTAAGTAGAAAAACACTCCTTTAAAGTAGAGTTTTGTATTTGAGAATCATGGTATGAAAAAATGAGAAGATGAATAGGAGACAGTTATTTTATGTGTAACAATTTTGATATTTTACATATAAATGTAATATTTTTTATCTTAAAAATTAACCGACATAATTATGTCAATCGTGAATTAATTTTAGATCGATTCTATTATTTTCTGGCATATTTTCTTCCAAACTTAATGAATGTCTTTGTTTTCCTTGTTCATTTCATCCAGTTTCATAAGGGGCATAAAAAAGATTCTGACGGTTAAACAACATCATTGGCGTCACCCACGTAACATGCGTAAGTATTGATTGTCAAAGGAAACTATTTAACTCCGATGTGCAGGATTTGAAAATAGGCATTTGTGAGAGTTTTTGCCTGAATT
>CM063501.1:7444662-7497162 GCA_032207245.1 Pardosa pseudoannulata
AATAAGTATAATTGAATACACCTCTCTTCAATAATAATTCATAATATTTAATATTAAAATATTGTTGAACCTTATATTAATTTATATTGTATAAATTAATACTCCTCACTTCTAAATAATGAAATATTCTATAATAATACTTAATATTAAAGTAGTGTTGCATATTGCCTCTATCCACTTATCAAGAATTACAAAGTGGAAATGAATATTCCCTCTTCTAATAACGCCTTCTCTTTGATAATAAAATATAATACTTAATATTAAATAAACTATTGTTGCACATTATCTATTTTATCAGCCCATTTATCTATCAAGTATTACAAAGTAAAAATTAATAAAAACTCAGTAAAAAATTGCTTATAAAGATTATAAAATAAGTATAACTCAATAACAGTTCAGTAAATTTAGAAAGCAATGGTAATGTGAAGGGAAAAAAATCATTCCGCATTAAAAGCTAAGTCAAGTAAAATTATTGCTTCCTAAAGCCCCTGAGCTTTATACAGTATTACTTTTTTCCGAGTAAACAAAGACAATTATAAATGCTATTTAAAATCGGAAATGCCACAGTATAACTTTCTAAATAATCTGATCGTAAAAAAGATGAAATTTTCGGAATTTTACGCGTTTAGTTCGCAAAGAAAGCCCTACAAATTTTGTTTGACATGCTACATAAGCAGAGATCGTACATTTTCATACACATTTTCAAAGACAACTATGGAAAGCTATGCAGTAACCTACAAATTATTTATATATATATGTATATATATATGTATATATATATGTATATATATATATATATATATATATATATATATATATATATATATATATATATATATATAAGTCAAAATAATTTCTAAGATCTATCTTCACAGTCACAAAATACCTTAATCAAACGAGTGTCCGCGACTTAAAATTTTTCCGACACTTTTCCCAAAGCTTTCTGTGCAATAGATATAAATTTCCTGTCCATTCAACATATTTTCCAGCAGCCGTCGGCAAATGGATCAGATTTTCCCCAGGTCTAACAGTTAAAATCGCCGACTAAGTCTCTGTCTTGAAATTTTTATCTGTTTCGCTCTATGGTACACATCTGTTAAAGCAAAGTGTCATTCTCTTGTCTGCTTTTGACTAACAAAGATGTCTTTTTAGCAGCTCCTCAATAAATATTTAAGTTGTTCTAAAAATGGAGCTTCTCATCAATGTGACCCGACTGCAACATTATTTATTATGCTAGCTGCATAGGCTTCATCTTCTCCAGTAACCCGGGCAAGTAATAACAATATAGGGGCTTCATAATATTGTATCAGGTAGTAATTATGTTGCTGTATAACACACATGCTATGTGTGCGCACGCGCACACATAGTACATTTTCTACATATAGATTTTCTACATATAGCAATTTTACATCTAGAAAAAGTATCTACAGTTTTGTTTTTCCTTAGAAACTTAGTCATGAACTATTTTTCTCATAGGCACATATCCTTCAATATTCTATTTTCATGGATTTTATAGCTATATAATTAGGAAAAGTCAAGAAATTTGCATCAATTTCTCTAGTACTTTCTTGAGAAAATTGAAATTAAAATAGTTTTGGAGTCAAAATCATCCATTCCACGGTTCTAGTATTAGATAATTTGTTTATTATGAAAAGTAGTCTCTGGTTGCTTAAAAAAATAAATAAAAATAGTTAGGTAATAATATGGAATATTTAATTTGAAAATAACTTGTATTTATAAATTTCGCAACATACAGTATTTACCAAAAATCTAGCTTGTATCTAATGTAATTTTCAAATAATTCATCAAACATTGATAGCTTACCCGGTCAAAGTAATGTCAATTTTTTTTCCTTTCACACATGGTTTATTATCTATGGTTATCAACATTCTTTCGTATACGATGGTTTTTGAATAAAATGTATGTTGATAATTGGCAACAATATACATTTAAGGGTTAAGTCAATTTTTGTAAACTTTAATTTGTCTGAGACTAATAGTTTTTATCTCTAAAAGTATTTTAAGATTAACACAGCTGAAGAAAACCTTTTATGCCATATTCCATAATTAGAAAAGGTGTAATTTATATTATATATATATATATATATATATATATATATATATGTATATATATAAATATATATATGTGTGTCTGTGTGTGTATATATATATACACATACATAAACACATACATACACCATATGAAAGCGTCATGAGGTAATTGAAAAAAGAATATATAATCACATTTTTATATCTCTTTCCCTTCCTTTAAAAAAAAATCCAACCAAGTAAGTTGATGAATTTACCCAGTGCTCTTTTAACGCATGATTTTAAAAGTGCTCTAAACTTACATATAATAAATTATTTCGTAATAGTGACATGATTTCAAAGTTTATTAGGAAAAACTCGCTGTGAATTCTTTCCAATAATTAGCTCTTTTCGAAACAGTTACTGTATTTTTAGGTATTTTTCGAGTTAAAGAGAAAATATTGAGTTGAATATTAAATTTCATTCGATGCCATTAAAATTAACTTAAACTGATAGCAGTTGATTTTTTTAAAACTATCCTTACACCCTGGCGTTAGTGACAAGCATGGAAAGTTTAAGTTATAATTTCTTTATAAAAGAGACAAGTCAGTTTTTTTAGAGCAAAGCAAGACTGTAAAGTGCTCATTAATTATCGGTGCTTTATTCTTTAAACAAAAAGGTACACGTGAATGTATAATGCATCTGAAAACATGTTAATTAATCTTGTTATTCTACATGATTGATTGATAAATGAGCCTTAAAGTTTAGCAGAGAAAAAAAAAACTAAATTGTTACGACCCATTAAATTTAATTTTAGTGTCAATTTTCTCGTGGTTTAGTGTATAGATGCTGATTTATTTTATTATTCGAATCAGACAGAGTACACTAAAATATAGAAAAAAAAGTCACCAATTATACCCAGATAGCATGCATACTTGCAGCAAGTTTGATTTTTTCTATACAATATCTTGTCATAACAAATTTGCCGCGACAAACTTGCAGCAAAACTCCTGCAAGTTAGACGGAGCATAAAGCGACCACTCCTTTGCAACGCAATTTTGCTGCAAAAATGTGGCAATCTTGTTATGACAAACTAGGAGCAAGCGAAATGTCTCATCATTGAATGAGAGTTAAGGTAACGAGCGCATGCGCAAACGTTTTCGGCAAAAGACAAGAATGACAACATGGCAGACACGCCATTCCAAAAACTGGTATGGATCTTTTAGAAGGCATTTACTATTTCAATTATTCAAGGGTGGTTATTTTTTAAAGTAGCAATTCTCTATAATTTGCAACTATATAAAACTTCTAATAAATTAAATAGTTGTGTTAATTCTATTAATTCACTAACCAATGTTTTCGTTTTCTTACACGTGTATTGGGCCATGTTAAACATATGTTGAAAATTTTAGTTTTGAAGTGAATTTTTCTCAACTTTTTGAAGAGTTTTTAAAATTTGTTTTAAATCCGACGTTTTTTCTTTTAGGCTGTTTCAGTGTAGGATTTATAAATTTTAAATGATCTTCAATGGAATTAACCCTTTTTTCTCTATATAAAGTATAATTTCAATGTTTCTTACATGGCTCTAACATAGAGAGGAAATTTAGTTCGAAGGAAACTTGCAGCAGTCTTGCTTTGAGAGTTTGCAGCAAGTTTAGCATGACAAGTCTTCCAGTTTGAAACAAGACTGCAGTAAGTGTACGCAGAAGTCACCATACAACCAACCAACGGACGAACCAACGAACCAACCGACGGACGGACGAACAAACGAACGAACGAATCAACCAACAAACGAACCAACCAACCAACGATCGAACGAACGAACGAACCAACCAACCAACCAACCAACGAACTAACGAAAGAACGAACGAACGAACCAACCAAACAAACAACGAACGAACGAATTTTTTTAAACTTATATCTAGAAATTATAAGGGTTAAAAATTGGTCAGATATAGAAAATGAAATTTATAATTTTTAGATTTTCAAATTTCATGTTATTTTCCCCCAATATCATTCATTTTATACGATATTATACTAAGTTTAGCCAGGTGAAAAAAATTTAAAAAGACAAAATATCACCAATGTGGCCTTATATTAGTGGTGTTACTAAAAAATATAATGTATTTGAAAACTATATAATACAATTATGTATATTCATAAGTAAAATACAGAATTAAAGACTTAAATATTTAAAGATAGAACAAACAGAATTCAAGATATAAATATTAAATATTCTTACCGTAAATAACAGCAAAGGATAAAAAGAATAAGTATAAACATATTTTAAATTCTTATATCACCATTTTGCTTTATTTAGTAATCGCTTATTCTATTGAAATATTTTTTTATATTAAATCGGTTTTAAGTTGCTTATGTTTTATACCTTTTAAACGAATTTTAGATATCTATATTCCCAGCTAAATCATAACTTCGATTATAGAAAAATTGGTCAGTATTTACTTATACTTTAAGAAAAGTAAATGATTAGGTTACTAGTCTCAGAAAATTCATGGTTCAATAAAAATTAATCAAAAAATTAATATTTATACAAATTATAAAAGATTGTAATGTAGAGAATGTATCAAATATTAGAACGAGTTACGACATGAACAAAATATAATTAATTGTGGAATATCTAAATTTCAAGAAGCATAGAAAATTCATTAACAAGAGATATATTTCAGAAAATACGTCATATAGCTAACAAACGTTAAAATAATCTTAAAACCGTATAGCTAATCATAATCCCTGATCATTTTTAATTTTGCAAACACTTTTGCTGGATAATTGTTAAACTAAATTACGACAAATGTTTCGTCTGAGCGCTGAGTTTGAAAGAAATGGTTGAAATTAAAGGAAAATCCCATAAAAATGGCTAAAAAGTAGAATAAAAAACTTAATTTGAAATCAAAATGGCTTCGAGGAATGTAGCATGGTATCACAAAGAATCCTTGTATATAGTGTAATCGTGGTTAAAAATATTTATTTTTATTTATTTACACCCTCACTCACGAAGAGGGAGTGAGAGGGGAATAGAGAGGAACAGAGGGTGAGATGGAAGGGGTGGTGGAAGCAGGATAGAAGTTTGGCGTATTCGTACTCGCCAAAGTTTAAGAAAGAACAAAATATATTCGCTAAGTTTTGCCATTAAAAAAATAGAAGATACTTGTAATTATGTTGGTTTTTTTAGGTTAAAAATATAATATAATATATATATATATATATATATATATATATATATATATATATATATATATATATATATATATATATATATATATATATATATATATATATATATAGTGTATATATATATATATATATATATATATATGTATGTATATATGTATATATATATATATGTATGTATATATATATATATATATATATATATATATATATATATATATATATATATATATATATGTATATATATATATATATATATATATATATATATATATATATATATATACATGTGTGTGTACACACATTTACGTTTGTATAACACCACAAAAACTGACTTCTAGAATTCAAATACGATCTTTCATTCTAAAATAACCCAAACCAAATTTTAATATATTAATAAGTAAATCTAATTCTCTAATTAAGAAAACAGATAAAATTTTAGAATCATTATTTTGTATTCATATAATTACACTACTTTGAATTTCTTCTCAAACAAAAATATTAAAATGCAATAAAATTAAAGATAATTTGAACGAATTATATTTTTGCATCTAATTATTGCAAATTCAATTAAAGCGATCATTTGCAGGTAGAGAACGAAAAACAATCATTAGTATTCGTTAAGAGAAATAAAACCGGAACTTTTAATATTTTAATTTTCATTATATTCTCTAATTAAATATCTTTGGTGCCTCATAAACAGGCTACAATGCCTTGAATTAAATGCCTTAAATTTTATTATTTTCTAATTTAATTCTTTCTTTATTAAATGCTTGAGTATTTCTTAAGGGTGAATTTATAAACCAGTTTTATAAGGCTATAGATAAACATTATAAAAAAAAGGCGGAATGTTTATTTAGTCCTCACTCCCAAACCATTTGGCACAGGCTATTTAGCGAGAACAATCAAGCATAAGAAAATTTCTAAGGGTTAACAGTCCATGACACTGAGAAGGTAATGAAATGAGCCTAATATCTGCTAACAAATAGCCGAGGGCAACTTCATTTGAGGCCTCAACAAATGAAGCGTCGCCAAATAGTAGCCAAGGGTTAGAATATTATTCAGCCTCGTATGATATCACTTGTGTATGAGGAAAGGCAATTGTTAAACGTTTAGGAGATTTATTCTTTTCTCGTATAATATGTATCTACTATCCAAAGACTACCGACGACCTAAAAATGGAAATTTAGATTTTATAAATTAATAATTTATATATAAACTATCAATATTATTAACATTAATAAATTTACTTTAGTGTAATACATTAATGTATTCCATATACTGTAAACAATTTTTGTTAAAATTTATAGCACACCACCTTTTATGCAGCTTTTCCCATAGGGTATTTTCATCCTTTAAACATATGCAATATTTCATTAGAACTTTAAACTAGTTTAACGCAAAACTTTTATTGTATAGAGTAGATTAAAAGGAGTACACAACTTTTATGAAAATTTTATTTATTTTTTATTTTTTGGCTCATCATATCTTTTGAAACTATTGTCGTCAATTTATTAGATTTCCAGCATTTGTTCTTTATTTTTGTTTCATTAGTTTCGCTTAATTTACTTTGTTTCTAAAAAATAATATTTATATTAAAATAAAAGTAAGAACTTGTTTTAAATTTTGAAATGTTTTATTGTTCACTGTGTACAGACCTACAACACAGATTATTATTAAGAAAAACTGATCGTAAACTTTTAGAAATTTAAGAAGTGTATAAACAAAATACTACTTTCATTTTCATTTTGATTACACATTAGGGCCTTATCCCACTAATGCGTTCACACTGACAATTAAGCTCCAAACCGGGCCCATATGGCCGTGAGGCCCTCCAGGCTTATCTCGGCGGCGATGGGCAGATCGCAAGTATTGGACAACCCAACCTTGCACTAAACCCTTCGAAGTACCCGGCTAGCGCTTGTCGCGTCGCAGGCGCAATCCACGAGCGAACGCAGAACACGGGCTCTGCTTGAGAGAATTTGGAATACTTACTGGAAGCTTAGCGGCCCTCCTGAAGCCCGAATTAGTGAGGGTGGAGCGAACCACGCGGACCGAAAACTAGGAAACTAGCAATAGGGATTTACTCGTTGTACCAAATAAGACGAGAAACCGATGGAACCCGGAAAAGAAGAGCAGGAAATTTTGAGATGCGACAATCGCAACCTTCAGCCTCGGGACCATCACTCAAGAGTCATTGTGACAGAACTTTGGCCCACCCTGTGGAACCCGCTTGACTCGGCTTTCTCGAAAAAAGGCTCGATGAAACTTCGTATTGCTTCAGGAGCTAGAGAAAAGCCCTAACCTAATGAATCCTTAAAAAAAAAAAAAAACTTCAGTTCCAAGAAGTACTGTGGTCCTCTAGATGGGAGGGTCGTCTAGAGTTAGCTGCGATGATCAGTCCTTGGGATCTTGCCCGGACATACGCCAACCACACACACACACACACAAAAAAAAAAATTACAATTGCTAAAAATGCATGTGAAATAGTCTTTGCATAGAATAGAATGCGACTCTTCTCATCCGGTATGGGAAGTGTAACGAGTCGGACCAAGTCAGCGAATCAGAGACGAAAAGTGCATACTTCAATATGGCCTCTATATCATGAATGATAGAGTGGTGCACTGAGATAATTTTAAATGCAGAAGTAGTGAAAAAATAACATGTGGTTTGTCAGGAACGTACATATTGGGTTGCTTCATAATATTCCATTAGATAAGAAAGCCGCAAATGTCAGTTCCTGCCCCTTTCTTTTTTTCAGATAGTATTCGTATAATCGCCAACGATTCCACGCCATTCAGGAAAGATAAACTTGTATCGACTACCCTATAACAGAAGAGTCACTCTACGCACTGCGAAATTCGCCAGAGTTGTAGCATGAAGTACCAGGTGGCTATAGTTAAACTGACAGAGCTCACAGTGTTCTGTAGAGTGATCTATTTGCGAAAATGACGAGACATTTTGTAGGAAGATTAAACAAGACGGGGGAAGAAGGATTCCGCGAAAAAACAAATTAGTTCCAAAAGTTACCGTTAGGAGAATATTTGGCGTTGTGGAATAGAAAATAGAGTGTTAACAAATGCAAATCATTACGGAAATTAATTTCTTAACTGTGTCAATAGATGTGACTTGAAATTTGAATAAAGTCCTTCTTCTGCTCAGCGTACGTGATATTGAAGATCACGAGACTTTATCCGGGTTTATGTAGATTTTAAGCTTTTTTAAAAGTGTTGACATATTGCCCTTGAACTAAATCAGAAAATGTGCATAATAAAAGGTAATTTTATTCCGTATTAATTTCCATTTGTTAACACTATTTTCTATTACACAGCGCCAAATATTCCCCTTGCGGTGACTTTTGGAACTAATTTGTTTTTTTCACGGAATCTTTAGTCCCCCGTCTTCTTTAATCTTCCTACAATATGTGGCGTCATTCTCTCAAATATATCGCGCTACAGAATACTGTGAGCACTGTCAGTTTAATTATGGCTACCCGGTAGTTGCCTGTGCATAAAAATATACAGAACGAAGAAAATATCTGAATATCAGCTAATGTTTTTATAGACATCACGCTATAGAAAATGTACTTGAACAGTTTTGAAATAATCAAACCACACGTAGATTTTTCCCTTGTCTGGAACAAGAAACGGTCGCGCGAAACCTTCGTCCCGCATGATAATGCCTTAAGATGGTGCCAACAGACATGTGCTGGATTATAATTCGACTGTACATCAGACAGTTATGTGTAAAAATAAATTAATAACATAGGAATAAAGTAAGATAGAAAGAATAAAATATGCCAATCATCCATTTATGTAACGACTTGTAAATATTTGTGATTTATATTTTGACCAAGATGGATTGGATTCCTATTTTGATTAAGTTTTAATAATTGTGGGAACTACATAATTTTAATTTACCAACTTACTTCAAATAACAGAAATTTAAGTAAAACATTACTTATGAATGACTTTAGATGATGTAATCCGTTCCAGACATTTTTCTCTTCATATTCTAAATACCAGTCAACCTGAAAATTAACATCTTTAGTAAATATCCTACTCACAGTTTTGGGAAGTCGGAGTGCGTATTTGCGTTTCACGTCCCGGAGATCTCAGATTATTGCGAAATTATTTCTGTTAATATTAAACTCGTCTCTAATTGAAAAGTTGGAGTCGGAAAATCTCTTCCAACTATTAGTCGGGATTAAATTTCTAAATTTAGCTTATTTCGGGAATTTGCAGAAAGATTATTATTTCGTTTTGAATGACTTCAGTCCGTAAAACTATAGTGGAATTGAATCAAAAGCGTAGGATTTCTAGAAGATTTATATTTGCAAACATTTTTATTTTCCTCTAATACGAATTCTTGAGACGAATAAATATTGCCGTCATCTAAATATTGATATGACAAACTGTGTGATAAACTCGAAAAATACATTTTTGTGCTTGTTCGGGTTTTTGTTTATCTATTCATTTCTGCTTTAACACGATCATTTAAGACCACGTTGCAAGTTGTTTATAATCTGCCGAACATTTTATCGGATCATCGTGTTAATTAAAAATTTCACCAATTTAATTTGAGGTGGGAGGGAAAAACAGTGTTTAAAGAAAATTATCTCGATACTAAAATTTAGATGACGTGTTTTTTTAGGATGAATTTAGAAACGTAATTGAAACTAATGCCAACTAATAGAGTTGCTCTACAAGTATTTTCAAATAACCTGTGCCAATTCCTAAGATACTGTTGTAGCCAAAGTAGACTTGCTGGGACCAGGAGAAATAATTTTTATTCACCTGACTTTAACATGCTGTATTTATTACAGTGAACTCCGCTTAATGTGATCACGGTTAATGTTATCGAAGTCACTTGATCCCGATTTTCTCTATTCATTTGTATCTTAAAATTATCGCTTTATGGGATCTTTACATCGGTTAATGTTATCAGTTTTCGAACCTCATTTTAACTGGCAACGGAATATTCAGGAGGAACCCATTATTTTCTTTCCCTTCGCTCTTGTTTTAATTTCCGATAATTCTCCCTCTTCCAACTAGCGAAATGGAGAAAAAACAAAGAACTGGGGTATTTTTCAGAAATACGCACACCCTGCTGTGGTATAGCCACATTCTATGTAAAAGGGAATGCCAGGAATTGCCGGCTTCCTAAACCCTTATTTTATGGAATGGGGCTTGTCCATGTCCAAGTCACCTTGAATCTTCCCGCGCTGACCATCCGTGGGTTGCCGTTTTGCTCTCCCCATCTTTCACCTTTTATCCAGCTTGAGCGTTGCTTGGCGCCTAAGATTCCTAGGCTGTTCTTCCTATTCAAGCTAAGTTTGGCGATCGTCTTGGGTTCCCGCTGGCGTGATTTTTCCACTGACCTCGCCATTCCCGGTGTTGAATGGGCATCATTTTGGCCGAAATTGGGGGAGAGATCACCCGCATCATTTAAGAAAAAAAATATTTTTGAGCCATTTTGCTCCTTTTTTTTATTTTTATGCCATGTAGAGGGACGTGTATTTTTCTGACAAAGTCAGCAAGGAATAGTCATTAATAAAAACTCCTTTCAGCTATTCAATTAATAGAACTATTTTATTTTCGTGAATTTGCATTTTCCTCTGTTAAAAGGTTCTGGAGCATTCCATATAAAGATAGTGAGTTGTGTCCATACAGTTCCACCAAAGAACCGGTGAAAGGTTATTGCGGACTATGGAAAAAATAGAATATCCAACAACATCAATAAATCTTCAACAATAATAATTATTCTACACCTGCTGATGTCCAATTGTTGTCATATAAGCAGAAGGCAACAAATTCTATTCGAAACTGAGAAGTAGCGTATTCACATTTTATGCCTTGCTCTCTTACATGTAGTTTGTCGATATGGAAGCCAGAAAGAGAAATTACTTCACATTAAAACTAAATATCTAAAATTTAAATCGTTATGATAGCTTACCAAATATGAGCTAGCGCAATGCTGCAGGGCAGTTAAATATTTCTTAGCTTCTGAATTGCATTGAAAGTGTTGAGACGTGGAGTACAACACCACTCCGATGAATTTAAAAAACATTCTGATTACGAACGATTTATTAAGGAGCTTCTTAGAATTATAGACAGTCAACAATTAATTATTTTTATTATTTAAACAATTTTTATGTCTTAAAGTATAATATACAATAAATAAATATAAGGTGAGTTTTTTCATTTTATTTTGAAATGTAGTAAGTATAAATTAAAGGGGAGGGGGTAAATTTATCCAATTTTGTATATCGTTCACTGTTATCAATCGGTTATTGTTATCAAAATCACGGTGACCCAAATTGAACACATTAAGCGGAGCCTACCGTATTTGCATTATTTTTTTTATTTCCAATCGCTATGGACATGAACAGGAATACAAACAAGAAAACTGAACAATGTAATCTTTAACAAAAAGACGTTGTAAAACAAAACTTAGAATCGAAATATTAAACAGCCAAATATTGGCCTCTGGTTTCCCAATACCTTGATGACTCTGTTCCTCCACGGACAGCTCCACGGGTAATCAGGTGGTATCTGTTATCACACAGACTAAGTTACTTCACTCGGCCTTTTAGTCCAACATTTCTTCAGTCTCACGTTTTTCTTTCATTTCTAAAAGACATCAGGACTATTACAACGAACTCGGCATACAATGAACTTACTGATAGGAAAAGTGAAAATTTTAGTCCTATCATTTTCCTATTGATTTTTATACTGATTCTTCGTTATAGAGAGAATTTCGAAAGCAAAAAAACTTGGAAATCCTACATGGGTCTATCGATAAATTATGTCACTATATTTTGGATCACCACTTCTATTTGTCACAGTGTAAAATTTTACTATACCCCCTTCCTTGCCATACTTTACTCAATAGTACGTTAACATATATTTCCTGTTCAGAGAACAAAAGAAACACATGAAAGAAACTTTGGTCTTAGTAATAAAAAGCCTTCACATTTTTATAACTTTAACATAATTTTAAAAATCAATATGCTGTTTTAAAAAATGTTATATTAGCCAAATTATGCGATTCCGTAATACTTTTTAAATTTGTATTGTTACTTTGTAATCCTTTAAATCCGAAATATACCCAAAATGCGCGATAATAATAAATGTTAGTCCACATAAACAGCGAAGAAAAATGGTTAGTGCTCTTAATTGTATTTAATAAAAGAAATTTATGAATTTTTCTTTTAATCGGTACCACGTTAGCAAAAGATTTAGTGATTCATTTTGTTTCAATACGGTGAGAACCATTTAAAGGTAGAATTATTTTTTATAGGGTGCAATGTAATTCCAACTCCTCGTGGTGCACCCCGGGAAATGTTTTGTAACGGCAAAGAGAACGAAATATTTGGAATGTAATCACGTGCTTCCCATCTTGGGTTCATCCTATAGTCTTATAAGATATCACCATATATAAGTGTTAGTTTATGGCGTATTAATCGACATGATCTAAAATAACTGAGTTATTTTAGTTCAAGTGGACTTGTGATAAGACCTTTCATCTGTTAAAACATTTTTCGATATCATATAAAAAAATCTGAGATTTCTTCAACGGATTATAAATCTGCTACTTTTTCAAAAAGTTCATGTTGACGTGAAATGCTCTTATAATTTTTAATACTGTTTAAAAATACACAACCAAACACTGCTTTAAAATCTTGCAAGGGCCAATACGCAGAATGTTTAATTCCTCTACTTAAAAATACAAAAAAAAAATCGTGGCTAACTATACAAACCTCGAGTAATAAATATGGAAAAAACAACTAACAATAAAGAAGGCGGCTAGCTCTTCTATATTATTACAACAGAACATTCTACTTTCATACTATAAGCAATAAATCCAAAAAATATTATAGTTGTATTTTTGAGTTTGCAGTGGAAGTAAATATGAGCGACCGCGGCATTGGGAGAACAAAATATTTGATCTATAGACAGAAAAAGAATGCAAATTTTAATCTTGAGAGGAATTCGATTTTCATGCCAACATGCATTATTCATTCGGTCGAAATTCGATCAGAAATAAACCTATTCGATTGAAAAGCGGAGAACAGAGGAGTGCAGTGGAATCTTTTAACAATACAGTTTCAGATAACCTAAATATCGGGACTTCCGTTTTTGCTTTTTTCGATAAATATTACGATTAGAATGTAGAACTCTAAATTTTCTTTAAAAAAATCGATGCAGTGAATGAATGAGGAAATTGTCATAAATAATCAATTCTGCATTATTTTTTCTCTAATAGTTAAACTGAGATAGAAATATATTTAATTTGGTAATAAAGTATTACTTTTTCTACTGAAAATCTTTATCTTTAAATTGCATAAGATAAAAATGGCTTTTAATGTATTTAAGTAAAATTGTCTTTTAAATCAATAAAAATAGTTCAAACAGAATGCTATTTAAATACTCATTGTATTAGTACAAAATATCTTTCATTATTGTAACACTAATTTTCTGACAAAAAAAATGAAAATAAAATGATATAAATAAAAGAAACATTTTTGAGCATGATAGCAATCAAAAAGTTGTGCACTTTATTTGAAGATAGTAATCAGTGAGTTTGAAATTTCCTGCTAATACGGATGTTTAAAGTCCAGTAGATGCGGTTTTAAGCAGTAAACGTTGAGCCTATATATAAACTAGCATATAGCCCGTCATATGACGGTATCAGTAAAATATTTAATTTTTCAGAATTATAAAGTACTTTATGAGGCAGGTGAAAAAGTGGTTTGTTTTTAGATAAGAGTTAAATAATTTGTTTATCTTTATATTCCTCTAAAGTCACATCGAATTCATTTAGTCAAACCATGTGGTTATGTATAAAAAAACAAACACACAAATGAACGCTAGATACGCTAGACTTAAACGCTAGATATTTATTAGTCCGTGAAAGCATCCGCGCATAATTCATTGAAAGATTCTTCATTACATTCCGTCATAGTTTTTTAAATTTTTTTAATTATTAAATATTTTTTGCAACAAAAGATTTGGCTGGTCTTACAAGCGAGAGAAACAGCTTGTGTTATACTGACCAACACTTGCACTGTATGGTCGCCAACAGAGAAAAGAACAGCGATACGAAAAAAAAAGCATCACGAGTTTACTCGTGTCAGCAACTTTCGGCCATAAAAACACGAGTTAACTCGTGACTAGTCAACAATGTGTTAATACCGGTGATAAAATTTTCATTGCAACAAAAAATAATCGATTAACTTTAAAATTATTACATATGTACCTGATCTAGTGTTTAAGCCATTAATAAAAGAAAATTATTGCCATAATATCTAAATTCAGCGATAAAACGTATGAAAATAATGCAGACGATATTTAAATAACTTAAAATGTTATTAAATGGGATTAAATGTTATGGTTAAAGGAATGACACCATAATGCTAGAAAAAAATGTTACCTTTACCTATTTATTAAATGATAAATTAATAAATTTAATCACCTGCTCTTAACCGATGAAAATAGGGCTCGAAATAATGGCATCAATAGCTCGAAAAAGGGAGAATGGGGATTTTGAACGTTTCAAAGACGACAGTATTTTTCGCTGCGATAGGAGGCTATTTATACCAATTTATTTCAGAATAGTATCGCTAGTTTAGGAGAAGATAAACTTTACTCTCTTTATATTTAAACCTTAACTCCTCAAGAAACCAATAATGATGCCTCATCCATTCCAGATACAACCGCTTCATAAATTCGACGGCAGAGGGACAAATAACTTAGGCTATTATTATATACGGGATATTTGAGTAATTTGTGTATTTACCTACTGCATACGATTCATATCAATACTGGTTTTAAGTAAAGTCGTTAGGCTATAAAACAGCAAAAAGTGGTAACAAACAAACAAACAAACAAGCAAGCATGCAAGCAAGCAAGCGCACACACACACACACACTGTTCAGTTCTGTTTGGAGCGTTACGGTCTAATTTTTGTATCATAGGGGCCAATTTTAAACGCTTAGGAGCATCCATGCCAGCAGTAGAATTCGAAACCACTTAATCCAGTACCCAAAAATATTGGCTTTTTCATTTTGGGGTAAAAATAAAGTAAACTGATGGTAAAATTTCCGTTAAAACATTCTAAAATATTCTAGTAAATCAAGTTCAAGGGAATTCATGCATTGTTTGAAGGAAAAGTGTGAGGCAATATGTATTAATCACATAATAACATCTTGCAATTACACAAACACTTAAAAATGTAATGTTTCTAGATCTAAAAGTTATATTAAAATCTAGGAGAGCTATTCGTCTTAGGATTCAAATTTCAGGTAATGCATTTTAAATCCACATACTATATTATACAACAACTTGTTTGTTTCTTTTTTTAAAAATGCTTTAACGATTGACTTTTTATTCTTAATACATACAATATTATGTACATTATTTGTTATAGACTCTACATTGTTAACATTAAAACTTTTCATCATCCATCAATTCTGAGTAAAAGCCTATGAAAAGTTAACGAGTAGGCGTTGGTAAAACAACGAATTATATTTAGGATTCCGTTTCTCGTTAAAAAGTTTACGGATTTACCATCGGATAATGGAATATTTAAACAGATTTATTTTAGATCAGACAGACGTGTGATAATTCATTTAATCGCAGAAACTATTTCACTATCACGAGAAAAAAATCTTTCTTCAAAAATATTGGTTTGGGTTTGAAGCCCTACGGTCTGCTGTTTTTCCACAAGATAGATCTTGAGACGGATATCTACTGCTTAAACCAGATTCTGAACGGGTACGTTCATCCATGCTTGAAGTGGGATTCGAACCCATGACTCTGGTACCAAAGAGTAGTACCGTTCCATTCGATCATCACTCGGCCTTTCAGAAAAGAACCTTAATAAAGTCAGTAGTTTTATTTTCAACGTGTACAGGTTAACGTTCGTTATACCCTTAACGTATTCGAAACAGCTTCTCAGAAAATGAATTTCCAGTTTTTTTTGCAGAAATATTTTACAAATTGTCGTTGCAGCCACTTAAAATATCTGCAAATTTAACAGATGGAATTAAATTGAAATTACAAACAAAGTTATACTTTTAAATTAAACACTAAATTTATTAATTTATTTGCGTATAAAATCGATTTAAAATGTAAATTTTACTTTTTCTATTCAGGCCACTTACACTTCACCGATCAAAACTAAAATTGTCAAATTTTATTTCATAGATATTAAAGACAAAAAAAACTATTTAAAAAATCTAAAATTATAATCCTTAAAACAGACGAAATATATTTTCTAATTTTTCTCCAAAATCTGTTATTTAAACCCATTTAGATACCTTGATAAATAATAGAACAAAATATCGTAAGCATCCACATAAAGTAAATACATCTCTACAAAACATAAATCGTTATATGTTATTGACGATAAGAATCCAAAAGGGTTGGGATATCACAGATTACATGTTGATAAACCGCTTGCTTAGGCATATATTTAAAGTCATATAAAGTATACTCGTTTCGTATATGATATGATAACTTTCATTGCTTATATTTCAACTACAGAATCGCTGTCAACTTTGATGTGTTTATATGATTATTTTAAACATCGATATTCAGTCATACATTAAAGTCACAATATACTAATTCCGTATAATGTATGACAACCTTTGCTGCTTTATAGCAACTAAAGATTCACTGTCAAATTTTGAGTGTTTATTTGACTGTTTTCAAAGATTCAGTCATAGATTAAAGTCACACAATTGTACTCATTCCGTATAATGTATGAAATTTTTGCTGCTTACGTAGTAACTACAGAATCGCTGTCAAATTCGATGTGTTTAAATAGATATAAGAGCGAAAGAAACATTGATTGAAATCAAAATAAACATATAGTTCAAGAGAATTCCACAATTTTTTTATAATAATCTTCAAACGTTTATAGTTTAATTAGGTGTTACTAATTATTTGTTTATATTTAAAGATTTATTGCTTACCTGTTTGTCGAAGCACACTAAAATAACATCTGTACACCACAACAATTCTGGAACGAAGATGAGTCGACCTTAGTTTGTCGATAAGGAAATACTTCACAGTAACACAAATACTGGAAATATACATCTAAAAAACGAATCATTTTTAAACTAACAATTCCTGAACGAATAATTTCTAACTTTTCTGGAATATCACTTCACCAGTATTGTAAATATACATCATCCTTATTTATCATCCTTTATTCCGGTTACAGTCACAAAAACAGTTAAAAATATGTCGATATCTTGAAGCTCTAAGGGGCTTACTCTGGACGTTGCGGTTCGGTTCGAACCTTCGTTGTGACGTCACTTTGACGTCAGCTTGATCGTTCTCTCGCACAATGGCCCCAAGCTGACGTCAAAATAATGACGTTACTACGAAGGTTCGAACCGAACAGCAACTACTAAAGTATGGGCCTAAATTGTTTACCAAACAGCTAATCCATCTGATATATAAAAACATGGAATAATTTTATTATTATTATTATTAGACTACTAGCATATAGTACATCAAATGACAGGATCAGTAAAATTTTTAATTGACCAGAATTTTAAAGTAACCTATAAGACAGGAAAAAAAAATGGTTTGATTTTTTGGCTGAGATTTATGTGGTACACGCTCAATAATTTGCTTATCTTTATTAACCATTTGTTAGTTGCTAACTTTATTTTATTTTGTCATATTACTTGAAAGGATGGATGGCAGAGTTTTTAATTGACAGTGATTATTTGGCGGTATATAGGAATGATGTCCAAAATCGAGCGAATCGATTGCAAACCGTGCGGTTATGTATAAAACAAAAACACAAAAAGGAACTTCTTAATGGTAAAAAAAATATAACTTAAACGCTAGATATTTATTAGTCCGCGAAATAGACTCCAAGACTTTTATGATAAGAATTTCTTGTTAATACCGTTCATAAAATTTTTATTGCAACAAAAAATAATCGATGATTCAATTTAAAATTATCATCTTTGTACCTAACTTATTAGTTAAGTGAAATACAAAATAAATTTGATTACGTCATATCTCAGTTCAGTGATAAAAAGTATGAAAATTAAGCAGAAGTTATTTAAAAAATGTAAAATATGAAATGATTATATAATATGGTTAAATAAATGACGTCATAATGCTAGAAAAAATGTTATTTTTACCTGTTTATTATATGATAAATTGATGAATGTAATCGCTTGCTCTTAACCAGGAAAAGTAGGGCTTAAAATAATGGCATTAATAAAAGAGGGGAAGGGATGTATTTCGAACGTTTTAATAATGACAGTATTTTTTGCTGTGATTTGAAGTATATTTATACCAATTTATTGTAGAATCGGATCTATAGTTTAAGAGAAGATAAACTTGACTCGCTTTGAAATTTGCTAACCCTAACTCATCAAGAATCCAATATGGATGCCTTTATCCATTTTAGGTCCAACCACTTCATAAATTCGAGGACAGGTTGACAGATAATTTAAGCTATTATTATATAGTGGAAAGGAAGAATTTTAGAATATTACTTGAATTTACCCGATTCATTACTAACCGCAGTTTATATCCCTCCAAACCCTCAAAATTAACGAAAGTCAAAATTTTCAAACGTTTAATTATTTACCTTAGCAGTTCATCAATGATCTTTCTTCTCGCATTGATGGATTCTAAAACGCTTTTAGGACATCATTAGTGGTTCAAACTATCTTAAGTATGGTAAACATAAAAGATTATTTTCATCATATTATATTATTTTGATTTGAAAAGGAAATAATATTAATTATGTTCCTTATAAAAATCCACGTACATACGAGGTGCATCCAGAAAGTAAGTTTCCCTGTTTAAAAGAAAAAAAGAATTCACACTTTTACGGACATATTTATTGGCAACAAGTACAGCAATGTTTCAACATAGTCACCACCAGAACTGAAACACTTGTCGTATTTTGGGATCAGCTTTTGTATACTTCTGTCGTAGAACTCTGCTGCCTGTGAGTGGGACCAGCCTTCCCGTCACAGAACACCGTGCACACCCTTTTCCGTACCGACAGCGTCTGTTTGAATTTGGTGCTGACCGATGATCCACTATGATGTCAATGCATTGACTGCTGCTTGGTTCCAGGGATAAAGTGCGACATCCAAGTCTCATCGCCCGTGACGATCCTTCCGAGGAACTCGTCGCCGTCATCGTGATACCGTAGCAGAAATGTCAGTGCTACTAATAAGCGTTGAATTTTGTGTTCGGGTGTCAGTTTCGGCTCATAGACCTGACAGAATTGAAAATGAATTTCCATTGGCGCAATAATTTGTGCATTCAAGATCATCGACCGAACCTTGCAGGCGGAAGGAAGGAGGAACTAGAGCTTCCATTTCGAACCACTGCTACCAGACTACTAGCACGAATTGAAGCGGGGCCTGTCCAGCTGGCCTACGATTGATCCGTCATAGATCTGTTACGCATGCGCAATCGACACGGCTAATTGCGTTTACTTTAAAGAGGAAAACATCGGGAAACTTACCTTCTGTATTCGCCTCGTATTTAAAAGTGTTGTTTTAGAGAATGCAAACCGGAGGATGTGAGAAAATTAAGACCCACTTTTTCACAATTTCACAATTTTCCATACATAATCCAGTAACTACTAGACATTAAATATTCCTGAACATACTTACTCCCATCTCACCTGCAACTCCTCTGAAAGGGTTTATGAATACTGATTCTAAGGTGAGATGGAAAACCTGTTTCTACTATTTAGAATAACCCAATCCGTAGAAAAGGCCACTGAGACCGGGTATTTAATGATATTTTATTTAAACAGTTTACAATTTTTTGCAGATAAATTATTTACATACATTATCTTTGTATACACAATTATGCTTCCACAGGCCTAATGTGTGTTCACCTCAATCCATGCTACTTATGGCTTTGGGGGCACTTGAAAAATCTCCTCAGTCTTAATAAACTAAGAACTCTACCTGTTCTGAAATACAGCATTTCACTACAAGTTCTCAGTGTTTCAACGGACACACTGTGGTCAAGTGTAAAACGTACTGTCTTACGATTTTGGTTTGGTTTGGCCTGGAGTGCTACGGTCTACTATTTTGCAACACGAGGGCTAATGAGACCGGGACCTACTGCTTAAAGCCGATTCCGAACGGCTACGAACATCCATGCAGCAGTGGGACTCCAACCGAAGAAATTCGGTACCGAAGGCCAGCACCCTAACCATTCGGCCAGCTGTCGGCACCATATGATTTTAAGTGATACCTGAAAATGATGGCCTCATGTTAAACTTGTCTTGTTATAATAATTTTTTTTATATAGAGTAAATACTGGATAAACGCGCAATTCTTCTGGTGATGTCACATTTAATTAATATTTTTTATTCGCTCAAATTCACATCCTTTTGTCCTACACAATCTTCGTCACACAATATTTTAGACCAGGGACGGGCAAACTACGGCCCTCCGGCCAACTACGGGCCGCCGGAAGGTTTTATTTGTTTCCCGAATAGAATTTTAAGTTGTCAGTCCCATGCAAATGAAAAGAAATATATATTTATACATTATATATCCATCTCCTTTTCTACTTTGTTTAAATATTATATTTCAAATTTAATATCTCGCACCCAGAAGATTAGCGGTCTATTCGCTTCTTATACGTAAACAAGTATTTTCAACTTTGAACCTTAGAAAGAATCATTTCAGGTGTAGACTGACAGAGAAGAATTTAGCATCGTTCCTTAAAATCAGTACATCTCGATTCGAACCTCGGCATAAGGAAATTTTAAAAATTAAATCTCAATTTCATGCATCTCATTAACCTATATAAACCGTTAGATACTTGTATATTAATTTTATAATTTTAGAAAAATTTATCTCGGTCTGTCAAACTTATTTTCTTTCGATTTTTGACCCACGGCTGAAAACGTTTGTCTATCGCTACTTTAGACTGCCGAACGATAGCTGAATGGTTAGGGTGCTGGCCTTCGGTACCGGAGTTCGTGGGTTCGAATCCCATTGTGGCATGGATGTTCGTAGCCGTTAGGAATCGGTTTTAAACTGTAGGTCCCGGTCTCATTAGCCCTCGTATTGCAAAAAGTATTGCCTCGTAGCACTCTAAACCAAACCAAACCCTGGTTTAGACTATAGGCAAACTTAAAACAGGGAAGTTTAATTACGGACAATCTGTATGGAAATCTAAACTTTTCGGGGTTTTTTTTAATTTTATTTTTGAAAAATATATAATATAAATTTGGGAATACACAGTCAACCACTAAAAAGGCAAAGTAAGTGTCTATAAACATCTTAAAATATACTGTTTGAATTATTTTTTTAATTCGACACAATAGATAAAATATAAAGTCTTAATACAAATAAAAATATCATTTTTCTTAGATGTTTGTGTCCTTAATACCCTTAATAGTGTATAAATAAACAAAATTACATTTAAAAAGGGAATACAGAATAATTAATAATTCCAAGTAAGGAAACAAAATCAACAAAATCCCTTTTTTTTTTGCGTGGAGAATCGTGTATGGAAATGTTGCATTGTAGAAAGAAAATGAAAGTGTAGCCCCCTCCCTCAGCATCAGTGCATCCTCGAGATTGCAGACGATAGAGGAATACCATGTTTTAACAGAATTTAATATAAAAATCTCTATGAATTATTCATGTTTTATTTTCAATACCGCTTTTCCCCTATGCATTTCGTTAGAATGATCGGTATTCAATAGGATTTAGTCCGACGTAGATGCTTGCTTTTTTGTTTCGTCTTTAAACCGGACTGCTTAAATAGACACTTTTCGTACACAGACTAGAGCGATTTTTTTTTCTCTCTCTGTGTGCTTTGAATGAAAAATGCTTTCTGAAACAGTAGGATTTATTTTGAAATTTATATACTTTACGTAGTATTAGAGCAGAAAGATATTTTTGATATATCGATAAATAAATACTATGCAGACTATTTTATTATTAATAAAAATTCTCGACATCTTTTATATATAAATTATATATTTTTATATATATATTCCTTAAATTTATAATT
Organism: Pardosa pseudoannulata; assembly: GCA_032207245.1. NCBI lineage: Eukaryota > Metazoa > Arthropoda > Arachnida > Araneae > Lycosidae > Pardosa > Pardosa pseudoannulata. The sequence goes on from CM063501.1 coordinate 7,466,927, forward strand.
TTTAAATATATTCCGATACATAGTTCTGTGGTATAATACGGTATGGAACTGTATTATTGTATTACTTTAAGTCACTTCATGCAAACACTCTAATACCCAAAACCTTAAGGTTGTCGTATTTCTACGAAAAGCCCCATTTTGACAATATATGAATGATTACTGAGTTGTTTCATTTTAAAATATATACGTTTGAAAGTTTAATTACCCATTTAATACTAGATTTATGGATTGAGCCATACGTTGACAAAGACATACGTTGGTTTTTAGTTAAGTAATAAAATATAGGTACACTTTCATTCCTCTTCCCCGCAGACCCCTTCATTTCGCATTATCAAATGTGGTATACCTATTTTCACGGTTGTGAGCCAATTTGACTCATAGAATGGATATGAAAATAAATAAAAATTGTATAAAGTAAATATAATGTATATAAAGCATAGTATAAAGTAAATATAGAGAAGAAGTCGAGAACACTTCCATTCCAACGACAGAAATTCATGCTACTGACGCGCGGAAGAATTGTCAAGTTCAACAATCATGCAAAGAAACAGATGTAGAAACCATTGTGCTAAATGGAATAGAAATGTTTGCTGAAAAAGTGTTTCAAAAACAGATTTTATATGTAAAAAAGGTTTTCCATGAATTTTTTTATTTAAACGCTTTATTAAATTTGCCAAAAACTTCCATTTTCTTGTGGGAGTCCAATGGGTTCACTTCAGTAAAAATAGGTGTAAGATTAATATCCGTATATCTATTGTTAAAATTTCTGATTTCATTTTGCCAAATTTCTTTGAAACGATCATTCATATTTGTTTCATATTTCAAGAAAAATATATATTTTGGCTACTTCTGCCTTTACGTTCGTCCGTACCTAAAAAGGGAAACTTTACATTTAAAGCTATAACTATCGATTTAGCATCTCTGAATGGATTTTGACTCCTTTCGATATAATGTTTGCCTGTATGTCCGGCCATATTTTATTTCCTATGTTAACAGATACACCTAGTTTGACAATAACTGAATCATTTTTGCTACTTTTGTTGATAAGTCCGATATATTGACTGCGAATTACTATCTACCTCTTCTGCTTTACCCTAAGTACAGGAAATTTATCTACAAACCTGGCTAATTTAGTAATAAAGCAGCTACTCCTGATATAGTTTGTAAAATTCGTCCCATTAGTAACTTGAAGTAAATACAGGGTGTTTCATATTGAATGGGACAAAAAGAAAACATGATTGTTAAAGTTGTAATTAATATATTTAGAAAATTCAAATTTACCTCAAAACTACATTTATTCAAGTTTTTACCGGTGTTCAATATGTGCCCTTCCGGTGATACGACAAATGTCTACACGGTAATTAAACTCCTGCCACACTCGTGATAGTATAGCGGCTTTTGTTCTTGCATAAGAAGCCGGTATCCTAGAACTGCTTCACCCACATGCTTATGTTATGCCAGTGTGGTGGTTCTTTACGAAATTTTGTACGAAAACATCTTTGCACAACAGTTACCGAGGAGGTTTTGGCATATTCGAAAACGCAGTACGCTTTCTTCTGCATGGACAACATTCTGTTTAACCCATTAACGCCCGGATATTTCTGATGACTATATATTAGTAAATACCTAACATAGAAGCTATTATAGACACCTGGAAGTAAAACAAAATATGAAATTTAAGTACCTTTAAATATGTCATCAAGTCGTCATTAGTGAGGAGGTGTCATTTTAAAACATAATAAGATGTCTTTAAAAAAAAAAGGAAAACTTCGTGATAAGAGATTTATTTGCTATCATATAGGAGAAAATTACTGAAAAGAGATGACTTATTACAGATATGGCTATTAGCCTTGATTTTGACCGGTATACGTTCAGAATACCGGTCATAATACGTTCTTATCCTAAGCTTGAAAATCATAAAATGCCGATCGAAATAACAAAATTATAGATAAAATCATATTTGAAAACTTGGGAGATTATTCATAAAATTAATATCTATTTCCATTAAAAAGAAAGAATCATTTAAAAAAAAAACTCTACAAACCATTTTTTGACTGTCCTCAAATAAGGACGTTGGGCGTTAATGGGATAACAGCGCCTCTAGTGGCGAGTTCGTCATTCGATAATTTTTCCCTGTTGCCAAATAAAACTTGTATAATTGTAGTTGCAGAATAAATTAGTTTCGGCTGAATAAATCCATTACGTCAGTTACACTGCGCTATTCTTTTTGTCCCATTCAATATGAAACACCCTGTAGATACGATGATGGAAAGAAAGATTGTACTTTGTTGTAAAGAAATCAGCCATGATACTTTTTTATAAACAAATCTTTATTTTTTTGGCAAAAAACAGCTCAAAGGAATATTAGAATATGCAAAATACAATTACATATGGAATGATATATATAATACTGATATTCATGACACTGAAAACACAGTTTCTTGTTTGTTATTAGAATAATTTGAAAGAGACCACTCGAAATGATATTTAGCTGTAACGGTGTTCGGCACGGAGTACCAAATACGCTATCACATTGACAAGTAGAGTTGACATTCATCACATGAGATAAAAAAAAAAAAACTTCACGAGAGACAGGAGAGAAATGATGTGCGTCTAAACCAACTATTCATGCCTTACTTCAAGATTCGGAGCTGCAATCGAACGGGAGAATGTGGTACACATTTCTTTTTTCGTAAATGTATATATCAACTGTTGAAGAATATAAGACAGTATTTTCAATGCAAAGAAATTTTTTAAATTTATTTATTGAATTCAAATTTATTTTTGGATGAATCTGTTTAAAAACAAATATTCGAAATAATAAATCGAGCTGAAACCTTATATTTCACTTATTATTGTAAATTAAAAAATTGTAGTAAACTAATGCACACATTTTAGTGATTAGTTTTTAATATCAGAACACCGGTAGCTCAGTCAATTTGATTTGGGTGATGTACTACGGTTAACTGTTTTGCTACCCGAGGGCTATCAATAACGGGACCTACTGCTTATAGCCGATTCCGAACGGCTGTAGACATTCATGTCAACAGCAAAATTCGAACCTGCGAATACGGGTACAGAAGTGCAGAGTCCGTAATATGCGGCCATTATTTGGTAGTAAACTCACACCGGGAAAGTTAAGAATTTGAGGATCGATCCGGACAAAGACCGCCATGTTTATGAATGGTAGACTCATGAATATGATCGTAATCATGATAGCCTCTAAATAGCAGTTATAAGGTGAGGAAATAAGGGTTCTTCTGCTTGATCTCTGCTGCCAAATTAAGGAGATGGATTTGGAGTGGGAGCAGAATTATTCATGCCCCTAGCAGTCCTTACTATACACGTTTACCCTGGTTGGTGCTAAATGAGTTAAAACATTGCAGCGGAGATTGAATACTTGTTTATAAGATCTCTGTATGGCGTTAGGATATTTGTTAATTTTGTTTCCCGCATTTAAAAATGTCTCACAATTACGATTATATATGTATTTTTTTCTAATCACATTCGTTTTATACAGTTGGTCAAAACATCAAAACGTACTTATGAGACTGCTGAACACAGATCCAGGCTTAAGGGCACACATCCCCTTTAAAAATTACAAATTTGATTTTTCTTCTATTTTTACAATTTTAAAATAGTTGTACATTTCTGAATCACTTAAACCCGAATAGGACCTGTAAAATTATATAGTATATTAAATTATAAATTTAAATTATATTGTATATAATATAGTGTATAAATTATAATTATTTCACAGGTATATAATTACCTGTAAAATTAACCCGAATAGGACCTGTATATTCGAAATAGGATCTGTAAAATTATATATTCATTTCGTTTAAAATCATAGCTTTTAAGGAAACTATAAAAACTTCAAATGCATTTTACTGAAAATTTTGTTTTTCCAACTGCGAACACTGTGAAAAAACATGTAATAAAATCTATAGCCAGATTGATTTATGATTTTCACAGTAAATGCATTACACACCTATAAAAATCTATTACTTTTTTCATTGTTGTTTATTTCATTTAGTATTTATAGTACTTCAGATGAAATTCGTAAGGAATATTTGAAAATTGAAAATTTAAACCGTGGTGTCATATTCCTGACATTTTTAAACAATTTAAATATGTATTTAATTATACTGAATATTTTTTGTTTACAAAAAAAGAAAAATTTAGTAATGAGACTTACTTTGTGCTGTTACGAGTCTGCGCAGAGTGCGTCATAAAAATTAAAACAGTATTTGCTACAAGCTCTCTCTTTAAACATTATGACATGATCTTACTTTTTAGAAACAAAGTAAATTGAGCAAAACTCGTTAAACTGGAATACAGAACAATGCCGAAAATCCCTTGTATGAAGATAATAAGATATAATAAGCCAAAAAATAAGAAAAAGTCTTCCATATAAAACTGTTTAAATGTGATAGGATGCTTTAAAAATTGATATATCAACGTATTACGTCTAAACATACTGCCGTTCGAATTCAGATTCAGCTTCTGTCTTAGCAAAGTTTTGCATAAATTCAAAAAACAATACTAATGTTTGTTCCCAAACCAGAGACATTTTAAAATGACACTGAAGTGGTAATTTCCACTTTCGCAAAGAGTGGTAATACAGCAACTCAGAAAGACTTAGGCAGGATATTTTTCTTCTCAAACAGTTAAAAACAAGTTTCCAGCACCCTCTCTTGGTGCATATCACCTATTGATATGGCTTTATTTTACCACCTGGGGCCCAACGCATCGGATACGTTCTAGAAAAGTAAATATCAGCCTAGTGTATTTCAACAATATGTATGATGCCGGTAGGAATTTCAGTTTTCTTTTCGTTTGTTGGTACCATTTGTCTTTTCTTCTCACATTTAAATACGTACTTTTTATTTATTAATTCTAAGAAAAGATCTTAAAATTACTCTAAACAATGAACATTTCTCTATTAGAAAAAGGATTAATAACATTTTATTAAAAGTTTTCCTTCTTTCCTGCTATAATTTTTAGTCTTTCGTTATTATGTTTTAAAATTTTTCAATTGCTGTACTATATTGGTATTAATATAATGTATGATTTCACATAAGTCAAGATTTATCAGTATCTCTTTTCCTCTAGCTCTCTCTCCTTATTATATATATATATAAATATATATATATATATATATATATATATATATATATATATATACATGTATATATATGTAAGGAAAATTCTCAGGGGTTTTCAAAACTTAAATCAAGGGTAAAAATTTCCGCGTCATTTTCCATTCCCCTTTTTAACCCCTAACCTAAATTGACCACTGGGGCTACAGGTTACGCCCTCAGAGAAGGGGCCTGGCCAATTATAAACCTACATGGCCCTAGCGGACAATTTAGGAAATTTCCAAATAAAAAGGAGATACACGCTAGCGGAGACAGATTTTTCTAGAGATATTTTCCCACAGATGTTGACCCAGGTGTTAAGTGTCTTGTACATAGAACTTCATGCCCTTCAGTTTGTCCCTATAATGAAGTGGGAACCCGTCCTTCAAAGTTATCTTAATAAAGGTCTTTAGCTGAAACGGTATCATTTTTATGGCCATGACTGCAAACATCGAGAAGTCAGTCTCATTACCTATATATATATATATATATATATATATATATATATATATATATATATTATATATATATATAAATATATTGTTGCGATCGTAACTGAAACGCATCACTATGGTCACGTTCCATTTTTGTTTTGGATGGAACCGATTAAATTCTTACTTTTCTCTTTCTCTAACTATCACTGTGAAAAAATACAGAAAATTCGAACTTGCCGGTACAGTAAATATCCCCGAAAACAGAACTTCAGTCTCACTATGATGGATTAGACTTTATCAAACTTCGGTGTCTCAAAAATGTGGGTTCTTTTCTCTTCCCGTAACTGATTCTGCGATAAAATTCATTCATCACTTTACGTTAAATATTTGCACTTTCCTTTCTTTATATCCCATTTTATACGTTATAACTAAACACTTGTTTTAAAATTAAAACGTTGTTTATAAATTCATAAAGGTTATATTTTTACTTCCAAATCGTGTACCGTACGGTAAGGCTTATTTAAAGAAGATATTTTTATTATTAGACAGATTGTTTAACTTTTTTAATGCCTAGCTTCTTATTTTAGATACCGCTAAAAATAAGTCATATATTTCTATTGTTTTCTTAGAAGATTCCCTGATGAGAGCCATCAAGATTTCGCACTCTTTCCCAACCCTCAAAGTTATTGAAACTTCATTGGACGAATTCGTGCAATTTTATTGGTCCTCTCGAGGCTGGTCGAATAGCTCAGAATGTAAAAACTACTCATTTCCCTTCTTATTGTAGTGGGTGGATATGCCTGGCCACATAAAGATGTGTTTTTCTATACCTCAACTTTCTATACTCTAGATTTTTAAAGTTATGAACTCACAAATCCACCATACTATCCCCCTCTTTCTTCTTTTTGTCTGTTTACATTTTGCTCATTGTCATTTTTATGCTCACTGTTTTGTTTGGTTTGGAACGCTACGGTCTACTGTTTTGCACTAATGAGACCGGGACCTACAACTTAAAGCCGTGTACTACCTGTAACCAGCCACCCACCTGAAGTCGGGTGTAGGGTGTTGAATTGCTGGTTCGGTCTGGCCGTCCGGCAACAATGCGTTACGCAGGGTCCAAGTCAGCATTAAGTATTCCGAACGGCTACAAACAGCTATGCCTACAGCAGGATTCGTACCCACGAACTTCTGTTCCGAAGAGCATCGTTCTACCATTCGGCCATCGTTCGGCTTATGCTTACTGTTAAACATTCCTAGTTAGAGGGTTATGTCCGAGAATCCAGTTGCACTATGTCACGAAGGTCTGATGAGAGTAGGTAGAGGGAGATCTACAAAATTTAAAAATCATTTATATTAATTATATATTTTTCGTTTAGATGGACAATTTAGAATTATTTGAACAATGCACCTAAGTTTTCTTTTTTTGCACTACATAGGCTTAAATCATGAAAACTGACTTTATGTATTATAAAACTCCTTTTTACTTATTTTACTTGCAATGCCAAATAAATCATTTTTCACCAAGTTTTTCCTTTTGACGTTAATGTTATCGTATGATTCTTAAAGCGCCTTACTGTAGTACTTAAAACTGTATAAATTTCATATATAGTTTATTCTGTGCAGTCAGTCAATGGTAACGTATATTTAAGATAGACATCTATATGAAATCGGCTAAAATGACTCGGCATTAAAGGGTCAAATTGTCTTTGATTTCTGTATATCATTATGTGCCATGCCAGAAAAGCGAGAGTGTTTTTAACTGTCAGTTTAGCTATTGAAAGCTAAATTTTGTACAACCAAGTATATATAGTACATATAGTAGTTATATTCCTTTTTGTTTAAAACGAAATTTTGATTTATTAGGTTTTTAAAGGAAAAGGGCTATTTTTAAATATTCATCCTTCAGAATGTACCAAATTACCTTTCTAATGGTAAGTCAGTGATGTCCAATTCAACGACGAACACGTTTAATACCAGCATTTTTCGTAAACTTTCTTAAAAGAAGAGAGAAAAAGAAAGAAATAGACAAGAGATGGTATTTTTTCCATAGAAAGAAACTTAATTTAATTTGGAACGACTGTTGTTCAACTTATTTTTTCAAATCAAAATTTTGCTGAATTTTTCCTTCTGTTTTATTAATTTTTTTTATGCCGGGGGGAGAGAAGATGTCCGAGCATTTAAGAGACAAGAGGTAGTGCTACAGTAGTATTTCTGTAAAGAGTGAGAAAATTCCATTTATGTAGGTACAACTCTTTGAGATCATCCTCGATTTTGTGATGTGTGGAGGGAGTTGGGGGTCCTTCCATAAGAAGAGAGAATTGGGTAGGCCTCTTCGAAATTTTCCTAGATTTTATTTCTTCGACCCTAAAACTCTCACAAAATCGAAACAAGAAATGGTATTCCTTCCATAAGGAGATAGTAAACATAATTGGGTAAACATTTTAGAAATTTTCCTCGATTTTCTTAAGGCTTTGAGAGTGAAAGAGAAAAGAAACTGTATTCTTTCCATAAGAGACAAAAAATATATATATATGGGAAAAACTCTTCAAAATTTTCCTTGATTTAGTCTCTTCGATCCTTCTATCTTCACAAATCGAGTCCGGAAACTATAATCATTTCCGCAAGGAAGAGAAAAATTTACTTGAAACTTTTTGAAATTTTCCTCGATTTTGTTAAGGAGTGAAAAGTCGGAGACGGTATTCATTTCATAAGAGAACAAAAAAATTAATTTAATTCGAATCGTTGTTCCTTTTTGAAAGTTTTCTCTATTTAGATAAAGGTTGGAGAGCCGAAGAGACAAAAGACGGTAATTTTTTTTTATAAAAGAAGAGAAAATTTAATTGGGTACGCCTCTTAGAAATTTTTCTCGATTTTTTGAATGGTTGGAGAGTTTAAGAAACCAGAGAAGTTCTGTTTCCATCAGGAGAGAGATTAATGAATGAGGTACGCCTCACATAAAGTTTGCTGTTATTTTCAAGGAGTTGAAATGTCAATTGGCCGTTATCTTTCTATTAGGAAATGCGAGGTATACGTAACCGCATTTTTCTGAGTTGTTGGTAATACACATACATTTGCAACACATTTATACGCATCCTCGTGTTTATGAAGACTTTTTAGCATATCCAGAAAATTTTACTCCTCACGTGTTAGGTACGTGTTTCTTCCTTAGGACACGTCATTATTCTGATCTCTTTTTCCATACAAATCACCCCGTACAATATATATCCATATAAATAGCAATTATACACTTAATTTCATTATGATAAAATAGCATTCACATCTCCAGTGTATTTCTTCTCCGAATGTATTTCATTAATTCTTTGTCTCGTTCACCATGAATAGACTCCTTTAAATACTGTAATTTCCTCCTGTGATTTCGAGAAAAATGTATATCAAACACCAACACGAATAAAGCTTCTTCTAAAGCACAATCTTCTTATTTTGGAAATAACGATCATTGAAAAATAGGGTTGGTGAACTACAAAAGATTTATATATATAAATGACAATAAATTAAAAAAAAAGTAATTCAATAAACAGATGTTTGTAAATTTATGTATTGCACTTTCTCATAGTATTTCGGAAAGAAAAAGATAGTATGAAGCACTTGAATTTAAATTTATTCTATTTTGCTTTTAAATTTTATTTAGCACATACTTAAATTTAAACTGTAACAAGATATATATATATATATATATATATATATATATATATATATATATATATATATATATATATATATATATATATATATATATATATATATGTTTTTTTTCTGTGTGATGAGGTTTTTGTCTAATCACAAAGGGAATTCTTAGATGAGGAGTCAGCATGCAGTCGACAGAAAAACATTACGGAAATAAAATTTAATCTAATGTTTTGATCCCACTGACATAGTTTATTGTCGCATCAACTCTCACGAACAACCGTAAATATCATTACATATATATATATATATATATATATATATATATATATATATATATATATATATAAATATATACACATATACATATATTTTATATATATGTATGTATGTATGTACTTACATATAATTCGAATTTTCTTCAGCAGTTAGTGCTAATGCCAGATTCCTTTTAAAAGTAAAAGTATAAAAAAGGTAAAAGCAATAAAGCTTGTAGGATATTTATATTTTTCTAAAAAAAATTCTCCTTTTCAGTTAAAGTAAATGCAAAACGGATAAATAATCTACCCTTTTCAGAGAAAGTAAATTTAAACTCTATAAACAATCTAGCAAATGCTCGAGTGTCTGGTATTAGCTTTGATTTTTTTTACCTCGGAGATTTACGAATAATATTGCAAAAATGTCAAGAAATTAACAAATTTTTAAAAGTTTGCATCCTTAATAACCTTATTAATTTTTATTTCTTACTCATTTTATATTTATTCTTGAATTTTCATTAAATCATTTTTACTACATTTGGTAGCTGTTTTCATTATTTTCTATTTTGGGATTCTTAATATGTAAATTGGTAGATAATATATATATAGATAGATAAAAAATATTCATTTATATTTAATATAATTAACTATTAAGGACGATGAGGGGGCGTTCGAATACAGGAAAGGTGGAAGAGATCTTTAGAACAGTTTCGGAATAAATGGTTTAATTAAATAGTATCCTCGATTGTATATTGCTGTTATCTCCTCAAATTTGTTTATAACATGGGCAACACAAAATAGCAATATTACATCAAAGTAAATATATAAGTTGAACGTTTGAAGTGAGTAAAATATCTATCGTAAAATAAAACACCCCGCTTTCCATAACGTTTCAGTTAAAAAGCATTTTGTGAATTTTACGAAAAGACTCATAACGTTATTTTAATGTAGAGCGTTTAATATACTTTAGTTGTAAAGGAGAAAAATGAGCTTGGAAATGATCTTTTTTGGCCATTTTTCATAGTTTAAAGAACCATAATCGTAAAAAAAGCGGCATATTTTAATTCAACATACACTTAAAAGAGAAAATATTATACAGGATATATAAATATTTTTTAAATTTTGAAAGCATTTGAGAAATGCTGTTATTTTGCTTTTAAATATAAAATTCTTTTTTATAAAAACTTCTCAAAAATGTACTTGGCCCTTTTTTAAGTCTGTTGTTTATACTTAAGCCTTAGAAATTTTCAATTATATTTTTTTCTTTCATTTCATAAATGGATGATACATATTGAAACATTCAAAATCATCTTAAATTTAGTAATTTATTTATTCCTTGATTTTAATCACTTGTAAGATTTTAATGTACAAAAATAATTAATCTGCATAATATTAGTGTGTAGATTAAATTGAGTTACCTCCATTTTAGTATGTTAATTTTACTATCTCATATTTTATATATTGATATGTTGATGATATGGTAATTGAAACTTGATATGTATATTTAAGATATAATAGCGAAAACATATGCAGTATGTAGTTATACTTTTTATGCCAAATGATAATCTTTGAATATTTTTTTCTCAGTGAAGGTCTTTTTAAAGAGCCATTAATTTAAGTCATTAAATACAGCAACTTCTTACTTTAACTTTGTCTACTGTTGTAACTATAATACAGAGAGTTACAAAATGTTGCGCAAGACTTGCTGAAAGGATGGGGCATTGAGCGAATGTTTAAAATACTCACAAAGCAAAAAACGAAGATGGAGCTCCTACGCTCATTAGACTTCCTGTTCAGAACGTTCTCAAAGATCACTATACAGAAGAACGTGCTATCAGCTTCCACTTACCTAATGTGTGGTCACACTAATCCCCAGAACTCAACTCATGTGAATTTTGGCTTTGGAGGCATTCGAAACATGGAATCAGTATTGATATACCAAGAACACTACCTCATCTGAAAGACACTCATTCATGACATGTTTTTAGGATTTCACTGGTCAGACTGCGGTCAAGTGTAGAACTTACTACCTTACAATTTCAAATGATGGCCATCATGTTGAGCATGTTTTGTTGCAATATTTGCTTAACTAGAGTAAATGTTGATTTAATGTGTTGTTCATTAAAAACTGGTGGTGAAAGTTTGAACTCATTCTCATCATTCTCCCGAATTCCCATCCTACATTACCTCCAACACAACATTTCATAACTTATCGAACAATCGTTCCAACTGCAAATAGCTTTAAATTTGGGACGTTTAGTTATGGTTACACTGTGTCTATATTATCGAGCTCTATGGATATTAACACTGAAATCTTAATCAGTGAAAGCCCGGTTCTCGTTTGATATACATTTTTTCCGAAAAACCTCTCGAAATTCTGAAGCATTTTCTTTTTTTGGGGCTAAACACGAGAAAGACTAAATCCAAATGTATGTTTTTGCTTTATCTGTTCTTTGAAATAAAACTTCACAGCCATTAAGAGATCTGGAAACATTTTAAGTAAGCAGCGTTAGCAACACGGCCAGTGATATCGTGAAGACAAAGGACTGCAGCGTCTGTGAAGCTCTTGAGACGAGACATCCGAGATCGGCATGGGTGACGCTGGGTATGCCCCGCCCCTCGAGGTGCGGAGGGGAGTGGCATCGTGTCTCCATAGGCAGGTTGACGACCGTCGTGTTCCGGACCGTCACCCAGTCGCGAAACCAGGAAATCCGGCAGTCGCACTCGAACGGGTTCTCTGCATAGACAAGAACATGGTTGCAGATAATACATATTTCTTACATTATTTACCATATATATTCACAACATAATTGCACATGCTCACATGCTCTTATACACACACACACACACACACACACACATATATATATATATATATATATATATATATATATATAATGTATTTATGTATGTATATATGTATATATATATATATATATATATGTATATATATATGTATATATGTATATATATATATATATATATATATATATATATATACATGTATATATATATATATATATATATATATATATATAATGTATTTATGTATGTATATATGTATATATGTATATATATATATACATGTATATATATATGTGTGTGTGTGTGTGTCGTATTCAGTTTTAAGGCGAATAGAAGAATCAGTCTGTCTTGGTAAATCATCTCTATATTTTAAAGTACAGTTTCCTTTTCAAGGCGTCATTTGCGCCATTTTCATTTATTCGTGGCTGAGCTAAGCATGGAGTATGTTGAAGGCTCGATGTCTACTCGCCAACTGTCTCCTATCGATTTGCATACTTATCAAATTCTACCAATATTCTTCCCCTTGACAGGACTATCCTAAATGCTTACACGAGCGTGTTTTTTTTCATTTGTTTTGTTATTACGAAAGAGTTCTCTTTTAAATTGTTCACAACTCGCTTAATTTTCCAACCCCCGTCCCTTTTTAGACCTGACATATATACAATTTTATTATCGAAGGTAAAATTTCACCACGCATTTTTTTCCGTACTTTGTATACCCAAGTATGTTAAACTATCCTCTCAAAACACACTTCCTAAAGTTTTCTGCAGTTTAAAACGTGCAACGATTTAAGTATATCCTTAGTTTCTGATCTATATAGAATTTTAGGAAGAAATAATTAGTGAGCAATGACTTAGCATTAGAAATATCACATATAATTTACGACTATTAGAGAAAAAGAAATTGTGATTTTAGATACAAAAGCGCCATTATAAAAATGATTTAAGTATGGTACGGTGTAAATCCTGAAGCTAGAGTATTTCTAATTTTGAGTTAGTCAATGAGTTTTCTACAAGCGTAAAAGCCTAAAAATCTAGAATAATAATACTTTATTATATATACATTCAAATTCTCTCCGTCTTTTTTAAAAAGATATAATAAATTTTCATTAAAAGGATTCTTCATTAAAACAGTCTATTTTTCATTCAATTTAAAATAAAACGTTCTGCTCTGTTTCGAATGAAATTGAAGTACATCATTAATAAGAATCTAGTTTTATAAAAAATGATTCGTTATAAAGCAATAAATTTGTAAAATAACAAAATATATGTATCAAGGGAATGAAGATACCACCTACACTAAAAATATCTTTTTAAACTGATAAATTAAAAATATTTTTTATGCCAAATAGAATATAATTATCTTTATTATTCTCTTGTCGTCAGTTAAATTAATTTGAGTAATATATTTCATTTTACAGCTTCATGAAGGCTAATTTGTTTTAAATTTTCAATACATGAAGAAAATTTAATTTCCATTCAAATTCATATAATCAGATTTTTTTAAGTTTTGGATTAAAGTATAAAACATATTTTAAGCATATATTAATAAAGATATTTCACTGCAAAAACTTTGTTCGTAATATAAATATTACATATACTATAAACTGATATAATTTCCTTCATTTGCTATACATTGAGTTAGTTTAATGTTTTTTTCAAAAGAAATACCCTGCTTACTTTGACAAACTTAAATAATTCTCAAAGCTAGAGCACTTATAATAATTCGCTAGTCCTTTACGTCACGTACGATGTGTACACCTAATTATTTATACGCTTATATTATATCCGATGAATAACGAACTTTATTTTGCATAAAAGCCTTTATATATTTGATATTTCTTATCACTGGGTATCAGGTACAAGCGTTGAGTAAATATATTGATGATACAACTTGGGGTGATAAGGCCCTAAACGCTTGTTCCGGCAGTGGTGGGTAGTTCGAAAGTGTTGGGCCACTTCACTCCACCGACACCAGCCAAATTGTCCGGAGAAAACCAGTAGCGCCAGTTCCAGGTGCCATTAGGGAGCGAATGCAGCAGAGCTTGAGAGGAATTTTGGTGAACTACTGGGCGCTCTCGAGCAGTGGTCGCCAAACTTATTAGCTAAAGAGCCAAATATGAACATTACAACAATTTATAAAAAAAAATTGGGAGCCAAATCTGTTTGTTTAGTAAAATTATTATTAATATAATTACCATTATAATTATTTATTAATATAAATATTCCAAATATATTTTTTTCTAAAGCCACCAGTACAAAATTATTATTACATTGATGAAAATAAAAATTAAAAAAAACCTTTTTTAAAGATAAAATTTTATTAATATATGTAACTGCACTAAAAAGAAAAAAAATTGTTCCATCATCAAAATAACAAAACTTTTAATATAACTAAAAATAGAAGAAAACTCCAACATTTGGACAAAAAGAAGTTATCGAATAATCGATTCCAAATTTTGTACCCGAACCGCAAACATATATTGCAGGTGTAATAAGATAGTATAAAAATTCCTGTAAGATGTGCAGCTAGATTGAAAAATACAACTTTTTAATATGACAGGACAACGGCAGACACGGTAGATAAGACAAAACTGTTCACACTGTAACTGCTGGTCTGTGATGATAATTTGTATCCCCCCACACTACTTTAGAAAAAGTAAGCGAGCGCATGCTTATGGTACCTTTGTATCACACAAGAGTACGGCGAAAACATACGAACAATTTCAGCCGGTAGCTTGTACATGGTTTGAGTTTATGTTTAGGAAATCTAATAAAATTAAACTCTAAGTTCATTAAGTAGTTTTAGAACGATATAAAATTTTAATTACCTATCTGTCTTTTAACTTAAATAAAAAATTGTACATGTTCTCGATTTATAGAAGAATTTTTATCAAAATAATATGTAAGTTTTTTCTTACCAGGTTTTTTTTTAAAAGGAAAACATTAAAGCGCCTACTGTGGATATTTGTGCCA
Source organism: Pardosa pseudoannulata (assembly GCA_032207245.1). Classification (NCBI taxonomy): domain Eukaryota; kingdom Metazoa; phylum Arthropoda; class Arachnida; order Araneae; family Lycosidae; genus Pardosa; species Pardosa pseudoannulata. Next base: position 7,482,184 of record CM063501.1, read on the forward strand.
GAGCTGTACTTAATAAGCCAAAGAGCCACATGCGACTCTGGAGCCGCACTTTGCCGACCACTGCTCTAGTGGATCTCTTGATAATGCCGAATCAGTGAGGATGTCCCGAACTACATGAGTTGAAGAGAGAGCTAGTTTATTATGCACATCATGACGGATGTACAAGACGGGCAAAGGGATAAACGATTTATAAAAAAAACCTCCTAAAAGAAACATATTTTATCAGGAGACGAAAATGACCGTTATAATGTAGATTTTAGGTTTCGTAAATTACTAAGCCCCTTTTAATATATTTGTCATCAACCTGGAAATAAATTTTTAAAACGTACATCATTTGAAGTATATCAGTAACAAGGATCTAGTTTTATAAAAAAAAGATTCGTTACTAAGCAATAAATTTGTAAAACGATATATATGTAGCAAGTATTTTGTTTAGTTCCGTGTTCTCCCGTGTCTTTCACGAAAAATAGCATTGCAATAAATCATGTACAAATTACGAATAAGTACCAATATTTGCACTCGAAACATAATACACCAAATCTTATTACCGTGCATGTCCAAGATTTGTAGTGTGTCCAGCAGGTTTTTGTAGGTCTCATAAGGCGCAGACGTCAACTGGTTGGACTGGAGGTACAGCCATTCCAGCGAGTCGAGGGGCATGAACGCGTGATCGTCGATAGTGTGCAACCTGAAAGAGGATAGGCAACAAATAAACATTCATTCTCCAGCACTCTATCCTTCCAGCGTATTGGCAATATCTTTTGGTTCTAGCCAATTTTTACTTTGCCCTGATTTGGAATTGAGTAAATTTTAAAGAGTTAAAGAGTAATACTTCGTCTTCGTTAAAATATTCTTTTATGTATATGCGTAAAGATATACAACCAAAAGACTTATCAGTTGTTGATAAGGGTGAATCGTTGTGGCAAAGACCCAGAAAGGCTACACTCGATCTGTTGTTGGCTGCTGCCTTTGTCTGGAAGTTCCAGCGTCCGTTTAGACGTGAAGAGAAAAAAACAGCCTCGTTGTTCATTACTTTAACACCTACCTACTAAAAAATTCTCCTCCCCCAAAGAAACTGGGGAGTCAGCTTGTTGTTTTACTAACATCCAGCTTTTAGTAAATCTGCGCACAATGTATCAAAAAATTAAAAATTTTTGAAACAAGCTCATATTTTTAACTTTTTTTTATAAAGTTCTTATTTTTTTAAACAAAATAAAGTCAGCAAACATACTTAATAGAGAATGAAATCCTACACCATTCATTTACAATAAACATTAAAAAATATATGATAAATTGAAAATAAAAAGTAAAAAACGTCTATTTAAAGTTGACTAAAGGGATGTATCCCCTTAAACTAGTTACTCTTTTCTGGGAGCTAACAAAGACTGGAACTCAGTGGGAAGAATCTCGGACCCTAGTTCGGAACCCACTAGAGAAAGACAAAGCATAAACTACTATTTGTGTTTTTATCGGAACATACGGTCAGATCTCAACAAACTGATGATTTACTTTTGTTTGTTGACCCAAACTTACACAACTCATTTCCGGTCCTGACAGCTCCGATTTTCTTTTGTTAGGTGATCGTGATGTACGGGAAAAGATAATATACATTTTCACAGATACATAATGTAACTTTCAGTGACACCATGTAACTCCGTTAATTAGCTTAGATGCTTGGATAACTGTAACAGTAGCTGTTTCACGAGCGAACTTTAAGATTGGCAGTAACTTACTTTTCACTCGGACAGCTATAGTACGGCTATCAGTAGTTGGAAGAAAGCCTTCATATAGAAAAAAATTAACTGGAAGTGTAAATTGTTCTTTTAATTTTTTTCGGGAGGGGTTGGGGTAGTAGACAGACTCCTTCCATATAGAAATGTCATATTAACACATTGTATGCGGAACACGAACTAGTACGTTTTCTCACTATTGATACTTGAGCGCAGGTAACGTACTAGTACGGGTTTGTGTCACAACGTGGTTTGTTTGTGGGTACAAAAATAACGGTATATACAGGAAAACGAAGCCGAACATTCTTGTCTACTACATATATTCTGGAAATATTGAGACAAATAAAAGGTAGTTTTTACATCAGTCGATGCGGAACCACAGAACGGGAAGGCTGATTGAAAAAATCAATTTAGATTTAAAATTAATTTTTTATTTATCCTTGCGAAAATGATATTATATATATATATATATATGTATATTTATATATTATATACATATATATACATATATATATATATTGTATATATATATATATATATATATTTATATATATATTTGTTTATTTGTCTATTTATATATTTGTTTATATATTTCAATATAAAATATGAAAAGTTGGCTAAAAAATTAAATAGTTTTCGATCTATTGAGATTTAACTGAGATACTCAAACTACTAAAGTTTTCCTACTAAATTTATGAGCAAAACTCCCGCTCCCGGTACAGTTGCGCTGCGAAATGTACCCACACACAATGTGTTAATATTAACCACTTTGTGTAGTTTCTTTTAGAAAGTTTAATCATAATGGTTGAGACACACACTTTTGATATTAGAGAAACAAACCAATAGTGCAAGTTAAATCTGAGGCAAGTCTTAACACTATATGGTTATTCCACAATGTTAGTTTAATGGTCCTTCAAGTTTCTTTTGCCTTGGAGAGATTAATTTCTAAGGTGGCCATATCTGTTTTCCGGATGTTGTAAACGTTTTCATTAACTAGTAGATTTACAAAAAGTTAGATAAAAATTACCATGTGGTTTCAACTATATTCTAGGAGACATGGCGAGATACTCAATCGTTTACGGATGGGTCACTGTAGACTCACCCATACACAACTCTTGCTGAGTGAAGTACCTGCACAGTGGGAGTATCGCAAGGCACATTGTACAGTCGAACCCACTTTAATATCCGGATGCTGTTTTTTAGCAATAAGTACAAGAATCTTTAGAAAGTTAATCGCTTAATCTTAATTTAATATCGGGTAAACGCTGCATTCAGGCTTATTAACCTTTCTTCTCAGTACTGGCTTTTATTTCGAAATCGGATTTGTGCTTGTTGATTTTCAATTTTTCAATTTTTTATTTTTAGTTTTTTTAATTCCCATTTTTTAATGCTTTTAATTTAGATTTTTTTAATTGTTTAATTTTTAATTCTTCATCTTGTATTTCTAGTTTGGCTCATTAATCATGACTATTTAATTAAGCTTATCTGATATATTATGTCATTTTTTTATGTTACTCATTTTTCTGCTTATTTATTAGTGTTAAATTTTTTCAGTTCATATTAGAAATTTTATATTTTACCTTTTTTACCAGTGGTTGATAAAATCTATTAAAAAATCATTTACATGCCCTTTTTGTTGTTAAGTTTCACAACTCCCGTACTGAAGAGTCGTGGCTCCATGTAGAGGAAGGGAACTGTATGTAGGTTGATTGATGAAGGGTCGAAGGCTTTATATTAAGAGTCACCTCAGGTAGATAAAAATCAGATGCTGACTTGATGGAGAGACATCCTTTTATTTAGTGTTTGATCAAATAATTTTTAATTTTATAATCTAAAACTGCCATAGTCCACTTCTGCCTTGATCTAATAGTGGGTAACTGAGATTCATTCAATTGCGTTGTTTAAAAGTATTATGGAGATTAAATTGTTGCTTTATATATAAAATATGATGGAGATTAATTCGTTGCTCCAGCCAATTCGTTAATCGAAGTATCTCCAACGGAAACATTTTTCCGACCAAAAAACAACGCGTCAGCAAGGGTGTTAAAGCTTCATCTCATTGTCTCTCCGTCTCCCAAAAATTACAAGAACTTCTAGGCTGCGCTCACGTCAAAAGAGCAGAAACACATCCAGCAAGAGGGTTGCCAGTCGCCAAGAAAACCCCGCTCTCTCAAGGAGACGTAGGGTTCTCGCGACTATGACCAATGAAAAGTCGAGACAAGGAGAGCAAAGAACAAAAAATCCAATCTTAGGGAAGCGCATCCAAGGCGGTGAACATTCGACAAGGACGATACGGAGTGGAACTTGGCAACACATCACAATGCCGCACCTTTCAAAGGAGCGGCTTTCACCTCAAACCAAAACTTATGGCTACAGAAACTGTCAGAATATGAGCCGAAGGCTCAAATTATGGTCGAAAGGTTTAAGGGCTGCGGATGCAGGTGGCCAGAACTGGACTCTCGGTCCGAAACTTAATCCCAGATCGAGGGCGGCTCCGTTTAAAAGATAAGCTGCAATAGTGAGAAAACAGCTAGAGCTGCACCTGCAAGGGGCAATATGCGAAAAAAAAATGCGCAAAATGTAGGTTCACATATGCAACCCTTAAGGGAAATATGTAATGACGGAACATGAAAAAAAATCTTCATTACAACCCCCAAAAGTTTTTATGTATATATTCGGACATACACTTAAGAAGTGGCTATTGCCATATCATCCCGACGTTCATAAACGTAATTAAGCATGTGGCAATGATAACAACAAATTTACGAACTGTAATATTACGAAATTTTTACGAAGTCCAGATGTCAAAGATTTCAACACTTATCACTTAAAAAGGTTTTTTCTGTCGCATATTATGGTATAGAATGAAGCAATATACATTTTCTATGAAAACAACAATTTTCCTGGATATTTCAAACAAAGTAAAAGCTCAGATCTCACGCTGCACGAAATCAAAAATAATAAAATAACTATTATATTAATTAATAAAGTCTGTCCAGTTTAGATCTACTTTAAACAATTAACAATTTTAAATGCAAATAATATGTATACAAATTGTGAAGTTGAGACAAGAAATTAAATTCCCATCGAAATTGTGAATGGGAATTAAGTGATACTTACTGATTCTTTTGTAAATAAAGGAATTTCAGCGTCTTCCCAAAAGCTTTAAAGTCGTTTTCATTCACAATCGATATTTTATTCTGTCTCAGGTCTAGCTGCCTCAGTCGGACAAGTCTACTAAGTGCTTTTGAAGGAATCTCTTCTATTTGATTACAACCAAGCTTCAGCCACTCTAAATTTTCTGAAAGAAAAAAGAAATTTTGAATAGAGGGTGGCAGCTAAAGAAAAATGACATTTAATGTTTCATTTCAGTACGAAATATTTCTCAAAATACTTTTATGTAGCAGCACGGGTCACTTTACAAAAGGGTAAATGAAAGGCATATAAACTGTGACGTCGCTACACCCCATTGGCTTTCCAAAGGGGTTTTGTTAAAGCACAGGGCAGGACGACACTCTCTCTGGGTTTTTAACACTACACTACAAAAGATTGACGCTTCGACCATGCCTTGAGATGTCTGAAAGGAATTCGAAGGACAGACGGGACAACGAAATGTCAGACAGTAAGGCGCCCCCGAAGAAGCCAATGAAAGGCTACAATGACACCGACGAGGAAATAAAAAGCCAATGGGAAGAGGCGAAAGGTAAAGTCAGGCAGCACGAGTTTTTGGCCGGAGAGTCCCCAGAAAAAAGAGAACGGACAGAAGTTCGACTTGTGGCGGTTGGTTTTTTTGGAGAGCTTTTCTCCAGAATTGTGTGGGACTCATGGAGCCCAATTGTACCCCTGTACAACGGTATCTGTCTGCACCTGTCCGCAGATTGTTTATTTAGGTTCACGTCGTGTCATAACCACTTCGACACTTACAAGCTACCCGAGGATCCCTTGACGTTACAATGCTAACACATTAATTACTGATCACTTTGCGAGGTTTCTTTTTGTTTGTTTGATTGTGTGCATATTTCGATCAGAGCCTTTTTTTCAATACATGCTGATGAAGGGACTAGATTCTTTCGAGCCCGTGGCAGAAAAACTGGTCTGCACCCTTACTACCAAATGTAGTGAAAAAATATATAAACTTCTTTTTTGCTACATTACACATTCAGAATGAACTCAAAATATTTTGTTGATTCTTAAAATACTCCTAGTACGTTAGGTTTTAGTTCTTTCTTCTATTTTACATTATAAATAATTTTAAAAAATTTTGAACCCTGAGGATATTATTTTGCTGATGCACTGAATAGTCTATATGAGGGGATTATATTATTTGGACGTTGAATTTTCATAAAAAAGGGGCGAGTTTCTAAATTTAAATTTACTGTTAATAAGATTAGTAAATTCAAAATTTAAAATGAATACTCGGATTTACATTAAAATATATTAAGGGGTGTTTGGTAACTATTTTGTAAGAATTTATAACAAGTTAAGTCTCTAAAAGCATATTTAAAAATAAGAAAATTTATAAAAAAATAGTTTTTAAGCATATTGGATTTAATAATAACAAAAACTAGACGACCCGACAGACGTTGTCCTGTTTTTAAAGCTGTCAATTGAAAAATTGTAAAATGTTTTTAAATAAATTATAAATTAGACCGGTTTGATGGAAAAGTAAGGAAAAAGTTATTTTAAAAATACTTGAAGCCCCCACGCGTACAGTCATCACAAACGTAACTAGATTAAATTCAAAGTCCCACGTCACCGGCAAGGGTAGTCGGTCCCGGGACTTCTCGTACCGAAGCCCGTTGCGCCGAACACTATGACACACATATTTCGCATCGAAGGATTTTGAGCGGCATTATAGTAATCTCAATAAGTGCGACATTCTGGATTTTTACAAATTTTTTTTCTAACCGATTAAATTATGAATCTAGACTATTCTCGAATCAACATAATGATCTAAACAAAATTTCTTCCGAATCAGTCCAGCCGTTTAGGAACAGTTCTACTACAAAAACACTGACAGAAGAATTTTATATATAAAGATAAATCCTTTTTCACCTTTTCCTTATATCTACTCAGGGCGAATCGTCCACTTTCGAACCCCGATTTCCTGACGATGCGACTTCCCTAAGACTGATGCACCCATGGCAAGTGCCACCTCCACCACACTATAGTTACGGACCTGTGCTAATGTAACGAAAAAAGTATGAACTTCGTAAAATATAACCTTATAACCACGGGATTTTAACCCCCAAATTATTTTGTTTCTAATTTTCTCAAAAAACTAATAACGAAATTCAAATTAATTTATTTTCTCTTCCTTATTTATGCCCATAAAAACTTATGAAAATGTAATACTGAAGATTCTGTGTTAATGTGACAAATGGTTCATGACTAAGCTTCCAAGAGTGAAAACAAAACTGTAGATATTTGCTCTAACTGTAAAACACCGATATGTAGAATATGTATATTTGGACCCAAGGTGCATTTTGCGAAGCTGTGCACCCTTCCCTATATTTTGTAGTCGACCCCATTGACTTTTCAAACCCGGCATTCATTTGGGGCCATCAGCCGGCCGGCTATGGGGCTATGATAATTTTTCGCGTGTGTCGCTCTTTTTCAGCCTGGTACTGAATCTAAAAAGAGGATTCCTTTTTCGGAAAGGATGAGGTTTCCAGAAGTTGATTCCCGAAGAAAGAACAGGGTAGAAACTGCCGTCAGTTCAGTCAAAAAAAGACTACGGACAGGTGCCACCCGAACACATCTCTGTTTGGGAGGCTTTTCTCTCTTATGGAGCAAGAAGACTTGTTTTTTATGTAAAGAGTCCGCTAGTCCACCTGATTACAGTTGCGGTTAAATTAGGCTCCAGGAATCTGAATATTATTTGTCTTTGCAATTTAATTATATAATACTGTAAATAATATTTCATGTGTTGTCCATTATGTTTTGAAGTAATTTTATGAATACCAGAGGCAACCAAAGTGTCACTAGTTAAGTAGGCGGGAGTTTCATACGCTTGTTTCATACAACGCCACAGAATTGTGGTAACAAAATGTGTAAAATATATAATATATATATATATATATATATATATATATATATATATATATATATATATATAATGACTCAAACAGTATAAAACTTAAAGTTGTCGATATATTTTTCTAGCTATACATACTTTTCGATATTGTAAAATCTTATTTTTTATCAATAATGTAATAATTAAATGTCTCAAAATGAATTAACCTCATTGCGTATAAATACAGGATACTCTTTCAATAACACTGATCCGTATTAACCCATTAACGCCCGGATATTTCTGATGACTATTTATTAGTAAATACTTAACATAGAAGCTATTATAGACACCTGGAAGTAAAACAAAATATGAAATTTAAACACCTTTAAATAAGACATCAAGTCAACATTAGTGAGGAGGTGTCATTTTAAAACATGAGATGTCTTTAAAAAAAAGGAAAACTTTGTGATAAGATATTTATTTGCTATCATATATAAGAAAAGTACTAAAAAGAGATGACTTATTACAGATATGGCTATTCGCCGTGATTTTGACCGGTATACGTTCGGAATACCGGTCATAATGCGTTCCTATTCTAAGCTTGAAAATCCTAAAATGCCGATCGAAATGAGAAAATTATAGATAAGATCCTATTTGAAAACTTGGGAGATCATTCATAAGATTAATATGTGTCTCCATTAAAAAGGAAGAATCGTTTCAAGAAAACAAAAACTCTACAAACCATATTTTCCCTGTCCTCAAATAAGGACTCTAATCCCCAAGCCTGGGGTTTTAAGACCAAACCTCCCTCGGTTCTAGTGATAAGATATAATTTTACCAAGGTATGACAACCAAACTATTTTTTTCATACTTCACCAGAACTGATTTCACAGTAATCTTACAGCATAATTCCTAAATTATATAAATTCTTAAAGATTAATAATAGTTTTTAGAGCAGTAAAGTATCATTATTTAAATGTATGCACTAAAAATCGTATTCTTAGTAAAACTCATTAACAAAATTTCTAATAGTTGCACCTTGCACAGATCAGATAGAAAAAATATTACACTAAAAACAAAATAAATTTGTTTATGGAGAATAATATCTTCAGGAAATGGGTCAGCAGGATTATGTGGGACTAGCTTCTTAATCCTGAGTTTCTTTCAGGAAGCATGAATAGCCGCGAGCGAGAAAATAAATAACTAAATAAAAAAAAGAAATATAATGGTAGACCCTAACCCCAAAAAATAGAAAGGAGAGAATGTAGGGATAGGAAATTACGATACATTTGCGGCCGGAGACATTTGTTCAAATAGATCCTGGCGACTGCAGGACAACCAATCAGATACTAGAAAGCCGACCAATGAAAAATTTTCCAATTGAACACGAGAAGATGGACGTGAACATTGAATGTGTTGGCCAGATGGAAGTAAAATGGAAACAGGAACGGGTTATGGTTATGTAATAACAAAAAGAAATAAGATAGTATATACCTGTAAAATAAAATTGCATTGTCATAATACTGTATCTCAGGCTGCGGGATCTGCAATATTGGATTCCCTCAGAAAGATAAAACAATTGAGTGAAGAAAATATATATTTATGTATGGACAGTCTTTCTGTAATCAAAAGCTTAGAACAATTAGTACCGAAATCAAAATTAATTAACGAGATACAAAAAGAATGAAAAAACATGAATAACCGAAATATTAATATAATCTGGATCAAAGCTCATACGGAGAATACTGGTAATGAATAGGAAGACATTTAATAAATTACAAACCTATACAGCTCCCGGGATCAATACGTATAAAAATATATATGAAAGAAAACATAAATAAAGATTGGCAAGATTATTGGGACAGCAGTGAAAAAGGATACTATAATGTTAAAAGTAGAACAAAAGTTACAATTAAAAAAAAAACATTTGAAACTATTTCATAACCGGTCATGGAAGTTTCCCAACCTAATTGTATAGAATTGAAAAGCTAGATTGACCAACTTGTAAATGCGGAATGATGGACAACCCTCAGCATTACATACAAGTAAGATGTAATCTCGTTCCGATGTTTATTAAATATACGGAAATTTATAATATATTAAATTCAAACTACTCTTTTATACAAATTAAATTTTAAAATTTTAAAATGAGGGAAAATACTTGGTGAAAATAGTGATAGTGATGATAAAAAAAAGTTTTTTATTTTAAGTCAATAATTGAGCGTGTAACATTAAAATAAATAATGTCGAAAGGTTTTCCCCACCCACTGAGGCGTTTACATCCATAAACTCTTCAGTTGGATGTGGGTGTGGGTCATTTAAGTCTAAGCATGTGAGGGCTCTTCCTCACAAGTTTTATCGTTTTTTTTTACATTTTATTTACTTTTGATATATTTTTTAGTATTTTTAATGATCTTTAAGTTATGGAACACACAAAAGTTAAATTATTTTAGCAACAGCCATAGGCCTTTTCTTACTAGTTGTATCAGTGTGGTCGCATCTGACGAGATTAATAACATCATTACGCAGATTATAGAATTTATTTTAAAGTATGAATTAAAATTTTCGAATAGAAATAATTTTAAATTCGTTAGGAATATCATTATTTCTAAAGTACCATGGGGGTTTAGTTATTTTACGAAGAATGATATTTTGAGCTACTGTTAAAATTTTGATCAAAACAATTACTAAATGATTTATTTGAACTATTTTCCAGATGTAAGGTTTTGTGTATATAAGCACTTTATATATTTTTCTAGGGGAAAGATTTAAGAATCATACAGAGATTCATTGGATTTTATTTAGTTTTCTTTTTAATATTTGTCTAAATGGAGACTTACCTTCAATGCCCTCGAAGGCCAAGTCATGGATGAAGTGGATGTTATTATTTTCTAGATCTAAAGAATTCAGCAGTCTTAAGTTGTAAAAAGCTTTTTCTGGAAGCTCCTCTACTTGGTTATTGGAAAGCTCGAGAACATCCAGGTTTTCCCCCATCCCTTCAAACTCCCCCGTTATGATGGCTGAAATTCTGTTGTCGTGAACTTTAAGACCTTGTAAGACAGTCATGTTCCTCAAAGGTCTAGAAGGCACTGAAGACAGCCGATTGTCCCCGATGTTTATCAGAGTCAAGTTTCCCCCGATGCCTTCGAATGCCAAGTTGTCTATGAATTTGATTTTGTTGCCGAACAAAGTGAGTCTTAACAAAGATATAAGGCCACGAAAAGCCTCGGCATGGAGTATCTCAATGTTGTTGTAGTTCAGATTCAAGTTGGCTAAGTTCACAAGGTTTTCGAGGGCTTTTGTGGGGACGCGTTCCAGGTTGTTCTTGCCCAAATCTAAAGACTCTAGGTCGTCTACCAGTCCTATGAACGCGTCTTCGTCGATCGAAGATATGCTGCAGTTGACAGCGATGAAGTGGTTGACACGAAGGTCCCCCAGCAGGTCGTGGGGGAACCTGTTCAGACTGACGTTCCTGAATTTCAAGTACCAGACGACTTGGGACGTCTCGGCGACGGAGTTCACCGATGTTCTCACGTCGGACATGGACGCAAAATCACAGCTCAAATCGAGTCCACGTTTCTTTTCGTGGCAGGAACAAGTCCTCACTGAGGAAAATGACGGGCATCCCAGCGAATCAGAATTCACGGACGAGATGAGGAGAAAGACGATTATTGATGTTGGACGATGGAACATACTTCCCAAAGAACATCTATACTTCAGATGGTTTATGTCTATAATATAAAGAAGAAAGAAGAAAGTTATCAGCAATTATACAAATTGTTAATTCAAAGTTAAATTAAATAACTTGAGGTAGTTTTCATTTAGAAAATATTAACGAATTATTACAAAATAGTTATAGTTTTCCAACTAAAATGAGTACCAGATTACGATACAGATAGTTTAGGACATTATACTACGCCTATTTTACATAATTTTAAGAGAAAGAAATGACACTTCTTAACTACATTTGCATTTTCAATATTCAATATTAAATTTAAAAAAAAAAAAAACGAACATTTTCGAAGCTGATTATTTTATTATTGCTTAAATATTTCAAACGCTGTGGACATTTCTGAAGAGTTCAAAAGGAATTATATTAAAATATTCAATCCATAATCTGTAAAACTATACAATCTTTACATAATTGTCATAAACTGTAGTCACCTTTAGCAGAAATTAAAGCAGATATATTAAGATTAGGAGTTTAAATAACAGCCAGGATTGTTACTGAAAGAGTTAATATAGAATAAAAAAGGAATTGTGAATCTAACCGAATAGTTTTAATACGGCTTTAACCAAATTATCCTATATTTTCGTGTATAAGCCGAGAAATTTTGGGGCTTTCATAAACCTTAAGTGGGAGGATCGGTTGGTATACGAACCCTGGAACAGATTTAGTATGTGTCTTTCTTGTCGATGTTTTTTGCCGTTAGCAACAAAAATTTGCAACATCTGGAGCACGAAAGAAATATTTTTCTTCGTTTTTTACAAGCATGAAAAAACGGAATGAAAATAAACAAAGGCGATAATTAAATAAAATTTTTAAAATGACAAAAACAACTTGAAAATAATGACTTTTACCTGTATATATAATTGCGCAAATATAGCAATAAAACATTTATAGCGGATTGGCTAATGTTCTAAAAAACTTACTTCTATGTAAGGCGAAAACAAACGATAAATCACCAAAAATTAGTAGTTTTAAAACTTTTTTGAATATTGTTTCAATTTATTGCAAAGTTCTAACCTCTGATAGGGTAACCAGAGTTGGAGCTATTATTATTGGCCTATAACAGGGGTGGCCATGCTCTTTGATATTCCGAGTCACTTTTCAAAATATGAAGTTTTTTGAGAGCAGCAATTAAATATAGAAAATAAAGAAGCCCGTTTATCTGATCTTAATTTAGATTTTAGTGGATATTGATTAGAAAACTGAGAATGATTGGTTTTACAATGTCGACGTCAATTGTTAGCTTTATAATGTTTGGCAATAGAATTACAAACATTACATAATGCTTATCTGTTATTGTCAATAAAAATCAAAATTCTCCTCCCACTTATTATTAAAAATGTTCTTACAATAATATGTTACATTAATCTTGTTGTTTTCGTTTATGATGTCACATGGTCTAATCAATCACGGTTCAGCCATAAGTTAATCGTATTAAGGCAAAGGGGTGCTGCCTTCGTTTGAACGAGCACCGCTAGGGTGAAAGTACGATTTATGCTCAAGTGGGTCCTTGTCATTTAGAAGCAAGAACCGAGCACAAGACCCACAGGTTTGGCCTGCCACCCTCAAGGTATTGATTGAGAACTTAGAGGACACTTTGGCCAAGTGCCCCAGTCACATTTAACAAACACGGGAGACCTTAGCTTCGAACCCGCAACCCTCCAGTTACATAGCCTTTGCCGATTGAAGTACTATGGCTCGTTATATTATTATGTTATTTTAATATGCCATGATATGGTATGTTACTGTTCTATTTTACTTTAATCTTTTACCATAATATGTTATGTTAATATATACACATTAAAATAATCTTATTTTGGACTTGATAAAAATGTTCTTATATATTATAACCGAAGTCAGTTCGCAAAAATTATGAAATACGAATAGAGATTAAATGCTGAAAATGCCTTATATTTAAGATAATAATTTAAAATAGACAAAGTAAAGGTGTAAATTTTATATTTGATGTTGCTTAAAAGTAATGTGTACTGAGATTAACTCGTACCAGAAATGTTATTGGATTCAACTAATACTTCAGTCAATTTTTTACATGAAGTTATCATTTGATCTTGTTGAAGTTGTGTAATGTAACTGTCTAACATATATGCTTATGTTTGTCCTGTTCCCCCTTTTTTTAACCCTCCACCTCTAATTCATATATTTTGCCATCAGCCAGTTGTAATGGTTGATGGCTAACACATATTAAAGTGTGACACTACGTCCCAAGATGTTCCAATATGCTCTATTCCAGAGTTCCAGAATACACGTAAATCAAATATTTTTCTTAACCCCTTGCCTGTGGACTATATTTGAAAAAAAAAGTGCCAAAAATAGGGAAAAAATTACCTTTAACTTTGTTTGTTACTATCACCAAAATGTTAGAAATAGATTACTTTTGAAAAAAAAATTAAACGAAATGTTTATTATTTTCAACATTTTCCCATATATGTTAGACGTTAATGGATGAGAGTCATTTATGCTCGAATGACAGCCAAATAAATCAAACGACATCACTTTCGGGATAAATGTAATAAACTAATACAACAATATTATTATCTTCATCAACTGTCATGTCCCTCAGCTTCCTTTGAATTTCAGAGATGATTCACAGTATCCGAGAAGTAACAACAAAAGGAGTGAAACTGCTTGCGGGAAAGTATCTATCTATCGAGAAAATGACAAATTAAATAGTATGCCTTGGACGAACCGATTTCTGATTTCACGGAATTGAAATGCCATCTTTTCTCTCGTCTAAATTCATGTCGGGCATTAAAAATTGGGAGCATTTGTGTTGCACTTATTGAGTTCAGACGTCACAGGCAAGAGCTAAAAGTAATTGACTAGTTGCATTGCAAAACATACTGGAAACTATTGTTAATAATTTTATTTCAATTTATCTTTTACAATTCTGTTAGTAACCAGTTCTGTGTTAAGAAAATGTCCCGAAATATTTTCACAGATCAATTTCGTTTATTTTGGAGTTCTACGGTCTACTTTTTTGCAACACGAGGGCTAATGAGACGGGGATCTACAGCTTAAAGCCGATTCCTCACGGATACGAACATCCATGCAACAGTGGGATTCGAACCCCCGAATTCCGGTACCGCAGGCTAGCACCCTAACCATCGTTCCGCTCACAGATCAGTATGTCTTGTATATATATACGTAAGGAAAATTCTCAGGGGTTTTCAAAACTTAAATCAAGGGTCAAAATTCCCGCGTTATTTTCCATTCCCCTTTTTAACCCCTAATCTAAATTGACCACTGGGGCTACAGGTTACGCCCTCAGAGAAGGGGCCTGGAAAATTATAAACTTCCATGGCCCTAGCGGACAATTTAGGAAAGTTCCAAATAAAAGGGAGATACACGCTAGCGGAGACATATTTTTCTAGAGATATTTTCCCACAGATGTTGACCCAGGTGTTAAGTCTCTTATACATAGAACTTCATGCTGGCTGACCCTTCAGTTTGTCCCTATGATGAAAGGAGAACCCGTCCTTCAA
>CM063501.1:7507162-7527162 GCA_032207245.1 Pardosa pseudoannulata
CAATATAGGTTTTAAAAATGGCCAAATTTAATTCAAGATAAAAGCTAAGTATTCTAAGCTATATATTTATAGTTAGTGTGAATTGACTCCAAAGTCTAATGATTTCTGACGCACAGAAAGCCAACTATAGGTGTAAATTACTCATTTATTTAAATAGATTTTTTTACATTAAGTTTTTGGGAAATTTTGTATGCAAAGGATTATATTATGTTTAAAAAGCTATGTATATATGAAAATAAGCATAAAAAATTGACATATTTTGCCGATAATCAAGAAATAAAATGAACCTGGAAGGGGTTAAAGAGCCCTAGAGACAAAACAAAAACAGATTTAGAAGCCTAAAAGTTGAAATTTTACAATAGAAAAATAAAATTATGATTTTTCGCAAAAAAATATGACGTTTTTAACGTAAACGGATACTTTAAACGAAAGAAGCACCCCCTTGCCTTAACAGGATTAGCGTATGGCTCGATCATGCTTGGTTTTGACCAAGTAGCATCAGAAGTAATAAAAACAACAGATAAGAAAGCTGCAAATGTCTGTTCTCCCCCTTCTTTTCTTTCAGTTAGTATTCGTATAATAAATCGCCAACATCAGTATGCGATTCCACACCAACGAGAAAATGTGAATTTGCAGCGACTACTTCGACAAAATTGTAACCCTATGCCCTACAAAATGGGTCGAAGATGCAAAGTGGAGTAGTTTTCATGCATAAAAATATACAGAACAATACAAATATTTGAATATCAACTAATATTTTGTAGACATTGTTATAACAAAATCTAGTCCTTGTCCCTTTAAATAAACTACTGGAAAAAACCTACAAAAAGGTTTAAAAGATGTTTATATATCAAGTTATTCACGATTAAAAAGAAAACTTTAACACCTCTGAAAGTTCGAAGAAAAATACATTCATGTCAATTGAATAAAACTTTGGCAGGCTGAAGAATAAGGTTTGATTTATCAGTATCTAGAAATTTAAAGTATTTTTCAAATAAAAATAGGCTTTTCAGAATGGAGAAAAACAATTTTTCTCGGAACTATTTCTGCAATCAAAACATCTTCTGTACTGTATTTCAGATATCCTTATTATTTGATGAAAATTTCAGGAAATGTTTATCGAAGCTATTGTTATTAAAATTAGATAAAAGTATTCATGAAGTTTGCATATTCTTTTATTCAGAACTGTATTCATGGAACGAGGAATACTGTAAAAGATCTAAACTGAAGTATGCAAGTGACAGTGTTATTTTGCATTTTAAAAAATCCCCCTTAAATTTCAGGTCTTATATGAATATGGATGTTATATTCCCTTAATGCATGGGTCATGTATGCCTTCATTGCATATCACTGCGTTCTTGTGGACTGCACTTGCGTTCTTGTGGACAGTAAGTTTATCTCGGCAGATTAACGTGCCAAAGCAAAGATCTTTGTATAACACTAGGTAACTATTAACCCTTAATGCACTTTTTTTTTTTTTTGAAAAAGGCCGGCCAAAAAAATCAATTATTTTATGGAAATTTTTACTGGCTGGAAGTAGTCTTTCAATTTTTTCCATTCTACTACTGTATTTTTGATATTTTCTATTATCGGTCTTAAACTGCTGCTGAAGTTCATAAACTCGTAGCGTATACCTCGTTTATACTTATTTTAAATTCATTGACTAACTTCAAATCTTTTTCGTCAGGCTAGACCTCTTTCTCTACAACAATTTCCCACAGGTTCCGTTCAATAAGTATAACTTTAATTTCTTTACTCCACTGCGGAAAATTAAAATCTTTTAAAGGTCGTATTCTAAAGGCGATTTCAGCAGCGTCCATTTTGCTTAATACTCTAAGCTTAGGTACTGGAAAAACAAAATTCTATTAAAGTTCAGCTTTCTTTCAACTAGCACTTTACTATTTCTATGCACCATCTGTTAGTCACATACCGCCATATGTTGGGACTGGGCCCATAACCATTTCTGTTACCTTCTTACCGGTAATGCAGAGTGCATTTATATAAATGATAGCAATGGAATTAATGTATGCGACTAGGTGCAGTATAAAAACATAAGTCCAAAAGGCTCCGTAATAAACATCTATTTATTATTTAAACAAAACATAGCTATGTTACCTACAAATTAAAGTAAAGCACTGCTGTAAGCCGCATTTGCTAGAACTAACCAAAACAAAAATCACCATGCTTACATTCGACCAGACTCGCATTCAACCCACTACACAGGTTTTTTATAAGGCAGTGACACTCCGCTGCGAACTAAAAATTTGCATGAACAGTATTTCATTTTGCTGAGTTTCAAATAAAGTAAAGCTGATTGCACATTTAAATGGAAAGAATAAAAATAAAAAATATTGCCAGGAACTTCATATTGTTAACAGTACCTAATTTTTGTCAGTTCATTTGTAGAAAAATAAAGGTATCTAACAAAATATAAACACTAATCGTCAGCACATGTATAAAACTAAAATACTTTATTTCAATATACGAACACGCCTTTGCATCTAGCTCTAACAACCTAATATACTATCGTAGAAAAGATAGATGACTGTATAAGGAAAAGAATTATTGAAAAATGTATAAAATTAAGTTTTCGGAAGTTTGAAACGCTCGAATATCGGAAAAAAATAATTATAACTAATTATATTTTTTAAATTTATTTCTGAACTCATTAGAACAAACCGGTTTTAAAAATTCGCAGTCGATCGAGAGTTCTAGACGAAAAATGTTTAAATATATGGCATATCTGGAGCTTGTTTATATTCTGGAAATCTGACGTAACCCGTGTCATGTTTGTGAAAAAACGAGTCAATCTTCGAACTTCACAAGCCAGACAGGTCAAAAAAAGAAAAGAAAACCATAAAAAGGCAACCTGGCGTTAGCTGAAGGTACTTCTTATATACCTGGAGAATTTTTAAGAAATTAAGTTTATTATATATGTCACCTTTTTATTATTTTAAATATAGTGGCTTTTTTTTTTCTTAACACTAGAATTTTCGCCACTATCCGTAAGATGAAAAAGAATCTATTCAATCTATGTACTTGTAATTTTCCATGTTGAATATAGGCTATAGAAAAAATAAATATTTTGTGGAAATTTTAATATTTTCAATATTTTTTTAGTTAAAATGAAATTGAAAATTGTATATTGTTTTGTTTTGTTTTTAAGTTTTGAATTATGTTTTAAAATAGTTATTGATGTTAAATTTATAATGTAATTAATTCATTTTACAGGGCATTGTGATGTAGTAAGTTAGCAGAGACAATTTCTGGGTTTTATTTCTACACTCACAGCTATGTACATTTTACTTCAGTATTTACATTTATATACAAGGAGCAATATAACCATTTAACAAACTCCGTTATGCGAATATACCTCGAGAAAAATCAAACAACGTTATCTCCGAACGCCAGGTTATGAACTTCCAACCGTGCGAGAATAACCTCCTAGGAAAAAGCCTTTCTAGCCAATCCCAGGCCCCCTATCAAAGATTCCTAGAGAACAAGTATTTAATTCACATTCAATCATAAATAACTTGATAAAATTTCAATATTTGAGTGGCTGATAAATACAATAAAACCTACAAATAATGAAATACAATAACTGAAGAGTTAATGATTAATTTAGCCTTTATGTGATAAATTAAAAGCCCAAGTACAAAAGTTTTACTAAGATAATGTCGATAAAAAATTCACTATGTAATTTTTATTTGGTAAACAAAGAATTACAATAAATTCATTCATGTATACGCATTTAGATTTTGCTAGAGTAAAACTTCTGAAATCGGTCTAAAACAAAACTTAGGCTGCAATGAATTAATCGTAAATATTTAAAGAGACAGAAAAATATTAAATTTAGTTGTTACAAAATAAAAATTTAACATGATTTAAATGTACATAATTGTTATGCATATATCGTCTAATTAAATGTATGCAAGTTAAATGCATTAAATTGCTATGTATAGATAACTACTGCAAACATAATCTAAAACAAAACTTAATCCTCAATGAATTTTCCTTTAATATTTAAAGAGATAGAAAAATATCAATTTCTGTTTTAAAATGTTATTAGTTAACATTTAACACGCTGTCATTTGGTAGTGTCAGTTTAAACATTACGTACATGCATATACATTTAAATACTGTTGCAAACAGGTCTGATAAAACTCTTTATTTAATATTCAGATATATATAATTAAGTAAAAAACTACATGTGTCTTTAAGATTCAAGTGTACTGTCAAAGATTAAATAGCAAATACAGCATTAACTGATACTTTAAACAACAAAAAAAAAAATCTCGATTCAAATGCTAATGGCTTAAATACATAGCGAGATCACAAAAGCACACCGGCTACACGAATGACCCCACTTGTGACGTCACATGAACACTAATGAAATGATATGCAAACGAAAACCCACACAAAGTCCTGAATTCTAAAATTTAAAACTTATAAGCAAAAGATAAATCTAAAAGTATCAGCAAAACAAAAACGTTATCATACAAACTTTATTCTCGACTAAAAGCAGTGCCACGTTTTACCTTTAACATTTCCACCTCACCAAATTTGGTAAGATTATTAACGGAAAAATGCGAGTCGACTATTGACGGAAGGGAATTTCTTGCATAATATGATTACTCCCTCATAGCGCTGTGTATTTATTATCTTAAGCCTAATAGAAAAAAAAATAAAAATAAAACTTCTCAGCCATAAAATCGGTGTGCGTTGTTCGTTTCATCGATTGCTTCGTTTAATGCGTCTTCAAGAAAACACGCCAAGTTGCGCCCCCCGTAACGTTTACCGATATCGTCAATACGCGATTACGCATTATCCTTCGCAAATGTTTACGGGCTGCACTGCAAAGCAATCGGGCATTTCGAGTAATTTATAGGCGAAGGAGATTTGTGCGATACGGACGCTCGTAAAAATCCAAAAAGATACAGGAGCCCATAAAGCTCTCAAAAAATCAAAGAGATTAACAAACAGTACTGTATGTATAAATAAGATCAATATTTGTGAACTCAGTTTACAACACCTATAAAACATGAGATATAAAGTGAGTAAAATCACTCACACTGTAACTGAGCAGAAGTATAATAAATTGGTGAAAGTGACGGTTAAATTTGAGTGTAGTATAATATACTCAAAAGCATTGTATTATTGAATCATTGAGTAGGAACTTATATCTAGTGTGTGTGTGTGGGGGGGGGAGGTTAGCCTAAAAATTTGTCAAAATGAGTAAATGTTGCAAACTTTAAAGTACTACGTCGTTATTCATTCTATTTCAGTGATTAGACTTACTTCTGTTATTTTTCTATTACGCCATGTTTTGGGCTCTATTTTTGTACAAGTGATCTCCAAATTGTCGCCAAGTGATGTTTACAATTTGTGCTTCGTTTTGTGTTAAGTTTATACCCAATTTCAAAGCATATTCTAAAAGAAAAAAAAAAAAAGATTTGAAATTTTGTTAAGATTAATACAAATTAAAAAAATAAATAAAAAATAAAAAACAGAGCAGGGTTTGCCAGAAAATTGGGTTCTAGAATTTGGCGACATCGAACACGCTTGGCGTGCCTACTGAACTTGGTTCGCCGGGCTCCCCGAACTGAGATACGGCCTTAATCTCTCAACAGTTAACAAAGCGTACAGCTTCAAATTAATGAAAATTAGCCATAAAGAACCATTATTGGCTCACTATAGCTATTTTTTAAAGGATTACGCTCATTTTATATAACGGCTGCACATGAGAAGTGAATACCATTATAATACAAATCACAATATAGATACAGATTGTTTAAAAGCGGCAATACCAGGAGAAAGAGTTAGGCTACCATGTCTACAGCTTTATCGGCAAGTTGGCGGGGGAACCCTGTTCTGATGTCAGACCTAAACAGTCTTAAAATTTTTCAACCACCACATTTTTATTATTAGTCTTTTTTATTCCTATATTCTATTTTATTTTAAGAAAGAAATTTTACTTTGACACAGGTTTATAGAAGCTTTCAAACAATTTCAGATATGTGTATTTTCAGTTAAATCACGATTACATTGAAAAATGTATAAGTACTTATTTATTAAATCATAAATGGAGGAATTTTTTATAATATTGATCATAAAAAATTTACGAAGCAATAAAATTCAAATGAAAGAGTAAATAGTTACATGATGAATATATATTACATAATTGAATGATTCGTAGCAATGTACCAATATATAGCAGATATCTTAGTTTAAAGACAAATGAATTTAAAAGTAATGAATAAATCAGAGAATGATGTCATAATGCTATAAATGTTAAACTATTAAAATTATGAAGTTAATGAGCATCATTTCTAATTTTAAAATCGTTTGCTAGATATTTTAATTAAGTTAAACAACGATAAATTTAAGGTATACTGCTGATTTTGAAAGCAATGGTTGAAATCGGAGAAATGAAACTTACCGGTTAAGCGTACTCATATTTTTATGCCGACGGACAAATAAATACACAGTTTAATTTAAAACAACCACCCATACTGTTACCTCCATGGTTTTAGATAGTTTTTCTTTTCCAAAAAGGATAGGAGTAGTGGCAACAGTGTAACATTGCGAGAAAAAAGTATAGAATAAAAAATTGAGATGAATTACGCAATGACCAAAGATGTGTTTTTATTTTGACGTATTTATTTATTGAAGTTATTTGTATCAGAATTCCTTTAAGTGGTCGGTTTTAATACGGAATCTTTCACGTGTGTATTGATGTTATTTTGTTTACGAATAAGAATTCCGTTATAGATGAAACCGGAAGTACGGGACATTTCCCAACACATACATGCCCAATTTTTGATTTCTTTTGTTACAGTTTAAAAAAATGTGGCACTTAATTTGGAAAATTCAGAAACCGATAGTAAATCTAAAGGAGAAATTTATTCTCCTTTTGATTTATTATAGTTTTCAGAATTTGTGTATTACCTACATTTTTGAACTTGGCGGTAGTAATCTGTGTTAATGGAATACAAATATTACGATGCATCACCATAAGGAAAATATTACTAATATTTCATAGATACGTATAACATTTTTGGTAGCCAGCAAACTCCATGGCTATTCGTGAATAAAATATGCTAATTTTATTATTGACTTTAAGGAAGTTTTGTTGGACAGATATGGCAACAAGGGTATGAAAGAACAAACGATTAAAAAAATTATTCTCTCTTGACGAAATATTTATGATTCCACCGATTGACTTGCATGTTTCACCGATGAACTTTCGGAATAAGCTAAGGATTTCTGACTTCTATTTGCGTAAGTGTACTAAATTCTCTTTTTGGTTTTCACTTTTATTAATTTTTGATATTTTTTCATGTCTTTATAAAATTTATATAGTTTTTATTGGTTAAAATGCATGTTGCATTTTTATATTATTTTATTTTAAATTCATTTTATTGAAAAAATACAACAAAATACAGGTATCCAGCTGCCAATTTTTGCAGATTACCCTAATTTGACGATTTGTGTTGATAGCCAATTTAGAAAATGGCAGAAAATAAGTGTTTTGCACAATCACAAATTTGAAGAAATTTAATATTTTATACCATATTTTGTAGATCTAATGTAAAGAAATGTCACAAGAAATACTTTTTATATATATTTTAATACTATTTTTTCAAAATCTGCAGACCAACTATCGCGAATTGGCTTGTCCTCAAAATCGCCAATTTTGGCGAGAAAAAATACAGTGTACTAGATGCATCTTTCTTGATGACCATCATAATTTGGCGATGTTTTTTGACCGCCAAATAATAAAATGGCAGCAATTACATGTTTCCCATAAACTTAAGTTCAAAAATGTCGAAACATACGTTTCACCTAAACTCAGCATTCAAGAAATCAAACAGTTTATACAGTTTTTTGTTGATGAAAATGTAAAAAGATATCGCATATAATACTATTTAAAACACTTAAGATACACTGAGTTTAATAGAATTTGTAAAAGAAAATATAAAGAAATGTAACATTTTAAACACTGGAAAACACTTTTTAGCAATATTTGCAGATTAAATTATTTTTAAATTTTAAATAATCACAATTTATACAAGAACGACAAACTCTCTGTTCCTGTCTAAAAAATCACAATTATCGCTATTTGGCTTGTCCGCAAAATTGCCAAATTTAGCGAGGGTAAACACCTTGTGCTAATTGCATCTGTTCCTGTTTAAACAACTTTCACTACTATTTAAAAATATTTTTTACTTGTTAAACGTACTTACAGTTCATTTTTCTACATTTTTTTCTTATTTTACCGTATTTCGAGCATGTGTGTGTATTTTCTACATGCTTTGAATGAAGAAAAGGGTGCCTTCGACAACTTGGCGATAAATCTGTGAGCATGGTAAACTAACATTTTCTCCTGATCCCGCCGTGTTAAAACAATCTATATTTTAATTTATATTATATTTTAATCCAACTTTCCTTTCGGAACCCATTTCTTATATATTAAATGAGCGTAATACAATAGATATAATGAACCAATAATGCTTCCCTACGGCTAATTTTTAATAATTTGGGTTTGACTGAAGATAGGGTGCCCCCCCACACACACACACTCACACACCAAGATGGCGTTAAACTCTGAGAATGGTAAATCAACATTTTCTCCTGATATCACCGTGTCAAAATAATCTCTATCTATATTTTAATTTTTATTATATTTGTATCCAGCTCTCCTTTCGGAACCCATTTCTGATATATTCAATGCACGCAATACTTACAAAAATTAGGTATAAAAAATTATTAATGGTTCAGTATAGCAAATTTTCAATAATTTGGAACTGTTGGCTTTGTAAATTATAGAGGGATTAATTGCTCATACATATATATCCCCGGGTTTTAAATGGTTTGGTACAGAGGTATTATAGACGCTGAGTTCTTTTTTCACCAAATTTGGTGATTTTTTGGCTGTTTCATGGCCAATGAGTTTTATGGTGTGTTTGCCCTGAATTTGATTCGTGAGGTATTGCAGCTCCGATGTGTTCTTGCACCCCATTGGTTCACGTGATTTCTGTCGTCAGTACCCGGGACTATTCGAGAAATTTGCATCTTAGCTGTTGTTTTGGTTTCCAGTCTTATAGGTCATGTGTTTTTTTTTAATTCTTATTTTTAGTAATTTAGTTTTGGCGAGTGTAGTTATTTCGGTTCTTACTATTTTTGGACTTGTTAAAAAGTATCAGGATATTCTAAGGTACAGATGCATTATAGCCGCCGGGTTTTTTTCTCGCCAAACTTGGCGATTTTTGGGGCGATGACTAGGTTGCTGTATATTCCCTAACTTTGATAGGGGAATATGGAAGCTATTGGTGCACGTGATTTTTGACGTCATTACCCGGCTATCTATGCAAATTTTCTGTCCTAAAAATTCTTTTCGTTCCACACTTGGATTAGTACGTTGTCTCGTAGGTAGGTAAGTTATTTTTGGTATTTAGCTATGGCGGATGTTCTTATTTCGGTTTTAACTATTTGTAGTATTGTGAAGAAATATCAGGAAATTCTTAGACCTGAGGTTGGATTTGCATTTCATTCAAAACAGCACGTTTGTGGGGATGATGGAATTCCGAATTTGAGTTTTTTTTTATGTATTTGGTTAGTGGGATTTAGTTAATTTAGTTATGACAAGTGAAGTTATTTCGGTTTTGAAATTGTTAAAAAATATTAAAATATTCTAAATCAAACAAGAAGTTTTGGTTTGGAACATTTTGTTTTTGTTGTTATCATTTTCTGGGATTTATTATAACAAGTGAAGTTGTTTCGGTTTTGAAATTGTTAAAAATTATGACAAGTGAAGTTATTTCGGTTTTGAAATTGTTAAAAAATATCAAAATAGTCTAAATCAAACAAAAAGTTTTGGTTTGGAACATTTTGTTTTTGTTCTTATCATTTTCTGGGATTTAGTTAATTTAGTTATGACGAGTAAGTTATTTCTGTTTTGAAATTGTTAAAAAGTATCAAAATATTCTAAACCAAGCAAGATGCTTTGGTTTGGAACATTTTGTTTTTGCTCTTATCATTTTCTGGGATTTAGTTAATTTAGTTATGACAAGTGAAGTTGTTTCGGTTTTGAAATTGTTAAAAAATATCAAAATATTCTAAATCATACAAGATGTTTTGGTTTGGAACATTTTGTTTTTGTTCTTATCATTTTCTGGGATTTAGTTAATTTAGTTATGACAACTGAAGTTATTTCGGTTTTGAAATTGTTAAAAAGTATCAAAATATTCTAAACCAAACAAGATGCTTTGGTTTGGAACATTTCATTTTGTTTTCGTTCTTATCATTTTCTTGAAATAGTTAAAAGGTATCAGGATATTCTAAGTTAATTGGTTTGGAACATTTTTTTTTGTTCTTTGCACAAGGGGGGAACCCCCCCTCACATGTTAGATTCTTCATAATATTAGTGCTTATTAAAATGATATATATTGTGTTTACTCTGTTGACACATATCATAAATATTACTAATCTGTTATTTATTTTTTTAAAAGTAAAAAATGATGATTATTATGCTAATTTTATTTTAATAATACTTTAAATTGTTAATTTGTTGTTTCCTTTTAAAGTTCAGTTTTGTTAATGTTGTGTTTCAAATATGCCACGTGACCGCCGCCATGTTTTTTTTTGTGATCTTTCAGAAAACACGCACCGCCGCCATGTTTTTCTACTCGGCGACTTTTCAAATCATGTGTTTTTCTGTTGGTCGCCAAAAAAAACATGGCGGACGGGACCGGCGACTATAATGCATCTAAATATTACCAATCTGATATTAAATTTTAATAACGTAAAAATGATAATTATTATTCTAATTAATTTATTTTAATAATGCTTTAAATTGTTAATCTTTTTTTTTAAGCTTAGTTTTGTTAATGTTGTGTTTCAAATATGCCATGTGACCGTCGCCATGTTTTTTTACTTGGCAATTTTTCAAAACAAGCGTTATTCTGTTGGTAGACAAAAAAAAAAACAAAAAAAAAAAACAAAAAAAAAAAAAAAAAAAAAACATGGCAGACGGGGCAGGCGTCTATAATGCATCTGGTCCAATGGTTTTATCTAATTAAATAAAAGTATGTAATTATATTACAGTAGTACGATCTACATCAATTAAAGTCGTCCAAAATCATGGGATACAATGTACAGATGCAATATCTTTATGCTTTAATAAACTTCGCCAATAATTTCGATAACTCTGCCAAGAAGCATTCTATTCTTCAGTATTATCTATTTTTTATTCTTAAATTTATTTGCATTTAAATTTTGAAATTTTTCTCTCCTGCTTTTGCCTTAATATTTATAAAATTTGAAGTTTAGAATTTTAATAGTTATTCCAGTACTTAAAATTAGGCTTTAAGCCATTCGAAAGAATCTCTTTTTACGTGTTACTTTTAACATGCAGAAAAATATCGATGATTTTCTATTACTATTTATACACATAACATTCTATATCATTATACATCATTAATAACTACAGACAAAAATGTATGCATATAATATAGTATAATATAAAGTTTCCAATCGATAAATAAGTTGTTTTAAAATATCATTCATCTATTTTTAATAGTAATTTTAGAATATCAGTTTAGATTTTTATGTTAATTTTAAAAATTTATATAGACTGAATCTATTATAATTCAGGAAAACGGCACAAAATAATATTTTATAACATGCAATTATACATGAAATAAAATGAAAATGGTATTTTACTGCAATGGTAAATATGTATCTATCCAAGGAACGAATTATTTTTCAAATTAGTATTTCTAACCAAGAAACGAAATGATTTTATATGTTGAATTTTTAAAATATGTTTTATGTTATCAGTTGAATTTTTAATATTTTTTTATCTAAATTTAAATAAAGCGGAAATTTAAAACAGTTGTGCCGATTTGATTCAATTTATATTTAAATTATTTTAAAGAATCTTTTACCTATACAGGAAATATCACTAATCTCCTATAGGCACTTTACATTTTTCTCAGAAAGAAAAGTCCATGCTTTTCTTGAATAAAAATTACTACTTTCTTATTATGTTGGACATACGTGGCAACATGGGTATGAAGGAGCAAACGATTAAAAAAAAGAAGATTCTCTCTTGGCGATATATTTATAATTCCAACGATTGACTTGCAAGTTGAACCAATCGATCTAAGAATTAGGACTGATCTAAGAATTAGGATTTCTATTTACGTGAGTAAAATTACGTATTTTTGCTATGCATTTTATTATTGTTTAACATTTTTTAATATATCTATAAATATTATACAGAGTTTTCATCAGTTAAAATACATATTACATTTTTTGTATACGATTCTTTTTTTATTCATGCATTTTAACACAGTTCACATAAATTTAATAACTTTTTGTAATTATTAAATGTCCCTTCACTTATATTTGCAAGTTATTCTTCTTCTATCTTATTATTATTTATGCATTTTGAACATGTGTGTTGTTTTGTGGAATATATATGTATTCTCTTGCTTTTTAAAGCTTGTGTGATATTTGTAACAATCTATTTTTACCCATGTAGAATTATAGCATATGTTATTAATAGTGGAGTTTCTTATACATCAAATGCACGTAATGCTTAAAAAAATGAGGTATAATGAACCATAAACGGTTCACTACTGCTAATGTTTAATACTTTGGAGATGTTGGCTTTGTAAACTATTGAGGGATAAGTCAAAGTGGTTTTGTTAATTAAGTAAAACTATATAATTCTATTGCAATGGCGCACTCTACATTAATTAAAATCTCCCAGAAACTAAGTGATATAGTGTTCGGATGGAATACCTTTGGGTCTTGGTAAACATCGCCAATAATTTTGCCAAATTTGCCAAGGAAAACCCTCTTATTCAGTATTACCGATTTAATTTTAAAGACTGTTGTAGTATATCGATTAACGGTTTTATCGTTACAGTTTTAAAAATTTATAGACACCAAAGCTATTATATTTCATAAAAATTGTTACCTTAACATGGGATTATACCTAAAATGAAATTAGATATGACTTCACTGAAACGGTATATATGTATTCATCTAGTCCATAATACCAGATATTAAAGTTTTATATTCATTTTTCAGCTCAAATACTAGAATCTGTGTTACGATATCATTTAACTCATTTCATTATTTTCATTAGAATTTTAAGCTAATAATTACTATAAAACATTCACCCTGTTATTTTCTTTCCAATTTTAAGATGATTTCTAAAACTAATTTGTAACTTACTTCCTCACCGTATAGTTATTTAAAAGTTTCAAAATAATTTAATTAAACAGAAACAGTGTTTTGGTGGTGTTTTCCTATATGTAACCAAGTAATTTTACATCAGAACAGGGTACCACCGCATACTTGGCGATGAAGCTTTAAAGAAATCATCCTAATCTTTTTCTCCTGACCCAAAAATATCCGTGTCTTTTTAGATTTATACAATTTTGATATCAGTCTGTCTTTTGATATCAGTGTGCATTTCTTTTACATATTAAATGAGCTTAATTCTTATTTGTTATTAATTTTGTGAAATTAATTTAATTTGCTACGGTGAACAATGGCGATTTTACATAAAATATAAACTGGGGAAATGTGTCTATTCTATTATTAATGTTTGTATGCCATTTCTTGCGTTGGGATTCCATTCTACAGCAAATTACTATGGCTAATTATTTTTTAATAATTAGGTTTTATTGGGCTTGTAAGTTGTTGAAGGATTAAAAGCTCTAAATAAGAATGACCGGTTTGTTGGTTTGAGTTAAATAAGAATATGTACTTGTATTTTATTGTTCCAATAAGTGTTGCCAAAATACGAAGAGAATAGCATAGGACCAAAAATATCCTGTTCAATTGGAACATCAAAATATGTACTTTTTTTAATATAGAAGAATTTTGCTCAACGTCACAAACTACTATAATACCCTTCTTATTCCTTTTTATGCTTACAACAGCCGATAGGCAAACAATAAATTACTCTCTAGTTTGAAACTAAAGACAGAATTGTCAGAAGTTAAGATGTTCCCTGCTGCGGGAAATCGCCTTATTCATATAACTCGATCCTCATTCAAAACTAAAAATGAAATTAGTTTGTGTATTTGTAATTAGTTAAAATCTCCAGTAAATTCACCAAATCCGCCAAGGGGTAATCTATCCTAAAGTAATACAGGTAGTGTTTATATTTAGCTACAAAAGTGCATTTAAATACTTCAGACACTCAAGTTTCCATTTGTATTCTGCGCAACAAGATTTCTAACCTTTTTTGATAAAAATATGCCTTAAAATCATGTATAATTTTAATACAAGACTAAACACAACAAAGTGTAAACATTACTTGGCGAAATATTTGACTATCACCGAAATGAAACACAGCTAAAACATGGAGACAGACCCACTAAACTCGATTCAGTTTAAACTAATTATAAAAGTACGTGGTATCACATTTTCACTAAATATTGATTTTAAATAATTTTTGTTTAAAAATAAATTGAATTTTAGTAGCAATCTACTTCTGTGACAGGTCACTGACTACGAAAAATATCTGAGCGGATGGACAGTTAACATACTATAAAATATTATATGTATATATCATATATGTTGTACAGGACAGAGAACCTGTACATCAGATATGATATACATATATAATACTTCATACGCTATTGTATCACATGATAGACAATGAACTATATTTTATGGGGAAAATAATTGGTTGAAGCATCTTAAATTTAGTAATATTTTGTTAAATAAATGAAATTATATGCTTTATATTTAAAAATACCTCATAGAATTGTTCTCGCAAATTTGAAAGCAGCCAAAGATTTGAACATGTATAGTGATTCTCCTATATGACTTTTAACAAATATTCAACTATCATATTTTATTAATATCTTCATTCCATTCAGATTACAAACCAAAATACTACCTGCTAAAACTAAAATAGATATAAAATATTTATACGCGATTTTATATTTCCCTTACATTAATTACAAATAATTACGATTATACGCATTATCAAAACTTATTTTCACATTTGTCTATTTTCAAACCACTTCTCAAGTACTGCTCCACTTTATTGAATTTACGTCCACAGACAGGTAAAGCAAAACCTTGCATGATTTACAAGTGTTTCTACATTTCTTTACAAATCCAAATCACGAAATCCCATACATATTTTTTTACTTATTTAAACAAATCTACTTCATTTCCTGCATTATCGAGTGTTCCAATTTTCGTGTCACACGCAAGTATTTTTCACTGTGTAATAAGTAAAAAAAAAAGAAGCATTTAATTGAAAACCCTAAAAATTATTTTGTTTCTTACGCAATCCATCAACCATTGTATAATACAAAATGCCGTTTATGAAAATAAGTCCAATAAATGGAAAAAAAAACTTACAAATCGAACATGGGTTACAATACTCTCCGACTTATCCAAGTAATTAGAAAAAATCGTTTGATCGTTTCTGTTCGAAAATTTCAGATTGCGTGACACATCAATCTTTTTCTGACCAAAACAGTCTCCTTTCAGAATTAAAAAAAATAATAAATGTTTTGGTTGTAAGAAAATCAAAGCTGGAAAATTAGGTAATTTTTATTATTTTATTTTATTAACAAAAAGGTTATCTTTAGTATTTCCTTTCAAAATATAAATAATTTAGGAATTCATAATTGGGCATTTTGCATATATTAAAACACTTAGGAATTTTAATGCTGTATTTTGCAAAAAATAGGATAGCATTTTGATTGTTTTATAGAATATATTTTACACTTTCGTACACGTGCACGGAAATTATTTTAGCCCTTTAACCCCTGGCCTGTAATGCAAGAACTCGGTTCGGGCAACGCAAGTGTGCCGAATTTGGAATGCCCGACCTAAGTTCGGGCAAGAGAAAAATCTGTGTTCCAATTCGGTGAAGTCCGAACTCTTCCAATGAATAATATGTAATTTAATATTTTCCCAATAAATGACCAGAGAATGAGAAAATTTTACAGTTTCGAGCCATTTGTCGGATAATGGAAAGGATTTGTGAAATTTAGTTGAATCTAAGGGAAGTGGAATTAATCACAGTTGATTTGCACAACAATATTGTTGTATTAGTCTATTAAATTTATCTTAAAAATAATGCCATTTGATTTATTTTGCTGTAATTCGAGCAAAAATTATTATAATTCATTAACATTTTCCATATAAGTGAAAATATTGAATATAGTAATTATTTCGTTTAAAATTTTATATTTTTTAAAAATAATCTTATTTCCAAGATTTTTCTAAAATATATATCACAAGCAAGGAGTTCATGCGTGAGTAGTCATTTATGCTATTCCATATCAGTGTAAATTTTAAATCTAATTTATTATGGACTGCATATACTAAAATAAATATTAAGTTTAAGAGAATTCGAATACTACAGCACGTCACGTTATTGATTAGGTATTGTTTTAACCACATCATATTTGGACATTAATGGAATAGGAAAACACTTCGTGAAAAATTTTTAAATGCTATGTATTAAATTATCACTTTAAAATGATTTTCAAAATAGATAAGCAATTGGTTATCATTTTCCTCTATGTACCTTCCCAAAAAGTAAAGTTATGCGCGCTGTTCTAAAAAAATTTCAAGTGTCCAAAATTTCATATTTCCAAATGAAAAGTCAAGAAATATTAGATATTACTTGAAAAATTTTCAGATTGTTTATAATATGGCTATCTACCGATTCTCTAAAGATACCTCGTTCTAAGAAAACAGAAATTTTACGAGTTTTATGATCTGAGGTCTATAATACGACACTTGAGAGTTAATTTAAATTTGATTGCAAGCTTGCTGAAAAGTTAAGAGTCAATCTAAATGTTGTATTTAATAAAACATAAAATTTATCTTGTACCATTTAGAATTTTTTTAAATACTATTTTAAGTATGTTATTCATGACACAAGCGTCACACGAATACATATATATAAGACACAGTAGATATTTACTATTAAACACCGCATGTAAGCATAATTCCAATATACTTTTTTTCAATTATGTTATTATCGAATTTTTTTTCATGCATCAATATCGAAGGTCAAACTTTTCGGTGGTTGGAGTAATTTCCTATTGGATAAGTTTAGAAATAATTCCAATAAATTTTTTTTAATTTGGTGATGATCTAATAGTTTCTATACATCAAAATTTAATGTGTATGACATCAAGTATTAGAATAATTCCTTATAGGTACGCATAGACATAATTCATATGTACTATTTTTTAACTTGGTTATGATCTAACAGTTTCTATGAATCAATATCTAAGGTCTAACTTGTCGACTATTACAGCAATTTCTTATTGGATACGCAGAGTAGAGAAAATGTAAAGATAACTCGAACTTTTCCGTGTAACTTATATTTAACGCCATCCCAGCATTACTCACGCATCAAAATGTCCGATTTCGCTCCGTTAGACCGAAAGGAATCGAGCGATATTTTACCTCAACGATGCTCGATTACAAAATGGGGGTGAATTGACGCCAAGTTTTTCGCCAACTCATTACGAGCTTCATTCAGTGATCTATGAGAACTCGTGACTGCCTGGATGCGATAGAGAACAGAGCATTAATCTTCGGAAGAAGATTTACGTATTTCAATTGAAATAATCGTGGGAACTTGGAGCATTTTAAAGAGCTTTTAAAACGTTTAATAGATATCGTGCTAGGACTAGAGAGCGTACAATATTACACACGATATTTCTGTGTCAAATAATTTAATAAAACATATTAAAATATTTGTATATCTTAAAAGGTCTCTTCTGTTAATGGTTTCAAATATTTGTTTATAATATTTCATAAAATAAATTAAATGTATGGAAACCTTAAAACAGTATATTTAAATGTTATTTAAATAAGAAAGTGTAATTAAAATTATAAATATTTATTTCTAAATTTAATATATCTAAACATGTAGTCAGTTTTTAAATATTGGGAGTGTTTAAATTAAGGAAAATATTAAAAACAAAGAAATGGTAATTTTTGTAATTTAAAAATTTATTTTGTTTAATAAACATTGAAACGCTATTACGTCTCTTAATATATTCTATCAATTGTTATCGGCATGTATAAATATACAACAAAAATATACCAGTAAAAATAAACAGAATGTTAAAAAAATACATACATATGTGTGTGTGTGTATTTTTAAGACTTTTAATTGAGCCTGTAATTTTTTTTCTAAAAGAATCGTACTGTATGTTTTAAAATGTTATATACATTTAAAATACATTATTTTAAAATTCAGAAATCTTTCATTTTCGTTGTATTTTAAATGTTACTATTAAAAAAACGTGCGAGCCTGTATGTATGTGTGCGTGTGTGTGTGTGTGTTCGTGGGAGTTTGGTTGTGAATTAATATCCGAAGACAAGATTCAATTTGTCATTCTTCTTCGTAACATCGATTTCTCATCAGAAAACCATTAATGACTTAGTTAATAAGCTACGCTTTAAGAATAGATCGCTGTTAACCACTTCCATTAACTTTGGATCCAACACCAAAAGCCCGGCTGTTCTTCCGACAAATCCATTAGATAATGGATTCTGGAACATTAGATATTCAAATATCAAAAAATACCCCTTTTTTGTTTTAATAACAGGGATTAATTTTGATTAAAATAACTGTGAGAAATGCATATATTTTTACATCATTTACTTCCCGAATTAATAATAATCTTTTTCATTTTTAACGGGAGAAAAGGAGAATTAATTGAAGATTTCTCAAAATATCATCAACAATCTATTAAATATGTTTTACGGAAAATATTTGTAGAAATATGGAACTTTACTACAGGAATTTAATGAAATATTTTTGCAATTATGAATTCTGAATTGAACTCTAGAGATGTTACACACACACATATATATTTATATGTATAATTATTATACCTAATATAGCTGTCTAATTTTCTCGATTTTCCCTTCTCAGTCTTTCATATCTATTTTCTCAGTTCTTTTTCTTAATACCTTATTTGAAGCAGCGTTTGATGACTAAAAATTGTTTTTACCGGTTTCCCAAAGCTAACTATGAAATAGATACTCATTTTTTCCACTCTCCCCAGTATCCAGCTCTCCCAAGAAAAATGGTTCGCTTTTCCTAAGTCTACAATTGCTGCATAATGCTTAGCTGTTGGTCTCATTGAAAAATCTCCACGTGATCACTAGCTGTTCGGCGAAATGTGTAACAGAAATGTGTTTTCGTGAATCATTCAATGCTTTGCTTTTGTCGGGTAATAACATCCATTTTTAGTCTTAATAAACTTTCAAATTCTACGTTACGCATCGCACTTTCCTTTCTAATGGAGACATGACTTCAAACTACGCAGGTTCGCTGGTTGCCCAGTACACCCGGGCAATTTAAAATAATAGGGGCTATTTTCTAATGTAGCAACAAGTATAATTTAACATGATAAATTTTCATATATGTATATATGTATATCTATTTATATATATGTGTGTGAGGTCTAAAAACGGAGTAGTTAGAAATTACGTGATGTTACAAACGATTTTAAAAAGGGAATTCTTTTATAATAATTAAATAAATGATAAAGACCCACGCTCGCGTAAGCTTTTGGGATCATCCGGTCAGGCGGAAGCATTTTGGAGCAATTTGATGAGCTAGCAAACAGATAACAGTCAGTTGACGCGTGGACATGGAACTGTGAACACACTCTAAGCGTGTCTTCGACGAAAAAATGAAAATGACGCAAGTTGCTTTCAAATAGAACTATGATTTAATAAACTTATTATTATCAAGAAAGACTGTTTTCCATTCGCCTTAAAACTGGATCACGATATATATATATATATATATATATATATATATATATATATATATGTGTGTGTGTGTGTGTGTGTATGTGTAATTATATATATATATATATATATATATATATATATATATTTGTTATAGTATAAGGAAGATTTAAAAAACAGTAATAAAAACTGTTTGCGACACATATGGGGTACCA
>CM063501.1:7529662-7549662 GCA_032207245.1 Pardosa pseudoannulata
ATCACTGAGTACTAGACTGCCCCCTGAATTCTACGTTCGGAACGCTATCATTTAGGACACAAACACGTGTAACAGCTGCATAATGTGTTTTAAATTATAGATTGAAAATTGAAACATCTGTTCCAAATGCGCAATAATCAATCACGGCCCGATCGGAACATTCTGGAGAGGAACATTTAAGCGAAGTGGAATATTTCACTTCATTTACAACCAATCCATCTCTCGACGGCGTTTTAATAAACTAAAAAGAAGAAAAATATTTTCGGCATATATATCGGCATCATTTTATCCATTAAGTTTAACTAAACTCTAATGTTTTTGTACATATGTTTAATGTGTAATGTTTGTACAATAACATTACACATTAAACATAAAAATGTGTAATGTTTGTACAATGTATAATGTACAAAAATACACGTAATGATACTTTTTACCTAAAGAGAACTATCAATATAATTTAAAGTCTATCTTAAAATATTTTGGGGCTATTCTACATTGTAGCAAACCTAAACATACTAATTTCTACTATAGCCGGTGAAATATGATCTTTATGATCTTTATTGAATATACGAAATTTGGATACTGGGATGGAAATAAATAAACTATTATAATTAAACAAATATGTTGATTGCCAAATTTTATGCATTATACACACAATGAATAAGAATTTTCAATTTATTACCCGTCGCAATTTTTACCCATAGATTACCAATCATTTGACTGGTTACGGTATGGTTAGTGTTCACAGTCCATCACAGATGATTCACAACAAATAAAACACTGATTGGTTGTCATACACTTATATGATGTACGAATTTTTCACTCCAGAAGCTTTTGGAAAATGATGTTACAATAAACTTCATTTATCTTTTTCGAAATTCTCTTTTGGCTACGTTTTTATTTACGACTTAACACCAGACAATGTGGATTCTCTTCCCTTTGTGACGGGAAAAATTGACAATTTTACCTCCATCCCCTCCCTCTTTCACTCTCTCTCTCTTTCTCTCTCTCTCTCCTTATCTCTCTCTCTTTTTCTCTCTCTCTCTCCCTCCCCCTCTCTCACTCTCTAGCTTCTCTATCCCTCCCTATCTCACTCTCTCCCCTCTCTCCCTCCCTCTATCTCCTTTTCTCCCTCTCTCCTCCCTCCCTCACTTTGACTCCCATTTTCTCACACTCTCTTCTCCCTCCCCCTCTCTCTCTCACTCTCCCTCAGCCTCTAAACTCTCCCCTTCCTCCTTCTCCCTCTCTCTCACTCACTCACTCTGACATGCACGCACGCGTTTAATTACTATCATAATTATAATAATAAAATAAATATAATTAAAATAATAAAAATTTGACTATTATATCCTTAACTGTGGTAAGCATTGGTGATTTGGAGAACACCAAATTAATTCCTACTTAGCTTAACCATTCTTACATAACTCCTTTTTTTTTTTTCGCCGAACGATGGCCGAATGGTAGAGCGCTGCTGTTCGGAACCGGAGTTCGCGGGTTCGAATCCCGCTGCTGGCATGGATGTTTGTAGCCGTTCGGAATCGGCGTTAAACTGTAGGTCCCGGTTTCATTAGCCCTCGTGTGCAAAACAGTAAACCGTAGCGCTCCAAACCAAACCAAACCATAACTCCTTTACGTAACTGATTTACACTTCTTAGCGTCATCATACTCTGATCAACCTGACTGGCCGACTCTCTTGAACCCTTACAAATGCCCTATATAAGCGAATACTTTGAAGGGAGAACTCGAGTGGTGGATTGTCTGAAAAAAAAACATAACATTTTTACTATCAATTTTGACTTTTCCTTCCCTAACATATTAATTTAAATATATAATATTATGTGAATATAATGATATATTTTCAATTAAATTGTTAATTTATGTATAAATTATATGTATGCATATATTTATGAGTGTATGTGTGTGACAATTACTTGTGGATGAAGATGTATGTAAATTTATGTGCAAATTCCGTTCCATTTTTGTGCAATATGCAATTTATTTTCTTTATACAAGAGATGAGAAGTGGGGAAAAAACTATTTTATTCATTTAAGAAGTCCTACATGTTTTATTTCTTTAGAATTACTTTTTTAGACTGCTAAATCTTTCAAACTTTTATCTTTTAAGAGCACAAATTTATTTCCAAAAAAGAAGTGCCTAAATTTAAACTGCTTTTAAAAGACTTTAAAAGTTCTACGAATTATACAATTATTGATTTTGGGATTGGAAGCCACTGAATTAAAGGAACTAAATTATAAAATTATTCTGAATAAAAAAAAACGTTGGAAAAATAGTTTTCAATCAGAACATTTCAAATGTAGAAAGTCAATGACCTCATCTATATTTATACTTCTGTAAAGAACTTTTTCAAAGTATGTGACTAAATGAAAAGCTAATGATTTTTAATTACAGAAATATATTAATGGAATAATATGAATAGGACTCTGGAATTTTTAAAATTTTTAAATTTTCTATAAGGTGATTTCACGCAGCGGGGCACATCTCAAAGTGTGGATTCTGACTTTTGTCTCAAATGGAAAGGCAGCTTATTGTTTGGCTATTGGTTTGAAGTTCTTGAAGTTGCATGAAATAGCTGCATTCCATGTTGAAACATGCATTGGTGGTCTCCAACATATGAAGTTTGTCAACGTAAACCAATTTATTTAACATCCTTAGATCTAAAATGTCAAGACCGAAGGGTTCAGGAACTGTTCTTAGGTATAGGAATTATTCAGTTCGAATCCAACTATGACATGGATGTTCGTAGCCTTTCGGAATCGGCCTTAAAGAGCAGGTCGGTCTTATGAGCTCTTGTGTAGAAAAAGAGTAGATCGTATCAATACAAACCAAATAAAACCTAAAAGACTAAGATGGGGTTTCCTTCAGGTATATGCAAACATTCTATTCCTGAAAACACTCGTACTATACAGCTTTTTCTAGACAAAATAATGAAAGTTTTCAACTTTTTTTCTGCGTATGTGTGTGTGTGTATGGGGGGATTATATAAAGAGAAAAAGCTAGTATAAGACTGCATTCACAGTTATCATTCCTACCTTTTTGTCAAAAATAGACTTACACAGTTTAAATGTAAACAAATCCTATGCTTTTCTAGCAGAATTGCAAAATTATTAAGATAAGTAAAGCAATATTCCCGAAATATTCAAAAAATTATTGTATCTTAGCTAACGATAACCACGTGACACTTTAACAATTGTTATGGACAATCTGACATTTCCTTTGGTATTTTCGTAACAGGAATTATCGTTAATAAACTTTTACCCCTAATATTTGAGGATCAAATTGCCACAAAAGCACCAAATTTGATAAAATTTTCTTTGACTACCTTTAAAAAAACCTGGTTTAGCACCGAAACCATCCATATATATATATATATATATATATATATATATATATATATATATATATATATATATATATATATATATATATATATATATATATATATGTATATATATGTATATATATGTATATATATGTATATATATATATATATATATATATATATATATATATATATATATATATATATATATATATATATATATATATATATATATATATATATATATATATATGTGTGTGTGTGTGTGTGTATGTGAATATAGAAGTACATATAGAACGTGATGAAAATCTTGTTTAAATAAGTAAGCTAGTCGGACCGTTAAGTGAATAAAGTATGAGAAACTTCTTCTTTCGTTCCTTCAGTGCAGTGTATCTGAAGTTAAATTCGTGACATGCAGTAGATGGGAAAGGGGAAAAACAGATGTATGGAACCCCAGGGTAAAATAACGTCTGAGACGCGAAAGATTTTATCGATCGCCCGGAAAATAAAGACAACGTGTTCCAGAAATTTAATGGTTTTCACCTCTTGCGGAGAGAAAAATGTATGTTTACTTTCAAAAGAAAAAAAAAATACATATATCTATTACATCCAATCCAGAGGAAAGGGAAACAGAATTGCTATTTTTATGTGCCAAGATTAATAGTCTCTTATTTTTATCGTTTAGAATGCTAAATGTCAGGATGAATATTTTTGTAATATTTATGATTTTGCAGCTATTTAAATTCATAAGAAGAAATTTTCATAGATTTATGTTTCTGGTCCCACAATCAAATCCAATTTTTGTGTGTAACACAGTACAGAGAAAAGCGTCGCTTATTGAGATCTGGGGATTACATCTATCATTTTAGCCTATTTTGTAAGCATAATCATACACAAAAATTTCATAAAATTTTTCACATGCTTATATGTGTAGGCTTATATTATATCTCAATAGCCGAAAAATGTGTAACTGGTTACACTCAAATTCATGTATTTAGACCTGCTAATTATATAAGTCATTTTAGATTGCATCTTCTTTGTTCTTAGCCGCATACAATTTCATAGAAAATTCCATATGTCTGTACGTGTGGTTATATGATCAAATCTGAATAGAGATATTTTTTGTGTATTAAAGCCTAGGGATTATTTTTGAAATTGTTTTTCTTGTATGAGATCAGAAATCTTATAGAAAATTTGATATGTGTCTATGGATATAGGATCAAAACTTAAACAACGAAATTTCTATGTGTGACCGAGATCATACAAAAATTTCGTCTATTAAGACCTGGAGATTATTTCTGCCATTTTAGTTTGTATCCTGTGCTTAGTCACACTAAAATAATTCTTAAAATTTATGTATGCCTGCATGAGGGGGCATACGATCGAATCTCCATAGTCTAAACTTTTGTGTGTAACTAAGCATATAAAACTGTTTAAATAATTGAGACATGGAGATTAAAGATAAAAAACTTAAGATTATTTGTATTTTAGTCTTGTATTTACACCTTTATGTCCTTTTATGTCTTTTGTAGTGTTTGTTATCCAAATCATGTTTACTTGTTCTTTTTGTTTGTATAATGTTCTATAATTTATAAAGATTGCTGGCCGCTATGTATCCCTAGAGGATTTTGTGTTAATAAACCCAAATCAAGTGACTAAATAAAAGAGACATGGGGATTATTTTTGTCATTTCTGCTTGGTGGCAAAATCACTCATAACATTAAAAACTTTTTTTTATGATGTGATTATGATGTGCATATAAATTTCGCGTATATGTTTGCATGCCTTTATACAGTTAACATTTTCCGTAACGTTAGATTAAATACATCAGCATATGCACATATAAGTCATTTTAATTGAAAGTGGTGCAAGTTCATTTTATATTATATTGAGAATTCAAGGATTTGTATTTAGAGCCTTCAAAAATACTAGTACGTGTTAATGTGTTCATTTTGTGTTTTTATATATGAAACTAATTTAGGTTTATAGTGGAATCGTTTTTAACCCTGTAAGTCATACACAACAAATTCTTTAAACGACTGTATATCACATGTAATATATATAGAACTATTTTAATCACAAGCTTATATATATTTTATTTATTTGTGTAACAAAAGCGTATGATGTATTAGATACGTATATCATGTGTTATGAACATAACAGGAAAAATGTGTTACTTAACACAATGGGGTATGGTTTTTAACAAAGTTTTATGTCTTTCTGGAAAAAGGGCTTACAACTCTTTCAGAGATATATATACAACTAAACATTAACCACGTAAATTTAGACTGAAAAATTATGTAAATTTTAAAGGATTATTAATTAGCTTCTCTCGAAAAATGACCTTGAAAGAAAACAGACATATATTGTTGTTAGCAAAATTGCAAATTCATTAAGAAAAACTAAACAAGAAGATTTATATTAAATTATAGTTATATTGTATCTTGCATAACAGAAAAATTTGAATTTATACGTGTTTGTCCTTTATCATGTTCGCGCGCGTGTGTGTGTGTGCTTAAGTGCATACATAAATTTCGAGTTATAAAACTCTTTACAACGCAAATAAATTCCATGTATGTGTTTGTTTACTCATATAAACTGAAAAAGCTGAAGTTGCATTAAACATACCCCCAAACAGCACTCGCATTTAATCTTCTTGTCAGAAGTTTAGCAAGCAAATTAAAAGGGTTTCAATGAAATTTTTAAAATATTTATTATTTGGATATCATTTAAATCACATCTCGTATTGACATCAGAAATTTATTTGAATCTATCTAAATTTTATTATGTGTGTAAGAATATATAACTATGCTTACTCGCAAATATTAATAAAAAACTCTTTCAACTACATATAAATTACGTTTATATGTTTGTGAGACAGTATGCAGTTGAAGCTGTTCTTGAAAGCACACTCAACATATCAGAAACCAAACGAATCACTTTAAATGAAATGTTTAAGAAACGTATCTCGTTGTAATTTATATCGTATCTAGTCATATATCACTAGTCAAAAGATTTATTAGTGACTTTAACGGCAAAATACATTAAGCAAGCACAGAAAATCTAAAGAGTTTTGAGAAAAAATTCTCAGTATATATTCTATTTCATAACCGAGATAGAATCAGCTTTTTATTCATATGAATATTTTTCAATCACATATACATATATGTGATTGAAATACAACATTTTGTATATACGTATAATTTTGTAAGCTAATATACAGCTAATACATACAGCTAATGCGTTGTTTAAAAACAAACTAGACATATGAGCAACCAAAATGAAGCATTGAGAAAGTATGATCTACTGAGTGGTCAATAGTTTAGCATAAGGTCATCAATTTTTTTAATCTTTAAGAGAGTAGTTTTGATTCATTTAAAGTTTTTTATGACAGACATTTTTCAAACCTGATAAAAGTTAAATGGCTAAGATGGCAAGTTCTACCATTAAGTGGCCGAACGATAGCCGATTGGTTAGGGTGCTGGCCTTCGGTACCGAATTTCTTGGGTTCGAATACCACTGTGACATGGATATTCGTAGCCGTTCGGAATCGGTTTTAAGTTGCAGGTCTCGGTCTCATTAGACCTCGTGTCTCAAAAAAGTAGACCGTAGCACTTCAAACCAAACCAAATCTACCATTAAGTGGAATTATGTAAATTTTTATACAATCTAAAAAAGTAATCCTGCCAAACTGTACTGATAAAAAAAAAATATTTTTTTAAATAAATGAAAAATTTAACTTTACAAATACTCCTCACAATTCGCGTGCTTGCGTTTGCAATCTGAAATAATTTTCAAATCGTCAGCGTGGAATACATAAGCGTCTACTTACACATTGAAAAAATATGTTTCTAATATGCTTGCATAGATAGTTTATTGCTTCGTTTGCTGGCAGCATTAAACACGACTAAAAATTTTATATTTCTATACTTTTTGTTGATAACTGGGCTACTAAGTTTATTATTATTTTTCAATGAGTACCTACCCAAATTAATGACATGAATATCATCAATAGACTGAAAGTAGAGATATCAAAATCTTTGTCAATATAAATTAGAACTTAATGTCTAGGGTAGCCCACTACGCAATTTAAACATATCAGATGTGTAAACAGAAAGCTGGACAAGGTAATTCTAGAACTGAAATGGACAGAGAGAAACGGTATGAATTCTTTCGAGAGGGCACAAGAAGTCAGGTTTGAAGTTTACTCTTTCCAGAACATTTCAGTCGAATGTTATGGTTGGGAGATCTTCCTCTGTTCTATGCATTTGAGAGAAATTGTTAAACATGCTGCAGAAAAAAAAAAATTGGGTTTTGGTTTATCAATTTGTAAGAGGGGTACAGTGACTTCATAAATGTATTCCGATTCGGAATAGTTACCATTTCATGGAGTAGCTTTATCTGTACATAATTTGAGAATTGATAAAACGTATCAAAATCCTAAAAGATGAACTTTTGTAAGAAGAGATTTGATATAAATAAGTATCATGCTGAACCGTCGTATAAAGCTCCACGCTCAAACACTTTTTAAGACCATATCTTCTAAGGTAATTTTGGGCATTATTTAAGTTCCATGGAATAAATTGTTTGTGCACAAACATCTAATTTCGTAGACGAATTTTGCGAAAATTCATAGAAGAGCAACAGCAGTTCTTTTTTATTAAATTATCACCTGAAAGTGTGTCGCTGAAGAACTAAGAAATACTATATCTTAACAGTGACGATTATTTTAATTTTGGGAATTCAGAGTGTTATAATTATTAGAGAGGACACAAACTTGTTTCAGCTTCACTTCCAGTTTAATTTTACAATATCTTTCTCACACCGTTTTCTGATGAATCCTTACCACTATTATTCTCGTATAGTATCAATGCGGTAGTTTTATTGTATTGAATGAATCTATGTACTTCATATATTGTAGTGACATGGTGATCATTACAAGAGGTGTACAAAAGTCGTTTAAAGACAGACAGGCTGACATGTGTATTTACAGACGCAACAAAAAGTAACTTCATAAATTTAAGGATTCAGGTTCAGGTCTTGTTTAAACAAACAAACTTTCCCAATACAATAGGAGATATAAAGCAAACAGTGAACCTCAATGAAGGAAGGACTATTCAATGTTTTTGTAGAACACAATAAATATTTATAATAAACAAATTTTTAAAAAATGACAAAAATTCACAAATAAGAGATCAGATACCTACTATAGAGATGTCACATTGGAAAAGGAGTGAATCAATTTCACTTCTCGTAGGAATCAGCTTCTCAACTGTAGACCTTAGTGAAATATCCAGAAATTGTGCAAGATTTACTCCAACGCCGATGTAACACTTGATATCAGGTTTTAGTTCCTCATTTCACTATTATTTATAAAACGTTCAATAACTATCTTTTCTACTAACATATTCGTCTTTTTTCTCAATTTTCACCAAGTACTCCCCTTCCAGCCTCACAGTTTTCTACATAATAATGCAATTTATTTTTTACAGTTCTAACATCTTTTAATAATAAAGTTACGATCATTAACTTTGTTACAAGCCTCACACATAAATATATGCATACCTATATATACGCATACAAATACACAAATGTATACACACACACACTCATATATATATATATATATATATATATATATATATATATATATATATATATATATATATATATGCGTGTGTGTGTTTATACATATAATTGTATGTGGGCATATATATATATATATATATATATATATATATATATATATATATATATATACACACACAAACTTATATAATACATACATCTATATAGGTATATATGCACATACATAAACACACAGACACATACACACATATATATATGTGTATATATATATGTGTGTGTGTATATATATGTGTATATATGTATGTATATATATATATATATATATATATATATATATATATATATATATATATATATATATATATATATATATATATATATAATGAGGATACATACTGCAGGCGGTTTAAGCTTCAATTAGAAT
The DNA here is from genome assembly GCA_032207245.1 of Pardosa pseudoannulata. Classification (NCBI taxonomy): domain Eukaryota; kingdom Metazoa; phylum Arthropoda; class Arachnida; order Araneae; family Lycosidae; genus Pardosa; species Pardosa pseudoannulata. The sequence goes on from CM063501.1 coordinate 7,539,017, forward strand.
AATGATTTGTTTAGACTTGAGTTTTTCTAAAAAAAAATTTAACCTTCAAAAGTTTATCAAGAGAATTATTTTGTATAAATAAATTGAATTAATAAATATTAAACTAATTTATTTGAAAACCATCAATACCTGTCAGCATAAAATATTTCAAAATACGTATCATGTAAAATATTTCTTTTCAATAAAAGAAGAAAATATTTCCTTTTACTCATTGAGATTCTAAAAAACATATTTCTTATTATTAACATTTATAAAATATTGCTCATTTGTAATTATATTGATTTTATGGTTTAGTGTGGATTAAGTAAATATTTATTCGATTAACTAAAAATATATTTTGATAAAAACGATATAATAATATTTTTTAATTGCTGAATAGTTTTTAAAACAAAATGTGTGAGTTGAGAAAAAACTATCTTTTATACGTACAATAACAAAAATAAAATGGTAATAATTGAAAAATTAATGACTTGAGATAAATTTATTTATAACACTGAAAATATCAAAACACTTTTGTTTTAACTGTACATAAAATGCACTATTTTTAGAAAGAATGAATGAAGCAAATTAAGTATGAAATATAATTAAATAACAGCTAATTAACTGTAGTTGACATTTTGATATTAAAAAAAAACAAAGTCATTTTTTAAATTATTAAAATGATATTCTATTTTACTATTAGCGAAGCAGACCTAAAAGTTTTACAAATTCAAAATATAAATATTTAACACTTTAAAATTTTTATCGTGTTTGTTATTATATTTAAATCCAAATAAAAAACCGTATAACGTTGTTAAAAACCCAAACATTGTTTTAACTAATTTTAGTCTAAACAATAATAATTTAAAAACAGATTATGTTATGCAATTCTTATTTGTCACAAATATGCATTATATTCCATACACAATCCATTTACAGGAATCAAAAATATAAAACAGGTAAAAAAATATGTTTTGAAATGATTCTCACCTTTATTTTTATATTCACTTTTTTCAAATTTCGTAGACGTACAGGTGTCACTCATTTCATAAGTTATAGGAACATCCGGGACTTCGGTCACGTCATTTGATCGACACTCTGTCACGTGATCTCTAGGATCTCTCTCTCCTGCTGAACGTCAACAAAAGAGTTTGCAGCCAAGAAAGAAAAAATTTCCGGGAATATACCAACGCTCCGAGCTTGCCTTTGCAGAAACGGCGCCGGTGCAGAGGTGTCAAGGGGACAGTTGCAGGGGGGCCGAGCCCAGTTCGAATGTTACGTGGAAGTGTGTATATTTGTATGTATATATATATCTAGACACTCAAGGGAAGTTAGAGAGCAGGTAGGTTGGAAGGGAGATTGCAACGACCGCAGGGAGAGAAAACACAGTACCTCTCCAAAGCGGAGAAATCCAACGTACCAAGAGCTTCCCTTCCCGGAGGTTAGAGGGCGCTACCGGTCAGCGGGGAGATGAAAGGGTCTCTCTTGTGAAAGCTTTTGTTCCTTGATATTTTTCGGCCCAGCCATCCATAAAAGAATCAGAGTAAGGAAATAAATTTCTTGGAATCACTACCTCTTTCGAGTGATGCGGACGCCCGTAAATTATTCTGTTCTTTTCAAAATATCCACCTTCTCTTTTTTTTTCTCTTTTACTTTCCGATTCGTTTCAGACATTTTTTCAATCTTTTATTTTTACTTCCAGGAAGGAGTCTGATTTTTAGCAGAAAAAAGTGCTATTATTTAGAAAAAAGATTTTTATGTATAAAAAAAACCGCGAAAGCAATTATTTTTAGTCGACGCTCAAGAGGTTAACTTGAAACGGCATACTTTTACGAGAAAGACAATATTTCTTTTTAATTTTAGCAATCTCAAACCCTTTATACGGCTGACAATCGGCGGTTTAAGGGGTCACATAAACTTTAAACCGAACTCAAATCTTTTAAAATTATTCTTGCTAATGCATGGTTTTTTCCACTTTTATTATTCACTCGTATTTAATTAGTTTTGCTGAAATTACTTTGTTTTTATAAAATAACAACTTTTTATAAGAAGTGAAAAATGAAAGATTTCTTCAAAAGTTTTAAAATATTTCTGAAACACATTTAAAATTTTTTCAAATTTTTTTGTGCAAACTTACAACAACACAAAATGAATTTCATCAATAATTTTGTTTTTTAAAACAATAATTGTTAGGTATAGTTCTGCTCCTATATAAATTTAATATCATAAATATCATGCCATTTGATAAAAATTTCAAAAAAAAAAATTCCTTATATGCTAAATGAAACAGAAAAAAAAAGATAAACGTAGTTAGAATTTCATCTTAATCTAAAAGGTAATGGCTATGAAAATTTGAAATCTATAAGTACAATATTTTTTTTACATACAGTGAGTAAAATACATTTAAAATTTTTATACCTTCTTGAACAACTAAAATATTATATTCAAAGATTATATACTTTTGCAGGTTCTAATTCGATTAATTCAACGGGGTTAGTTTTAAAAGATTTAGAAATGTTCAAATATTTTAAATATGAAAACAAATGGAATACTTAAATGTTCAAATGTGATATACATATCCTCTTAATATATCTAGACATTTTTAACATCTTAAATTTTTCATGAAAGACGTCTATTCAAGTATATTAGACAATAGTACAATATACTTGTATACAAGTATATTAGACTGTATATAGATTCACATTCCATTGTCCTATTTACATACATTATATACACTCTCATGACCGGTGTAGAGAACATGGGCAGAACATGCACACAGTTAACACTAGAAAGGAAGGATGGGTCATTTCGACCCAAACACTATTTGGTGCCCAATTTTCTGAAAACGTTACTAACGAAATTGAAATAAATTTCTTGACTTTTCCTGATTTTAAACCCAATATAGACCCAAGAAAACAGAATATTGAAGAATCTGTGCACATACAAAAAACGGTTCATGACGAAGCTTTCAAGTGTGGACAAAACTGTAACAAAAATGTAGATATTAGCCTGTAGTTTCTAGCTGTAAAACATCGATTTGTAGATGTTTTTTCTCTCTCTCTTTTTATATATATAGAGTTGGCTAAATTGCAGCTGAACTGGGTAAGACACCTTGACAGGTGAGAAACTAAAATAATTCCATTAAAATTGTCTACATATTTTGTAACTATACACGCTAATCAGTATTTTAATATATTATTATCTATTTCTTATCAAGTATAAGTGTCTAAAAATAAATGTATTTCCGAAAATATAGTGTGTTTTTCAAAGGCACGGGTTCACATTAAACAGAATAAGTTTGATCAAGCCAGCGGTTTTATGTAGACCGGAACTCCCGTGGTTTTGTGTTAATCGAAGTTTTAGGGCGGCCAAAAGAATAAACAAAATTAAAATATGGTAACTGAAGTTTTAGAAAAAAAATTACTGATTATATTATTGAGAAAAACTACTGTTAACTTGCTTTATTTTTCACGTCTGGAGATAATTGTTATTAAAAACAACATGCATTAGTTTTAACAACTGAAAGCATAAGCATTTTGAAGTTCAAGAATAACATTTTCTCTTAGTATTTACACGTTGCTCATTTTTGAAACTGACATCACAAACACAAAGCTCCGTGTTTGTTTTATAATAACAAGATTGAAATGGCTCTAAATGCTAATTGGATTACTTTCACTGGGATTAAAGAAACCGAAAAATAAAAACTAACAGCTTACCAAAGCCGAGATTTTAATTTTATGTTTTTTTTATGGGAATTGTATCATAAGAAACGAGAGAAAAAAACCTTGGTTGATGCAAACAAAAAATAACTTTAATAAAATTCATTCTTTTAAAAATCATAACTTCATTTTGAACGATAACAAAGTATATAACGTTTTAATTTATTTAATGACAGTTATTCTTCTTATTATGCAATAAAGAGATACACAAAACCCAGATTAAACTTTAAATAAACAATATTGTAATTAATAAGCAATGTACAAATTCGGGTTTATACTCATAAGGCGATTTCAATCTTACGTCTTCTTCATCACCAACACTACAGCCTACGGCAGGCCAGGTTTTTTTCAGTTTGCTTCTCCCAGGCAGGGCGACTTTCAGCTAGATTTCTCCACCTGTTTCCTCCGAACACCTAAATGTCACTCTCCACACTCTCCAACCACCTCGTAAACTTCTCGTAGTCTTCCTCTTCTTTTTCTTTAATCATTGAAAATATGAGCTTTTTAACTAGGTCCGAATCTTCATTTCGAAACACGTGTCCCAGCTATCTGATCCTAAAGGACTTAATAAACCTCAAAATATTAGGTAGTCTATTTAATGTAAATCTCATCGTTATATAGACTTCTCCATGTATTATTTTCTCTAACTGCTTCGAAAATTGATCGAAGAATCTTTCTTTTATAAATGAGTAGCCTGTTTTCCACTGTTTTATTAATTGCCCAAGTCTCACGGCCATAAATAATAATTGGCCTGATTAGACTTTTGTATAGGCTTACTTTTGTGATAATGGTGAGGAATTTTGATTATAATGGGTTTTTAAGACGATAGTAGCATTTATTAGCCATCAAAAGTCTGTTCCTAATTTAACTTTTATCTCATTTTTGTTGATAAGAAGCGTGCCGAGATACTTAAACTGGGTGAGTTCTTCAAAGGTATAACTCTAAGTCACTGTACATCAAGTACTCTAGAGTTTACTATTCATAAATTTTGTTTTTTCTTCGTTTACTGTTAAACCCATATCATTCGTAGCATTCACAAGGGCATTAAATGTCTCCCCCACATCCTAAATTGTTCGCCCAACTATATCAATGCCATCGATTTCGATCTTGCTATATAATAAACACAACACTTTACGCTTCTGATGTCACCTAGAAGGTCGAGAGGATCAGCGTTAAAAATCAGCAAAAAGGAAATGCGGAAAAGAGCACTTGACGCATCTAGACACTTTTTCAGAAAGTTACCCTTTAAATTATTGACAGCAATGATAACCTTTCGTCTGATTCATCTTCGAATTTAAACTCAATTTAAAAAAACTAATTATAGGAGAATTATTCACCTGTGCATAATTTGATAACATTTTATCAGCATGAAATTATAGATTATTTTCACAGCAAACTTTTAGACAAACATATTAGACAATACACAATACAATGCGCCCGCACACGTGTGTGTGTGTATGTTCGTGTGTATGTAATAATATTTGTGTATGTAATAATATTTTAATAAAAGTAACCAACTAAATTACAATTATAGTTTAAATTATATTTATAGCGATTGTATCTCTAAAATGAAAACCTTAGTGAAATGTTTTTGTATTTCTTCTCGTGTTAATTTCTGCAGATTTCGAGAACATAAAGTTAATTTCTGCTTAGGTCAACTATTCCTATATAATACTTTACACAACTTAGTTTCACTTCTAGCTCCCTTCACGTGACAAACCCTTAACACTCTCATTAGATGGTTTCCTGGAGACCTCAAGGCACTATATAAGAGGAGATCAAATATCGGAATAAATTCAACATTTTTAGCTGAAAATTTACGATAGTATTTCATGGTCCAACGATTGCACTCTATCCAGCATCGGTATCTTTCTAAATTTTTGCTCTTTTGCTTTTTCTCCCTCCCTCCCCCTCACTCTCTCTCTATACAAACACACACATACACTCACACACACACACACACACACACAGAGAGAGAGAGAAGAGAGATTATATAAATATATATATATATATATATATATATAAATTATTTAACTTTAATATTTCCTTAAAAACCTCCTCTCTCCCATTCTAATTCTTTTAAACCTATTTCCCAGCCTATAAATAGTTTAATCACAGGAGTATTTTCCACTTAACATTTCTTTCTGTCCTAAAACTGTAAACTTTCCGTCTATTCAGCACATTTCCCAGCTGTCACCGGCAAATGGTTTCGCGTTTTGCTGATATTGCACTTAAATCGCTTATTACGGTTTTTTTTAACATGGGAAAATTGTTTCTGTCTTCGCTCTTGGGTGCACCTCTGTTTGATCAGAATGAGCTCTGTGGCTTTTTTTGTGTTGTCCAGTAGAATAGATGTGCTTTGTAGCTGCTTTGGAATAAAGTTTAAATTAGACTGGTGCCATTCTTTACAATGTCGGCCCAACTGCAATTTTATTACCACTAGCTCTTGAGCATTCTCCTTATCGAGGAATCTTATAAAAAATGGATTACATATATATATATATATATATATATATATATATATATATATATATATATATATATATATGTGTGTGTGTGTGTGTATATGTATGTATATATGTGCATATATATATGTATATATATATATATGTATATATATATATATATATATATATATGTATATATATATATATATATATATATATATATATATATATATATATATATATATATATATATATATGGCTGCGAACATCCATGATAGCAACGGATTCAAACCTGTGTGATTTGAATTCTGGTACCTTGCCATCGTAATACGAATGATGCAAAAAGAAGCATTTTAACTATCTTTGAAAGAACTATGTGCAATATGTATGCTATTTCGCATATCAAAGAGCAAGCACCATGTGTCATTTTCATATTTTGAAATGCAACACATGATCTAAACGCTTTCTTGTGACTCGAAAGATTAGTTTTTATAGCGACCGATCGGAAATGGCTATTAATAAAACATATATAAGCTTTAATAGCACATTTGATAGATCTTGAATAAAGTTTTCTAATTTATTAAACAAGAGTAACATATATTGCATTTAGTTAAATGTAACTTCCGCTAGCTGTCATATAAATTAACTGTTCTCTTTAATTTTCTGTCTAGACATAAATTGCGTTTCCTGAATGTTGTGGGTATTATTATTTTTCGCGAAAGTGGGAAATTGTTATTAACTAAATTATGTACTAAATACAATTATTATATACTATCTATACAAATTTTCACTCCTCAAGAGAAGCCTCAAGCATCTTTTCGGTGGATTATTTACTATAACGTGATAAAATCCATAAATTCAAAGTTTCACATTGAAATTATGGACGGCATTTTCTTGAACAAGATTTATATTCCTTCCTCACACATTTTATACATTATCTGTAAATATCATTTATTAACTAAGTATTTGTATTAACTTTTACTAACTAAAATGTACCTCAAATTATATCTCCTTAAATGTTACAATTGCCACTTGCATAATTAAATATAAAGTCTCACTATATCGATTGCCTGATAAATTAATCGACAAAGCAAATGGAGTGATTGGGTTTGGTTTGGATTGATACAGTCTACTATTTTACGAGAGCTGAGGAGACCGTGACCTTCTTCTTAAAGCCAATTCCGAACGGCTACGAAAATTCATGCCAGTGACGGGATTCGAACTCGAGAAGTCCGGTACTAAAGATCAACACTGTACCATTCGGCCATCGTTCGGCTGAAAACTGTGTGGTATGAGAAATATGTTTATTAGAACATACCGGGTTTTGGCATAAATATAGAACTCTAATTATGTACTATCTTGGTTTAGCTTGGAGCGTTATGTTCTACTATTTTGTTAAACGCGTGGCAAACAACACCGGAACCTACTACTAAAATCCGATTTCAAAAGTCCACAAACATCCATGCCATTAGCAGTATACGAACCCGAACACTGAGGGACCGGAAGTCTGTCAATACATTTTGCCATCCATCAACAGAAAAAAAAATACATCATTGTCTCCCTAATTGACTAATACAAACATTTAAAAACAAATTTATGTTCATGATGAATGTGATATAAATTTTTTTTTTCAATAATAAGGTTTATCTTTTTATTTATTAACATATGTATCATTAATGTTCATTTATTGCTGTCATTTTTCGTTTCGAAAATGGTAAAATAACATCTGTCGTAACGGATGGGATTCGAACGTTTTCATGTAAATATGGTTCAGCACAAGTTCTGGAAGATTAAAACTTGGCGTTTGTAGCGCATCTGCTGATAAAGATGGCTCATTTTTGTGTTCTATAAAATAATTTGGCTACGAATGTCTTAATGTGTTTTGGTTTTGTGTATTTACTACGTCACCTTTAAAACTTCAAAAATACGATTTCTGATTCTTTTTATTTTTTAAATCTCTAGATATTTCTGATTCGTTTAAAAGGAATTTATTTGAAATATTCAAATGAGACCCTGTAAAACTATAAAATCAAAGCATTTAATAACACTGTTTAAGGAAACTCTAAAAACTTTAAAGGTTTTAAAATGGTATTTTTTTCCTCCTGAAAAAACTAAATAAAATAATAACACTGTACATATTAATTTCAAATTTTCACAATCAGTACATTATAGACCTGCGATGAAACTTTTTGGGCTGTTCTTTATTTCTTTTAATATTTAAAGCGTTTGATATGGTATTATTTAACATTCTTTTAACATTTTAGAAAATCCAATCCCATGGTGCCATATTTCTGTTACTTCTCAAAAAATTAAGTACCTATTCATACCTCACAATTATTCTTGACAAATAAAACCAAAATTTATCAATAAAATCGTGCACGGTGTGTCAGAAAACTTTTTTAAATTTTTAAAACAAGCTCTCATTTTAATTTTATATAAAAAGTTCTTATTTTTGAGAAAGAAAGTAAATTCACCAAAACAATTAAATAAAATTACAGCAAAACACTGAAAATCCCATGTATAAACTACAGTTAAAAATATTTGGTAAAGTGAAAAATAAGTAAAAACCATTCATTTTACATTTCATTCCAAAAAGGTGATGCCATCCTTAAAAATATGACATCGAAAATATATTCCATAATATATTTTTAAAATTCATACTGATTAAAGATACAAAATTCCTAATTTTTTACAATGTTCATTCTTTTTAGGTAGTGCGAAGAAAAATGTGTCATGCTACGGGCTTTACGGCTCATATTTCGTGTGCAAGAAAGTAAAAATACATTTCTGCGTTGAGAGTTGAGTTCCACATATATGGAAATCGTTGTCACATCCAATTTCAGCAGGTGTATTCCGTTATCCATATTTTACAGTCTAGTTCCCCAGACGTCAGTGAAAGCGCCATTATCGACTCAACATAAAATGCGAATTTATTATTTTTCTCCCGAAGAGGAAATATCAGTGGCCATAAATAAGCGAATAAATAAGCGTTCGTCTGAGCCGCAAAACCGCATATTGAGCAGAAAATGGACCCCGTCGCGACTCTGCAGGGAGAGAGGCATTATTGACCGGAAAATGGACCTCTCGCGAGACTGCCCTTTAAGCGCGCCCCGGGAGACCGTTTGCTTACACGCTCTACATTAATACGTGGCTCCTCTACAAGTGTGTGTGTGTATACATATATATGTAGGTATATATGTATGTGCATGTACATGTATCTGTGCATATATATATGTGTGTGTGCATGTACATGTACATATAAAGTATATATGTATGAACAAATGTGTGTGTGTGTGTATATATATATATATATATATATATGTATATATATATATGTATATATATATATATATATATATATATATATATATATATATATATGTATATATATATATGTATATATATATATATGTATATATATATGTATATATATATGTATATATATATGTATATATATCTATCTATATATATCTATGTATATATATCTATCTATGTATATCTATCTATCTATCTATCTATCTCTCATATATATAATGATAGAGCATAAAAGCCCGAATGAGCATACGAAACACTGCATACGGAACATTGATTCTGGTTTTTCTGCTCTATCATTGTTTTTGCTTGATGTTCTTTCAATATTTTTACTCATCTATATTTGGTTTACTTTTATTGAGTTTGTATGATGTTTCCGACATCTGGGAGAGTTGATGCATCATAAAAACTAGTTTTAACCAGAGTGGGGGGAGTCTCAACTCCCCCCAGTCTTTTCGAAACATCATATCACTGGTTGTTTATGGTCCATATATGAGGTTCTATTTTTTTCTATTTTTAGTATTTTTACTATTTTTATAGTCATATATAATTCTTTATTCAGTAAAATTTTAGGATATATAATTATTTTAGTTACGTTGTTAAGTAAAGTTTAATGCCTGCCTAAAGTAATTGTGTTCAAGAATAGAGTTAATTTAAACTATTTATATATGTGTTTATGAAATCCTAAACCTACGGACTTATTTCTATAAGAAAATGTAAAATAGTTTCGTAGTAAATGTAATAAAGAAAAAAATATGTATCAGAGCTTTTTTCTAAAAAAAAAAGAATAAAAATGTGTGGCATAGATTATGAGAGATCAGTCTTTGCCGCTAATCGTCGCAAGACGCCTGAAATTTGAAAACATTTCTTTCGTAATCCAATTTTCTTTGCGTCTCTTCACTCATTGAACAGAGATTTAATGATTCATGTACATTTGGGAGACAAATTAATTTGCATGTAGATTTAACATTCAAAAAATATAAAGGAGAACAATGGTATTTTATAAATTGCTGAGAAATTTTTATTAATTTTACAATTTTATTGAATAATATTTTAAAATACAATTACAAAGACGAAAAGGGAAAAAAAAGATTTGGAATCAAAACCTTAAGTGTTTGTATAGTAAAACCTGGTGTGGACAAAACCTTAACCGCAAAGCTTCTAAAAGTCATTTGTGCAGATTAAAATT